>CM061045.1:19646095-20131095 GCA_030762985.1 Adelphocoris suturalis | reverse complement strand
GACGCTGCTCTACGCATTAAAGGGGGAAAATCGTACGGGAAGAACTAAAACTCTCTATTCAAGCTTTCCAAATGAAAGGGTGGCCAGCAGTTTTCAAGCACATTAAATAGCATAAATTTCAAAATGTGTGCAAAAAATCACTAAAAATTGCTGAAAACATTCAAGACCACGTTTTTAGCAGAGTTTCAGTTAAAATAAACTTATTGACAATGAACTGGGGCAATAAATGTTTACAAAACAATAATTTATGCTGAAAAATGAACTAAAATTTAATTTTTTGCTCAAAAATTCCATCAAAACTGGCAAATGCTAAAAATCCAACCTCTTTTTATAACCTATCTTTTTAACTATATCAATTAGAATGATTTTTTTTTCTATAAAATTGGTAGTTAACGATTTCTTTACGCCTAAACTGCTCAAATTTCAAAAAAAAAATGTAACGTAATATAATACGATAATTTACCAAAACTCGCTCATATGATCAAGCTGCACGGCAGCAACTTTTTTAATTTCCGCTTCCCCAGTTGCTGAGATTTTAAGCGATGTTTGCCACCGACACCGTATTGTACGTATCCCTCCATCCACAACTTCCTCGTGGAGGAAACCCTCTAATTTTGAGTAAATATTAAGCATATTTACTTGGCAGTTTTAATTGAATTATTGCTTCACGTCTTCGTAACGAATGAGTTTCGTAGGGCGGTTCGAACCCTCTTATTTTCCAGATTCTGGCCGTCCCTCCAAGACTCCTGTCTTCCCCTACACCCAACTTTTACTCCTTCAGTATATTTACGTCTTTGTTTATGCACTTGGGTTTTGCGGCGTAGAAAGCATTTCCGTCCTATTTGCCGTTCCCCACAACTGGTAAACAACTATTGTCATTAAATCGGCCTTACAACCGCCAGGTGGAATGATCATTGAGGAAAGTAGTATTTCATTCTTGGCATTGCTATGAATATCAAATATTAAGATTCGAGGGAAATATTCTACGTTCGGTATTCCCTGGTTATGTGATTAAGGGTTTATGGCTTTTACCCCTCATAAATCCAAAATCAAGACGAAATACTTATACAGTCGAGTATCTGTATATCAAGGATGACTGCCAATAATTACATATTTTCTCATTAAAAACCCTCACAAATCATTTATTAGTTATTAAACGTATTTGGGCTTACCCATCAGGAGCCAGGTATATTATTTCGTCCCGGAAGGTTGCTATCTCTGACGCACCCTATTGCGTCAATTCGAATATACCGAGAGCGCTTCGTGGTGTGGTTTCAGTCCGTTCTAAACCTTCAGAGGATAGTTACGTATTAATAAAAGTCCTTATTTTCGTTTTCAAACATACTTTTCCTTTTCCCTCACTCCTGATAATTGATTTTACATCATATCAGAAGTGGGATTAGATAAATCTAACGCTCACAAGTGCTAGTTGTAAAATTAAAATAACAGTGCTTCGTACATATTTTAACAGAAATACGTTCACAAGCAAGCTCTGCAATTGCACTTTCCCAACATTACCATCTAGAACGATCCATGGCTCGAAATCCTCGTGTTTCCCCCATGAATTTACGAGATTTAGTTTTTCGGGAAGTGAACCCCCGGCAGAGGAGAAAAACGAACTCAAAATTTAAAGGGACTTTCGAGATCATCTCATTATTACCCTACGATCGTTACAAGATACAAAACCTGAACACTGGTAATGTTTTAAAATATGCATTTACAAGTACGCATTTACACTCTACCATACCTTGGGTACTCAATGACAACCGATCAACTGGACATGAGTAGGTCCCCATGTTACTGGATAAGTACTGATCGACCGGATCGAGTGTGTGTGTGTGCCGGTGGCGGTCCCAAGACACCTGATGAATGGGGCATTAATTTATGATATACCTTATAATCATAAATGATTTCCTGGAGTCCTCAATGACAACCGATTGGACGAGCATGTGTCATTGCTCATGCTACTGGATCTTTCAAATGGCAACTGATTGGCCGGAATTCTTGGTAGGAGTGATCATTATCCTTGAATGGTGTACTCACGGAACACTAACACTCTTAGAAAATAAATTTTCTCCTTAACAATCATTGCTCTTCATATTAACTGCATCTCATATTAATTTCCCAGGCCTAAGAGCCTCAAAAACATTTTCACTGTGTCAAGTACCACCCACGAGGTGTTGTACCAAATGTAAATCATTCCATAATAACAGAATCATTATACAACTCTCAATAACTCTTACATATCCATTTCCTATGCTCGCGCGGCGGTTTCGTTCATTTTTGATGTTATATTTCATACTTGTAATATTTTTTGACATTTCATCCTTGTCATATGTTGTCAGTATTATACATTCGTCCCCATAAAATCATCTTTAGTCTTGTTTATATTGCACTACCCACCCCTTCTGGTTGGGCAACAGAATCTATTCATTCATAGTATTTTCTTATGCTCACGTAACGATTTTTCATACATTTTGACCGATTTTCTGCGTTTGCTGCGGCAAAATCGGTCTTTTTCTTATTTTTCCCTTAATCGCCCGAGAATCCCTGTATCGGCAGGGAATTTTCCCAGTTTCAGAACAGTGTTTCACTTCAACTCGCCCTTGGTACCCTTTCTGGATGCTCGGAGACGAAACCCGAGCACCTCCTGCTGTCCGAACTTTTCCTTCTGGTCGGGTTCATTCAATTTTTTTCGCCCTCTAACGTTCACATAAATATCTGCGTAGTTGCACTCGGCCGGCTCCGCCTCTGACCGCCCTTGTTTGCGTCAACCCATTTTACCTGAAAACCCTCCTATGCACATATCCTTTTGGGGTTTTAACTTGAACTTAAACAATTCGTTCACTCCTCGAGCTCATAACACAATATCATTTTGACTCTTTCGATTTCAACTACGCCATTTTGCTACCTGTTTTGACCGGCGTTTTTCTTTCAAGGTTCTACTCTACCACGGAGGAAAATGACTTTGGGCAAATGGGAAGTGAAAGGTTGTTGAAATCGCAATGACCTAGGGCAAAGGTGAGCAATGTTTTTGGGCAAGTTATCTTTAGCGCGATAACATCGGAGAGCCATGGGATAAGGCAAATCGGAATCAGTTGACTGGTGAACGATGGATGTAATTATGTAAATGTATACTGTACACGTTCATGTTAACGGTTTCCGCATTCCTGTAATTTATGCCTTTCTTCCCGGAAAGTTTTTCGGATGCCAACATATATGGCTGCACATTTCATTTGAACCAAGCCTGGTATCGTAAACTAAAAGGCAATAAACAACTGCGCACCCACTTCCGCAAAAAAGACACAGAAGAAAGCATTATGGTTGAAATCGTTTTTTGCGTTATGCTTTCTCCCGCTGAACCTCGTTTACAACGCCTTCACGTCTTTGACGGCGACGAGAACGAGGAATAAGCTTTATTTACCTACCTTAATGACGACGACGTATATTTCTATCACTGCTCACTAATATAAACGCATTTGCCCAAACCCAATCTTTTTTTCTCAGAAGCGTTTGCCCAATCCCACTGCGGTTTTTGCCCGAAATCATTGAATTTCTTGAAGGTTTGCCCAAACTCAAATCGACCCTATTACGATTATTCACAACGTTTGCTCTCCAGTTCATTGTTTGAATTTAACTTCAACTGTATTTATCATGTGTTTTTCCAATTTCCACTGATATCTATATTAATTCTTCTTCCTTTATTCCAGCGCCCCCGGCACTACCCGGCCGTCGTCGCTAACGCGTCCATTGTCAAATCACGCTATATTTCTTGGTTTGCGTTATTACGTTTACTGATTATTTATTTATTTTTTTTTTTTTTAAGTTTTTGTGATTTCTTAAAATAATTTTTTTTGCATTTATTGAATTATTACCTTTGTGAACTTTCGACTTTGACTTAGATTTTATTGAATTACTTACCTTTCTTACATTACTCCGTTCTGATTTATTATAGTTCTCCACAATTTTTGTTGTTCTTTTTATCTTTTTAGTTCATCTTCCGATTTCTTGGCTGAAGCCGTTTGTACATATTGTTGTTGTAATTTTAATTTTGTTTTTATCCTGGGTTTAAAATGCCTCCCCTACAAAGATGCGATGATTTTCATTGCCAAAAATTGGATTTTTATTGTGTGAAGCCACTTGTTTTGCTCTTTTTCCTATGATTCCACTTTGCGGAATCTTTTATTGTTCGTCGTGGAGTTTTTTCTACACTTTGCTTGGCTATCTCCATGTTTTTGGGAGGGGGGTCGGTCGTGTGGATTGGAGTGCACGCCATCCTGTGCATTCCGATTTACCTGTTTTGGGGCATCCTCGTTGAAGTTTATTCTCTACGAACTAAATGTAAATCCACGATTGCGCACCTAGGCTCCCCATAAATTTATCCCTGAATGGGACAAATTTTTCCCTGTGGGCCCCCCTGTATCAAGGATGACTGCCAATGATTACATAGTTTCTCATTAAAAACCCGCACAACTCATTTATTAGTTTTTTAACGCATTTGGGCTTATCCTTCAGGGGCCACGTATATTATTTCGTCCCGGAAGATAGTTATCTCTGACACACCTTATTGCGTCAATTCGAATATACCGATAGCGCTTCGTGGTGTGGTTTCAATTCGTTCTGAACCTTCAGAGGATAGTTACGTATTAACGTAAAAAAATTTATTTTCGTTTTCAAACATACTTTTTCTTTTCCCTCACTCCTGATAATTGATTTTACATTATATCAGAAGTGGGATTAGATAAATCTGTCGTCTGAATACCTTCGTAATCTCGGAAAAAAACTAATCGTCTGAATATAATTCATGCAACAACAATGCTTCACTCCATACATAATTTATACATTCCATTGATCGATAAAATCTAATTTAACACTCCAGTGGGCGCGGACATTACGTAACATCGAATGCCGCGTGGAACATGAAATGATTGCGCCATTACCCCCCCCCCCCCTCCCTTCCTTCCCCTGCTCTCCTCGGTAATTGCTAAACCATTCACTTTAAAATGAATGGCGACATCAAAAACAATTAGAAATAATGTACGGGTTGTGGTGTGTATAAGGGAGTTATTTATTGTTATTTGGTGGGGAGGGGGTAACAATCAATTTGATTCTGTAATAGTAAGGAGAATAAGAAGAATAAATTTGTATTCTAGGAATCCAAGGTATAAACAAATCAGGTATAACAAGTAAATAAACTAATCAAGGATAAATTAATAGGATTTTTATAATAATTATTTGGTCCCCATCATTAATAGGTGAAAAATCAGAGGTACTGTAAAGGTCATGGAAAATTAGTATTACTTTAATCTAATTATTCGCTGCATACCTACCTCTTCCATAGGGTATAACAAATTACAAATCCGACGACTGTTGGCACATTTTCTGAGCTTGATCCTGAACATGATTCAGCCACACAACTCGCTTCCTGCCACTTTGTCATAAGTAGTTAGGGCTTCAAACTCGCATTTAACTATTGTTTCTTACTGATGATGATCCCAGGAAAATTCGCTAAAATAGGATAGGGAAGACTTAATTCGCTCTTAAGTAATTATAAATGTGACTTAAGGTGGTTTAGATTCTATTGAACTTTCGAAAAAGGGTTGCATAATGAATTCCTACGTGAGCAATGTTTTGCTTCCAACAAATACAAATAAGGCCTTGAAGACGTGGCAGACAAATACTAGTGAGTCTAGGCGGGCGCTGGTGTGTGGCAAAAAAGATGATGAGTTGGTTATCTTAAGCACAAAACCTTTTTGTTTAATTTTTGATTCACCAATCCTATAAGATACAACTCGCAGTTAGTCCGAATTGTTGCAATTAACTTAGTGAATGATTATCCACCATGAATTTATTTATTACGCATTCCATGTAATACTGACATCAGTGATCGTTCATTCAATTATCCAAATAACAAACAGTGAACGGAAGAGCTCGGAAGCTTCCGAATCGAATATAAGAGGGTGGAAACTGACTTCCCGTTACAAAAAAAAGGTATGAATAATTAAAATCTAGAAACTTCACGATCCCTTTTTACGCACATAAATTTCCCTGACTTTTCTCAGTTTAATGTGGGGCTTCCTTACTCAATAATGCAAATTCAAGCAAGTTCGCCGAGCTATTTCGGCAATCCACTCTCCTCCCACAGTCGGCGAATTCCAGTCTGTGCACTTTAATAGCTCCGAAACACTGAGCGTGTTTTGACTTCTCAAGTGAAAACTATCGATCCGCGAAGCCCACCCCTGTTGGCCGACTCTTCGTCAACTTTTCTTCCTATTCAGACCATTGTTGCGGGGCCCCTGATGAGTGATTTATTCAACACTTAGGATCCCCAACTATTGACTCAGATGGACTTGTTTTCTCCGTCGGACGGGAAATGAGGGCAGCGGAGAATCCATTGTTCCGTGTGTCTCGCCCCATGATGAATAGCGGATGGTTTTATGATAGAATTATTTTGAAACTCTGTAAAGCATTACTCAACGGTTTCTTCTTCGTATATAAGTCGAAAGTATATCAATTATTTGTTATGAACTCTAATTTCAATATTTGGTAGATTCGCGGGTAAGTTAGTCCGTTTGAGTTTTATTGTTTTCAATTATAAACCTTTGTAATAAGAAAAAGAAAATTGTCACCCCCCCCCCCCCACCCCCTCCCGCCATTCCTTTCAAAATAAGTAGTTTCCAAAATCGACTTTTAAAAATCCATCCGCACGTGGTTCACGCTGTCTTACAGGAAATATCTCGGATTCCTTTCGTAAAAAAAATTTATAAATAACGTGGGGGCTTCATATGCATAACCTTCAGTATGCCTCCTGTGCAAACTAGAGAGGAGATTCGGATTTCGTCACCTAACCCAGTTTCTTCAAAAATGCTTCAGTCTCGTACAAACCTAGTAGCATACCAATCTCTAATCTCGGAGCAATCCCGGGCTTTTTTCCTTAATCTATAAACCACCGTTCAGGGAACCAGAAACCAATGGCAAAGAACCACGTTCGACTCGTAATTGAAACCTTTTATACGAAATCGCCGTCACACATTCTTTATGAGAAACCCAACTTTGTCGTTTCACGGTTTGACAATGAAAAAATCGTGTTATAACTATGAAAAATATATCTTACCGCAGAAACATTTTTCTCTCTCAAACATACCACAAAAAGGCGCATCATAGCCTGTCTTTTAAAAATGGCTTTCTATATGTTAGTGGAAATTGTGTAGACAGTATAGCATAATCATGATAGAATTAAGTTAGTTACTGAGTAATTTAGACTTGGATTTACCCGTTTTAAATGCTTTTACCGAAAATAAAGAAGTGTTCTTTGTCATCTGTATAATAACGACTTTTTTTCCTGCTACCGCCTCGTAAAACTAGTCAAAATTTTAGTATGCAAAGTTTAGCATGCTCTAACCAATCTCTGAAAATGACTAGGATTAAAGAATTATTAGACATCAGAGTTATAATAATATAATTTAGTTAAATCAAGTTTATATATCGTGACATTAGACATTTTTTTACACGACAATTTGCTCAAATAAAACAAACCAAAATTAAAGGTAAAGAAAAGGTCAACCAAAAATCACTTGAAGAAGGCATTGCAAAATCATTGAAATTAAAGGTTATAGCAAGTCATTGAGCATATTTTTTTATTAGAGGATATACAAAGAACAAATGGAGTTGAACTTACAACTCCCTATAAACTACATTTACCATTTAAATGAAGTATTACTTGAGAACTTTACTCACATGGGCACTATTGGTGAATGGAAGTTAGCTAAATTTAAAGGTGTCGCTTCGTCTGAAAAATTCTGAACACAAGCCCAACTGTGACTAAAGTATTGCAGATATAGTATCGAGTTTGGTGTGCAGCTGTCACTTATAGAACAGATAAACCTGCGTTTGTGGAACCTGACTACTATAGATGAGTGATTTATTCAACCCTTGAGACCCCAAACACCCCCTCGCGGACTTGTTTCCCAGTTAGAAGGGGAAATGAGAGTAGCTGTAAATCGTTCGGCCCAAGTATCGTATTGGAGGAACGAGGTCATGCGATACCGAACGGCGATTCTGCCGGGTCGCCGGACGGTAAAAACCAGTGATTTGTTGGGGGCGGCGGTGGTGGAGCTCTTGAAACTGTCAGCTTGTTACCAAGCTATGATAATTGACACACGACTGGGGAGCTCGCCCGGCAATTTATCTCTCCGATAGAATATACTCAACGGTAGCTTGGAGGTGAACGGTTAACAATGATGATGTTTGCTTTCCTTTTTTTCTATCTAACTTACGGTTTGTGAGAAGGGACATTCCAGGCCAACCAACGAGAAACTGGGAAACTGATTTTAGGATTAGCAGGGACCCATCCTCCTCCCTTCATTACTCGGGTGATTTTGTGTACCTCTTTCTCAGAACATTTCATTTCCTAAGCATATTCTCAACTTCAAACTCTTATTACACTTTTTGTTCCTATCCCAAATGAAATTTTTTTATTTAATTTGTTTCCAAATGACCTGATGAGCGAATTATAAAAACGCAACAAATTATAACACAACATTTTACTATTTCTGTAGATAGCTCACCTGCGCAGATTACTGGTCTACACATTCTGTGAGATATCGAAGTGGAACTTGGAGAGCCTTTTTGAGGTGCCTGGTAGGTATTAAGTGTTAAGCGAGAAAAAAAAATCATTGTTCTCTGACTATCCAAAGAAAAGTGTTAACTTACTAGAAAACCAAATACCTAACGTGAATTTCAGGAAACAGCAATTTCTCTCGATCTAATTGCACAAACTCGTTAAGAATCGGAGAGTAGTTGGAGCACAGCCACCAGGAGAATGGTTATGATACAATCGCAATTGTACCTAATTGATTCATGAAATTTGCTGTCAGAGGAAAGACGCCGTGTATATATATATATACATATATATGTATATATATATATATACGGCGATACAGCCTTAATGTGTAATATAGATTACTTTCATAAATTCGATCTTATTTCGTCACTAAATTCAATATATCCATGTTACAATAAGTAACGAAATGTTATTATCTACCCAACTCGGTACCAACCCCAAAAGCCACCACTAAGTTCGCTGTACCCTAATACTTGGAGAAAACTTTGGTAAGTGATATCGTTGTGATGTAAATTTTGGGGGACGCGCCGCCAATATTAGCGATATTCTCATTAACCCGAAGTCAAGCTACATACGTGGTGGTTCAATTATATTAGGGAGAGTAGGGCTTAAAAAGGGATTCAGAAGGGGCAGACAGATCCGGAAGGGGCTCTCCGTGAAATTTTGAAACGGGGTAAGAGCGATATTATGTCTGAGAGGTGGCTTAATAAAGAGTCAGGCTCCATTGGGACGCATCTGGCAACACATGTTTACATGGCCCTCATCAGTATGCTACCTGCCTGAGCTAAGTGACGAACTAAGGTTAACACGGCTAACTCCTGTATTCAAGAGGCCTTCCCGCTCGTTTCCGTTTTGACTTCGCTCCAACTCTGGGGTCCCTCGTCTAACAATATCTTTCCGCCGTTCTTGATCACTCTTGCCTCATCTTTGAAGTCTGTTCTTCACGATACTCCCTCTAATCAGCGACCCTCATTGCCTAAACGTTTTCCACTCGGGGGAGCAGACTTTGCGAAATTATTTTGCCTACTCGACTGCAAGCCTTGTGATTTCCTTCCTTGATTCAGTGCGTTCGTGTGGTTTCAAGAATTAGCGTCAATCCGCTCGGTGCACCTACCTCGGGCTCCTTCGATTACGTTGCTCTCGCAGCCGTGTCACCAGCGTCAAACATGCTTTGAACTCGGCAGGTATAAGCTGATTTCCGACTGTAACGAGTTGTTGTCTCGAAACTCAAACTACCATGTAATCAGAGTTTGGGTAATCACTAAAATTATGCTACTCATACATAGAACATGATTTTATCTTGACAACCCTTCCACTCCCATGAAAAGTCACGAAACTTCATTAGGGTATTCTTCAAAATGTGGAATGTTTGTGCTCATTCAACGTCATGATAAAAGAAATTCCCTTGTTGGAGAAAATTAAATTTCAGCTCCAAAGATCTCGACGGCAACATATACGGTACATCAGGTTGTAAGTGGAAGGAATACCAGTGATAATAAAGTTGTTTGATCTAATATGTGAAGAAGGTCCTCATTCCCACGGATTTCTGAAGTGCTGTAAGACGCGCGAAAAGCAGGTTGAGAGATGGAAGGCGTTTTTCCAGGCTATATCGAGACAAAGGTTCTTTACAGAGAAGTTTGAATGACAAAGCTATTAACAGAGATTTGTGGGAGTAAAATGAATGAACATCTCGACAGCCCAGTATCTATCAAATGTTGAGAAAGATTAAATGTGAAAAGCGCCAAGCGATGACTCCGTTTCCAATAAGGTCTTAAAAGCCTTGCCAGATAACTGGAGAAAGGAGTTGCTTGGGATATTTGATTCCGTTATGGACGCTGGACATGTACCTTCTTCTTGGGGTCGTATAAAAATGCACCTCTTTTACAAATAGGGTGACAAGTGGGACCCCGCGAGCCATCGTGACTTGACTCTCATTAACACTGTAGTTAACACTGTTCACATCCGTGCTAGTAGATAGATTTTCAGTTTGGATTGAGGTAAATAACTTACTTCCTAATGAGCAGGCTGGTTTTCATATGAGGCGTTGTGTGGACCAGATATTCTCTCTTCACGCAGTGGCAGGATTGGTGAAATGAAAAAGAAACAGCCATTGGTAATCATAATGATTGACATTTGTCGGGCCTTTGACTCTGTGAGCTACGAACTTACTTATAGCAGGGCTAGTTTTATTTTTAAACCACAGCCTGGGGAGGAGGGTTTCTGTCAGCCGGTCACAGAGGGTGTTCTGCAGGGAGATTCACTTTCTCCCCAAGCATTTTGTCTTGTTCCTAGTAGATCTGGAGACCTATATGAGAGAGAATGGCTGCTGTGGGATCCCCGTTGCTTGCTGTGAGCTGATAGTGCTGTTGTTTGCCGATGATGTTGAAATTTTAGTAGACTCACGCTTCAATGCCCAGATGAAGGTCAGCGTTGTCCAGGAATATTAGTAGTTGAACGAGCTAAGAATAAACACTCAAAAATCAAACATTCAATCCTTGATAAGGGAGGATGGGCTGAAAGAAGAAGGAAAATTACATGGTGAAAATGAAATTAAGTCCTCTAAACCACCCATTATCTTGCAGTGACATTCTGCTATTCTGAGATATTCTACCAGAATAGAGAGCACCGGTACCCGGCACTTGGGTGATCCTTTGAGAGGCAGGGTGACCTCATGGTATGCGCATGTGGGGGAGGTATGGGGTATATGGCATACAGACGACTTAGAGATGATCCAAATTTCATTTTTGAAGAGCATAATGTGCTTATCTAGAAGTGTTCCTGGCCACTTTCTCAGACTCGAGACTGGCAGACTTCCGCTTAAGGTTTTAGTGTTGAAGAGGGCACTTGGTATTTTGATGAGAGTCTTATACCTATATGAGTAAGTTTTACTCACCCCTAGCATCACGTACCATTATATGTGAGTAAATTTTACTCAATTCTACCTTAATAGGTCTAGTAATGTGAGTCACTCACATTTACTTGCTCATGTCTTTTGAGGAACAATTTTATAATATATTATTGTGCAGCATAACTGGAACTTTTTTTCAATTTTTCTCCATTTAATTTTTCATAGTTATTGCAGATTCATACAATGGCGTATCAAACTAAAGGTGGCGTGGACAGTTTTGACCAGATGTGCCAAAATATGAACTGTGGAGGAAAAAAGCCAAGTTCCCAGCCTCTGTGTTTGTTTTACATCATACTGAACATTGCATGCATAAATGCTTACGTCATATATTGCCATAATTTCTATCGTCAACCAAGCATTCGAACAGAAAGATCCAGCACAAGAGTCAAACTTCGACAAAAAAAAAAAAAAACGACCACTGTCGAGATTGGAGTTTATTATGATGGCATTGAGCAGGCAGTTGTGTGAGCCGTGGTGGCTTAGTCGGTTGGAAATCCGTTCCATTGGCAGTTTTTTGAGGAATTTAATCTTCAAAAACCTAGGCAGAGACGAACCAGACCTGAATCTCCAGCTTCAGCAAGGATCAGCGAAGACCCAAGAAGGAGAAAAAACCCAATCGCGTACATACTGCTCGATTTACCCTTATTGGAAACGCCGTTACACGGTAACTTATTGCCATAACTTATAGCCAGTGTGCGGGGAACAACGAATCAAATTTTGCATTTCATGTGGACGGACTGAATAGTGAAAGAAGGAAGACAATAGATGACCGAGGCTATGCGTGCAGGAGTTGGTGGTCTTCCGAACAAACCCGAAAAATTCTCATGAGTTCAACTGGGTGACGAAACTTGTGGACCTGTGCAACTCTTTCAGCCTGGCTTTGGATCGGAAGCTTCACACCCATCGGGAGCTTCGAGCTGGTATTGGAGACGTGGTTTCCAGGTTCAAAAACCACTGTTTGAACCTTGATATCGAGCAAAAGTTGAATTCAGAGTACAATAGTTCATTTGGTAATATTTTTATTTCAATTGTAAACAGGCGTCTGCTGGGAACCTACACCGTGAATGATTGATTGCACAACTGATGCTTGCTTTATCCAATCCAACGATGGGCAAGATCAAGTTTTATCATGGGCAATCCAGGTTTGAGGTTGCAAACTGTGATTTGTGAGCTCAAGGTCCTTAAAACACTGACTCACTTTTTGCTCGTTTGCCCTTTCTATAAGCTATACAGGTCTCATTACCTCGGCCACTTTCTTGAATTCAGCGAAGACGGTGCCATGAGTCTTGAAAATGACCGATGCGATTCTTTGCTCACTGCTTGGTGCGAGTCGTGACAGACAAAATGCTAGCGCTCTACCAGTACACTCTGAGATCACTCATGCTACGCACCTTTGCACGCTACAGAACCCGTCAAGAGTACCCCACAAAAGCATATTCGTACTGATGATCAGGCTATATTAGAACATACACACAATTACTATTTGTCTGAGACTTGTTTAGGTCAGGTTAGTGACTCTTGTATAATTAATTTGATCCACATACATTCTTACATTTGTATCTTATATCTACATGGTAATACATATTTTTTTAAATATATCCTAACCCTTGTAACGAAATTTACTTCTCTACAAATAAACGTTTTGATTTGAGTTCCTTACTCCCACGGTCGCGTAGAGGGATCCCTCAGTACTACCCGTAGTATCCACCGATGACGTTATTTCATTTTCTTTTCATCCGCTAACCACTCGGACTTTGGAGCCGAAAATTAGCAGTCAGGAGATTTCAAGGGTGCTGAATCCGGTCTGAGAATAAAAATAACAGATTCTAATGCAACAGAGTTCTCATTTCAGTATTTCAGTCTGTATATATATATATATATATATATATATATATATATATATATATATATATATATATATATATATATATATATATATAGAGAGAGAGAGAGAGAGAGAGAGAGAGAGAGAGAGAGAGAGAGAGAGAGAGAGAGAGAGAGACTCTAAACTACTGGCATACACAAGTGAAGGAAGTTTGCAAAAAAAATCTATTGGAGTCTTTATCAACATCGTCGGTTCGCCATTGATTGAACGACTGAGCTCAATTTGCCCAACCTTTACTTATTCCGTATTTCAAATGTGGCTTGTTATTATGTGATCTCATTGGTTAGCAAATTGATATTCTGCAATAACTTTTAAATTTTATAATCAGATTTGTAATCTGACTACGTCTGGACGTATATTTCACTCAATATTTTTCAAACTTGGCTGGTTGATAATTGATGGAAGGATAAATTTTCGCTCTCCAGCTATGTTGTTCAAGATTCATAAACAGTGAACCTCAATATCTGTATAGTAGATACAAATTACTAAAAGCTGTTTCCACTCTACAAATCCCATCCACAATGCATACCTACTCAGTCTAGCTGTTCTTCACCTACAAATTAAATTATATCATGATTATATAATGTCAGTTTATTCGATTTAAAACTTTCTATTAATAATTTTAGTAACAACTTCTAAAATATGCTATTAAAAAGATATAAAGAGATTGAGTAATTGGTATTGGTATTATTCACCTAGGTACTCATTTTACTCTATCGTCACGTTTTTAAGCCCAAAATAACATATTTAAATCCCTCACTTCCTTCACTTTGTAAACCCTAATACTAACCTGTGGTTTATGAACCTGGCGGAACTGTTCACTGAAGGAGTCTGTGGTGATATTTTCATTCCTTCATCTCCAAAGAAAATCTCGGGAAAGAGAAGCAAAAACCTCAGACAGAGTACAAGAAAAGAAGTCAAAAGTTGCCTTCAGTAGCTCCCCGAGTGCATTGACGTGGCAAGTTTCAAGGTTATTACGTCCGTAACTTGCTGGGAAGAGTTTTGTTCGGGCCGGGTATGCAAAAGTTCCACCAGCCACATCACTCCAGCTTTTCCTTGAGAAAACCACAATTTATTAGCGAAACACCGATCAAAGTTGCTTCGTTTGGCTTGGCTCCGCTCATGTTGGAAAGAATTCGGTTTCCCTGCGGCGTAACATGTTTCTCAAGTCGCACAATCTTTCGGAAAAGGAGTACCAGGATCTGTAAGATCCTTCATCAGTTAAAATAATGTTTGTCCAATATTGTCTTACTTTTCACATCACCAAATCATACAGACCTCACTCATTCATTTTTTACTGACAATTTGACTCCTAATTTGTGAAGGAATATTAACATTATGAAATGAAAATATTTGCCGAATTGGGTGTGGCTCACTGCTTCCTCTTATCCATGACATGATTGTAAAGATAATTGCAATGGATTAATAGAAAGAATTGGAAAGGTATTAATGTATAAATAATTGTT
Organism: Adelphocoris suturalis; assembly: GCA_030762985.1. NCBI lineage: Eukaryota > Metazoa > Arthropoda > Insecta > Hemiptera > Miridae > Adelphocoris > Adelphocoris suturalis. Next base: position 20,116,213 of record CM061045.1, on the reverse strand, counting down.
GTGAGGGAGTGGCCAAAGGGGTTTTTCTGACTTGGATAAAATAATCGGACAGTAAGTTGGCCCGTTTCTAGGGCTAGTAGAATTACAGGCAGATTGACACGAAGCGAAAGTTTTTTGGGACAGTTTATAACTTTGAATGCGAGTAAAAATTTACATTTCAGAGGAAATTTTCATCCCACTTCTCACAATGGATTACAATGCTTCCATTACTTTGGTACTCACGGAAGAGAAATGATCCCTTCTGATACGACATCAGAAAAAAAACTATTTATATAACTACTATTGAGGTACGTAACTAAAACATAAAATAACAGAACCAATTTTCTTACTTTCTAAACTCACTAACATGGTGGGGGGGGGGGGGAGTATGTTTGTCTTCTATTCCAATGGGCTGAAGATGAGGATACATTTTAATCACTTTTATTTAAATTTTTATCAGGGATTTTTATCACCCGTCAAATGAGACAGGCGTTTCAGAAGCCTATTCTACGTGTTCCTAATGGCAAGTTTTGTAGGGAAAAACGAGGTCTAGGCATGCAGCATGATCGTACGAGTGAATTTTCGTAAATTATTGTATTGTATTATGTTGCTATATAAAATTTGAGCACTTTGGGTGCAAGTAAATAGTTAACAATGTGTTTTGGCTACAAAACTCGATCTAAATAATATTCTGTTATTCAATAAATATTCGAAAATTTTAGCTTTTTTAGAGAGTTTTTATCGATTTTTCAGTAAATATTGATGAAATTTAATTACATTTATCTGTAAATTTTTTGCGTAAAATTTTTAATGTTCTAGGTCGTTGTTGATAAACTTTGTTTTATTAAAATTTTGCTAAAAAAATATGAATTCAACGATTTTTAGTCGGTTTTAGCCATTTTCAGTGATATTTTGAGTACATTTTTTGAAATTTGACCAATATTATGTGCTCAAAAACGATCTCATCCTTTCGTTCGAGAAGCTTGATTTTTTGGTGCAAGAACAGAATTTTTATCTCAACCCTAAGGAGAGTTATCGTCTGGAATGACCTAGGTATATATATGGAAGATGTGATGAGCTGAGATCCCTACTAGGATCATACTCGCCATAGGCAGTAACATTACAAGAAACGCATCTAAAACCTTTTGATGGGTTCAGTGTGCGTGGCTACTCTACCCTCAGAAAAGACGTGATGCCTCATGATTATGATAAGAAATAATGTGCGAGTGGAGGAGGTGCCACTCAATACAATCCTCCAGGTAGTGGCTGCCAGAGTTGCAGTCTCTCCTCCTCCTGAACGATGACCGCCCAATATACTTGTCGCCTATCCGTGGTATAATGTCCGCAATCCACCTAGCCATGTGCTCTCCCACCTTGGGGGATACATTAAGTTGGAATCCTTTGTTGGACCTTCATCACTCGGACCACTTTCCTATCAAAATTAATACAGAAAGTCGGCATTCACCTTTTACACCACTTCCTCGCTGGAAGTTGCAAGAGGCTGACTGTGCTCTTTATAGGGAACAGATGGTGCATGTAAATCTCAGTGGAAACATTGAGGATGACATTACCAACTTCACCTCTGCTATGTTTGAAGCAGCATCAGCTGCTATCCCAAAATCTGACCCCACCAATAAGAGCTTGGAAAGTGGATAGACTCGAGGAACCACGAGGATCCTGACGTGGAACGGAAAGTGATGGAGCGGGGAAGGAATCCGCACATGCGTACAGAGCACGTAAGTACTCCAACCATCAATCATCACTAACCCCACTCGAATAGACTAAAATCAATCAGGAAGGGGAACTGCCAAAAATATCAAAGTAGCGTTCCTAATCGGTGGTGGCCTAGGGCCCGGCAGAGGAATCAAATAGCGTGAAGACGCAAGGAGCCAAACACTACCTACGTGCTTGATAACGACGCTAGTGAAGATCGAACCACTTTCAATCAAACTTCTAATATATGTCCAAGAAATCAGGACAACTTCCAGGAAATAAGCGAGAAAGAACACCAGAAGAAGAACGTGAGCCCAAACGAACCCAGAAAATGAACTTCACAATAGAAGAGCATTTGCATGAGAGGGGAGCGCTGATGGATGGAAAAATAGACACTATAAAGGAACAGATAAAAAATCTGGCAACCGAAGAAGACATATTATGGATCGAAAAAGAAAATGACGAACTGAGAGAGGAGAACGAGTTGAAGCAGAAATTCAAAAACTAAATAAAGAAATAAAATCTCGAAACTATGAAATTTGCCTGTTGCAGGATGAAATAAGGAGAAATAATATAATTCTGGGTGGACTGGTGGTGAGGGAGGTCGGAAACTTGAAAGGACAAGTGGCAGGATTTTTTCAAAGCGCGTTAGGGTTTGAAACAGGATCACTAACATTAGTATCGGCGAGGGTTCTGAGAGGAGAAGGAGACTCTATCAAACCCATTCTCGCGACATTGTTGGGGCAAGATGACAAGGACGATATTTTGCAGCGAACACCAGCATAGAAGAATACCGGTTTTTGGATAAGCACCGACTATACGTACGAAGTACGGGAGAAACAGCGCCAGCTGCAACCAATTCGGAGAATATTGATGAAATGCACGCAAGGACAAAATATCAAAGTTTCCTTCGATAAACTGTGGGTTGGTAAAGAGTTATTCACTTGGGATCAAGAAAAAAAGGCTGTTACATCATCAAGGATGCGGATTTACGAAAATCCGAGAAATGCTGGGAGTGAATTTGGAAGAAAAATCAAGAGAACTTGAAGTACTACACCAAAATACAGAGGACATCGAAGGAGTGGAGGTGATCAACCCTGCAGTTTCAGGTATGAAGAAAAGAACGTTAACATTTTGGCCGTGAATGTGTGTTGTTTCTTAAAATAAAATGAAAGATTGCCAGTTTATACTTACCTAAGCTTTTTATTAGAATATGATGTTTTTGTGCTCTATGAAACTTTTATGGTAGAAACGGAGGTAGGACAGTTTGAAAATATATTAGATAAATTCAGTATAAGCTGGGAATCAGCAGTTTGATATAGTAGCCAAGGGAGACCTGGTGAGGGGAGACTTTTTGGGACCAAGAAACAAATATTTGGAAGCAGGTTAAATTATGCCATAATTGGAAATATGAAATGTATTAAAATCACAGCAGAAGCTAATGAAATCATAATTTTGCCAATCTATCTGAATTGTAGTATTTGGAAAAATAAGTTCGAGATCCTAAAGTATGTCATTGAGGATAACTGTGAAAAAAAATCTCATAATAATAGGTGATACTAATGCAACGATAGGAGCACTACAATATTTACCAAAAGACCCGTACAACCACATAATCATCACAGAAGGGGATCGGAAATCAAAAGATAAAGTTATTGATTCAAGAGGTAGAAAGCTGGTTAGGTTGTTTGATGAGAATGAATTAATTATACTGAATGGCAGAGTGGAGGGAGATTGCGAGGGGGAATATACTTATGTGGACAAGAAGGGGTGCTCAGTCATTGATGTTGTGGCTGTGTCGGGAGGGGAGCTGGAGAGAATTCGGACATTCAAAATAGTGCCGAAGCTGTTCTCCGACCATCTACCTGTATCATTGACAATTTTTCTAAGAACTGATAACATTCACCCTAAAACAATCCCACCACTAAAGGTAGTGTGGACAGACAAGGATACGAAGTGGTACGCTCCTAAAATTACAAACCGAATAGAGGAGATGGGAGAACTTTCGGATGATTTGCAATATAGATATGGGAGAATTATCCAAATTATTAGACAGGCTGCAGAACTAGGGCATAAAAAACCAAATCAAAACAAACCAGTATTTAACAAACTATGTTATGACTTTACTTGGTGGAAGGCGAGGGAGGCAAGCATGGAACGTTTAAAATTATTTATAAACCTTAATTACTTGGAGTATTGGAACAATATATGGAGTCAAATGAGGAGTACAAGAAAATATGTAAGGAATAGGAGAAGAAATATTACGAAGGGGTAGGTGCAGAATTGGGCACAGTAAGGGACTCAAAAACGTTTTGGGAGCTGATCAATAAATTTAGGGGTAAATCCAAATTTTGATTGCCACAAATGGAGAGATCGCAAAATTGTTGGAACACTTTCGAAAACTATTAAAACCCCACATTGATATGGTAATGCACTTTGCAGCCCCCTACGTAGTTGATTAAGAATTACATCGGGATTTCACGATGTGGGAATTAGGTAAGGATAATATGTTCAGTATCACCAACATAGTTAAAATAAGATCAAATCTAAACAAAAGGACATAAGTAGTTTATATTGACATCGAATCTGCATACTACCATATTTCTAGAAGCGCCTTATTCTACAAGCTGTGTGGCTATGGGGTTTCTACAAGGATGGTCAATATGCTAGAGAATTTAGATCGGGGTACTAGGATGGGCGTTTGGACCGAACAAATTGTCGCAGAGTACTTTGAGACGGAGGCAGGATTGAAACAAAGGTGCTTAATAAGTCCGCTGCCCTTCTCACTATTTATCAATGATCTGCCTGATTGTTTGGGAGGTGGGGTAAGGATTGGAGATACACAAGTAAAAACTTTAATGTATGCGGATGACATTGCATTGATAACGGGTAGCTCCGGTTCCCTACAAGGAATGATTAATGACCTAGCGCAATATTTGAAACACTGGAACCTTACCCTGAGCCGGGAGAAATCTCAAGATTTTTGGAAAAGGGGGACCGGCGAAAAACGAGAAGTCAAGCTACCTGGGTCAACCATCGAGGCTACCAAACAATACAAGTATCTGGGAATAATACTAACCCCACGCCTGGTCCTAGGAGTCCATTTTGGAAAAAAGGTTGTGGAAGCAAAACATGCGATGAGTATGGTATGGGGAACACTCATTAGGAAACGGCAAGTGCCACTAGACGCCAAGCACCGAGTGTATGAGGCAACCACTACGGTGCACAAATATGGGGCTACAGAAAATACAACCAGGTAGAGGCTCAACAGAGATATTATTTTAAAAAAAAAATATTTTCCCTTCCCCAGAATATTCCCAATCACGTGTTATATTCGGAAAGCGGTTTCGACTCCCTCTATTTTCACACGTTGCAGCTACAAGTGGATTACACCGCCTAAGTGTTGAAATACCCCGAGCACAGATTTCCGCGGATAGTCACTGAAAGTGTAATCTAAGAAAAGATAGCTTGGTAAAGAGAATACGAGCGATTGGCGAGCCATGTGGGTATGACTATAGAAAACAATGCATGGGGGAAAATAATGAAAGAAGTAATAGATAAATCGAGATTAAAATGTCGAGCGGAATTAGAAAATGAGGCGAAAAATTCAGCGCACTATCAACTTTATGGAAAGCTGGGCAGGAAACAGAATGGAGAATTAGCATGTAGGAACTTGGACGACTTATACTAAATTCGGATTTTAGCAAGAGCCCGAACAGAAATGCTTACGATCAATTAAAGATGGTGGAGAGAAGGGCTGGTCAATAAATGTGCAATGTGCCACCTTCATGAGAATGAAACGTCGTTTAATTTTCTGCCATAAGCCCGGTTTTGAGGGAATTTAGGGTGGCATGTTGGGACAAGGGGTCACTCACGGAAGGGGAAACCATAGAAGTTCTGAAAGGCAACTGTAACCTGAGTAACCTGGTCAAATTCATAAGAGAAGCTGGAAAATACCGACAATCCTTGATCAATGAATTCATCTATGATTAGTGTAAAAGAGTCTAATAATATGTAATGTAATTTAACAGACTTTAATAAGTAATGTATTATTGGCTAGGAAGATAAAGATCCACTTAAGTAATATGTTGAATTATATGGTTTTAATGGATCATCATAAGTATCCAAATATTATTTATGGGAATAGGAATCGAATAGTTTGTTTTTAAGAATGATAATATGTTGTTCCAAATTATGGGTGATGATATATCGACTAATCGAAATAATGCGCCCAAGCATCATAGATGGCGAAGGATAATAAAATTAGTTATAAATAAATCATGAGACAAGAATAGGTACGAATAAACTAATAATGAGTGTAGTGGATTTATATTCGTTTGACTGGGAGTAGGTATTCCCAGAGGAATACATTTTGTGAAGTCATGGTCCTGAATAGGACTTTTATTATATAATAAATCTCTAGGATTAGAGACGTGTGCTTCAGAAGGCCGCTTGTCGAAATCTACGTGGAAAAATATATAGGATCCTCAAACGTCTGTCTTATTTAATGGGTGATGAAAATCCTCCAAAACACAAATTCCTTCAAAAACAAATGAACATCGATCTTGACTTGAAGATGGCCCATTGGGAGGAAGAGAAAATAAATCCGCTTTTTTTCGACGGAGAATTGATAAAAAGTACTTCCAAATCTCCAGAACTGTCACTGTAAGCCACTCTTGTACGACTATATAATGCTCATTAAAGATTTATAATCCTAAACAAAAACTGTCTGGCACATTTCAAACACATTTACCATAATTAAAACAATATTCTACCAAAGAGTAACCCATTTTGACGTGAATATGATTTTTTCTTTCACAATTAATATGAGTGTTTTCACTTACGTACTGCGATACGAGGGGAAAAAATCCACGCTTACTCTATGTTCCAGCAGTAGTATTTCATGGTTTTCGAGGAGGACAATCCAATACCAATGACCACCTCCGCTATTTATTATACCGCTACGCAATTCCTGTTGAATGTTAATTTGGTGTCTAGTGAGAAGGTAGTCAGATGTTTGAACTTGACGTCAAACTTTGATTTCTCATCCCCACGGCAATTGTTATCTGAGTTAAAGCGTCATCACGACGATAAAACGGTTTGGTAGTGAAAATGCGGGCACCTGAAAATGATGCGGTTGGCTGCGGGTCGTTGGCTTCCCGCACGAGGGCTGGAAGGAAAATTAACATACGACCATTGTGAATCATTGTGAGTCATGAATATGTAATATTTACAGAATCAATAGTCATAAGAATAATTTTGGCTTTTGTAAAAGAGAGGAATTGAGCCTATCAACCTGAAACCGATTTAGCAAGTATTCGATATTTCACTAGTTATACCTCTACTTAAATCAGCAGACGAATGTGAATCAAGAAATTTATGTATAAATAAATATCTGTAAGTGTTCTATAAGTAAGTATTTTTGAGAGAAATGTTTTGACTGCTGTCATACATAAATACTTCAAGCAGACTTCTAGAAGCAAAAATAAATAGAAATAAATAGAGGCTTCACACTGCATTCCTAACATTTGTTGCACTTTGCTTGAAGGCTATTGGTATTAATATTGGGACTATTTAAAACGATATCGTATTTTTTAACATTTATTTTTTAACATTTAAAATTTTATTACATTACAGTTAGCTACCTTTGTTATTTTTTCCTTTCTTTTTTTCTCATAGAAAAAATTGGTTAAATTATAAAATCCTTTAATGAGCCAATGGGGAATTTTCATGGTTAGTTACTTTTTATTTGCTCAATAGAAAGATCTGAGCGAGGGCTTTCCAGAAAGGTGCAACGTGATGGGTATCTGACCAATAAAACAGCTCTTGAAATTAATTTGCACAATGACGTCACGGCCTCCATCCGCGAGGGTGGGAGGAAGGGGACCCTCAGCTCTCTTGCACTACTACGTCACGCGTGATGTTCTTACCCGTTTACTGGCCAAACTAAACGGCCTTTTCAGCTGTAAATAGGTACTCAGGGGTTTTCAAATGCACTGATTCCGGATCTGAGGTCAAAAGAGTGAAATTCTAACACAGGAAAGATACCCATTGTTTACTTTTCAAGCCGACAAAATTCTCTCTCTCCTCCATACTTGCAGTGACGCCTGATGTCCATGATGACAAAGATAACATCGCGCAGGATCACCTTCAGCCATAAAGCTCGTCGTTTAGGGCGAATAGAACACCGATGTCAACGGTCAAATAGACCTAGAAAGACCAGCCGTAGATGAAAATAAAGATTCTACGCGTTTCTCCAATTCTCTTTCCCCGAACATTCAATTAAAATTATTTCACACAATCTTATTACTTCAAATATACCTTCTTTTTTTTAAACATATTTGGGACCTCCTTCTGATACCATGTTCTTGCAAGGGGTCATATATGGGACCATGCCTGTAAATGAATACTGTTATATGTAGGCATGTACGTAAAATCTTCAAATACACTGCTATATTAATTTTTGCCAAGAATAGGGTTACATTCACTCTTAAAACTTATTTATTCCCACTTTTCTATTATGAATCTTGACAATTGATTTTTCCACAGTCTTTTATTTGTCACCGTAGAAACCTTGATCCGAAACTGGATTTTGTTAAGTAAATATCTGCTAAATGTCGTTAAGGAGGTCGAAATCCTTTTTTACAGGCTTACAGATATTTCTTTGATATAGAGATACCTATGTTTATAGTTTTGTTCCAAATCCTTCTAATGGGGGAGCAGATACCACAAACAAATATTTAGGTCTGTACTATCAGGGTACCCATCCTTCGTACAGGGTTGACAAATATTTGTTTTGTGGTTATATTATTGCATTCCGAAATACAAAACAGTGGTGAAATAAGTTAACTCTATGTTGCTATTGAGTGTTAAGGGAGTTTTCAAGGCCAGTGGGGCGGTGCCCAGATGGAATTTTTAAATACAAATATGCCTATGTGTAAACCAGGGACCCTAAGAATGTCCATGCACAATTTCAGCTTAATGGGTCCCGTAGTTCTTACGTGATTGAGTAACGCACACAGAGAGACGGATACCATTGGATTTTTATATAATAGTATAGATATAGATGATAATATTTAGGAATATTATGAATAATTTTCTATTTATCCATTAAATATTGGGAAAGTAATATGCCATGTGCTTACATTTGAAACGATGTCCTTTTTATCATTACGCGTTATTTATTATTAAAGGTCTTGCCTTTATTACAAGACCACTTATATTAGCCCGTCAAAGTCTTGTTATATATAACGTTCTCTGACTTTTAAACTTCCACTCTGCAAAATCCAGGGCGGTGAGACCCTTTTATATCTCCAGTGTATAGCTTTGATCTCGCTCTCCTTCGTTCAAGAAACCACCACCTTCGGTCTCATTCGTTTCAACCTCATACACACGCTTAAAATTCACCGATGAATATATTTTTCAGTCTTGTTTAAGTAACATCTCCTTTTACGAGTGTTAAGCTCGTGTTTATTTTATTTTTTGCTTTTCAACCTTTGATATATATATATATATATATATATATATATATATATATATATATATATATATATATATATATATATATATGTATATATGGTTTTTTTTTTTCGTTCTCAGTATATTTCCAGTTTATCTTCAACATGATCAAAAAGTACCAAGCTCTGAGTCAAACGAAGTGGCCAAAGTATTGCAAAGAATCATTTGATTCGGGGAAAAAATATTAATAAGCATACGTGCATTGCATTTGCCTCACGATTCAGAGATATTGCTTCCGAGTCTGCAAGGCAGCGGAAGCGAAAGCTTTGTTTTCACTTTCGAAATGAAAAAAAATTGTTGGCTCCACATTTCCTTGTAACAGCCATAACTTCCGCAATTTCGATTGGATTTTGATGAAATTTTCAGGAATAGTACGGGTTTAGTCCCAGATGGTCCCCTGTTAGTCTCATCATGATTGAATCAGCGGTATGTTCTCGACATGCACGAACGAGATTTTCTTGTTATACTCATAAGTCCGTCAATGTTGAAGAGATATTGGTCAGATTTTCAAGGATGATGCGGGGAAGGTCCCTTGAGGTCCCTTACGACATTCATCATGATTTAATCAGCTGTACGCTGTGCGCATGCGCGAGCGTTTGTCTTTATTTCCTTGCCCCAGTCATAACTTCCACAGTTTTCATCGGATTTAAATGAAATTTTCAGGAATAGTGTGGATTGAGCCCTAGATGGTCCCCTATCAGTTTCATGCTGTTAAAATGAGGGTAACACATAGCAGCAAGTGAACCGTATATTTCCTATACGTTTTATTGTCTTGAAATCTATGGAAAACATATCTTGAATCTTGTACAAACAACAGGATTCTGTCGATCTCCTGCTTATGACTGTACTGTTTCTAGATAAGTTCTGGTAAAAACTGTATATACATCTATACATGTGCCAGTACCAGAAAACGAGGTGGCAACACTGAATAACATACACTGCTTCAGAATCGTACTCCCACATTAGTGAGAGCGGAATCGTAACTATGGTGAATCGAAATTCACTCTCTGCGCATTAGCACGCGGTGCCCTTGAATTACCAACCGTATGAAATATTAAAGTTTCTAATTTACTCCATACAAACGAATAAAACCTTGCAGTTTTAATCGCCTCAAATTACTGATTTAGTATTTTATATTCAACATCAGTAAATACTACATAGGTAGTATATTGAAATGGTCTGAGGAAGTTCTCCTTTTCTGAATCGCGTGAGTAGTCGGCAAATAGGGAATCCCCTGAGAATTCACGCTGAAAGCATCCTAGCCATGCTAGTATCGTAATTCCATGTAATATTCAAGGAGCTGGAGCGACCGGTCAGTTTTGAGGGACTGAAACTCTACTGTGGCATCTGCCTTATAAAAATTCGAGGAGGGAGATGCTCAACTTGAATTGTAAACCATGGATCAATGACCGAGTATTCAATTGCGCTGTTGGGACCGAGTGTCTGAGCTGATTAGAGCGTTCGTTCTTTATATCGCCTTTACGGATAAAATTGTTCTACGCCTGTTGTCCACCGTCTGGAATGGGGAAACCTATTATGTCTTGCCTTAGCAGAGGTTCCCACTCCCTGGTCTCTAGTTGCTATGAAAGTAACAGGAGCAGATTTTACAAGGTCCACTGCAGTGTACAGCAGATATGCAATATCGGTAAAATTCACGTACGCAAGAAAAAAAAAAGTGTCAGTCATGCAGAATTAGCGAATTTTCGTAAATTATTGTATTATATGTAGGTATATTCAATTTTTGATTCATAAGCTTTTTGTGTTCACAAAAATAGTTGAGTATAAATTTTATGACAGAAAAAAATTGTTCGAATTGGCGAAATCATTTTCAATATTTAGCATTCTTCGATCGGGAAAAGATGATTCTTCAGGTGACCGAAAAATAACATCTCGGACAATAAACATTTTCTTGTCTCCTGGGTTGTAGATACGATAACCTTTTGTGGTTTCATCATATCCCACAAATATTCCCCTTCTGCTCTTGGGGTCCCACTTTTTACGTTTCTCCTTGGGGATATGAACATGGACTTCAGAACCAAAAGTCTTCAAGAATTTTAAATTTGGTTTCAACAAAATTGTGCTGAAAAAAAGTTGTTACATATCATTAATAAGTGCTAAATATAGATAGAAATTGCCAAAAATGCTTGAAATCTAGGATCTTTGCTTGACTAGCAGATTATTATTTATACAGACATACAGGGTGAACCGCTCGAAGATGCAACATTTTTTTTGCCAAATTCTCATAAAAAATGAAGTAGATCAATTTTCGAAAATGTTAATGATGGTGGTGGGGGGAGGGGATTAGGGATCATTATCTAGGACGTCCTGCATATATACAGAAAATCAGGTAAAAAAAGGACACGGAAACGAACATTACAAACTCAATTTATATGTCTGCTAACTACCTTTTTCAAATGTAAAACCGAAAAATTAATATTATAAAGAAGTTTCCGTGGTCAAAAAATCTTGGTGAGACTACGGGGTTACTGTTGTGGTTATCTATGGTAAGTTACTGAAACACAGGTTGCTACAGTGTTGTGGGAACAGTGGTTCCAGGTTCTCATTACGCTTCATTTGACGACTAAGAGCTATGAAATAAAGGTCCTCCGAAAAATATAGCCTAATGCGCATAAGACGAATATGATAAAGTTCTATAAGACTTATAGCAATGCCCTTAGAGCCTACGAATCACCAGGACTCATGTTAGAAGATGAAAATGTTTCCAATCACTGTAATATAGTTCCCCACAACTAATACCGCATTGTTTCAACGAAATTTCTTGACAATGTAAACTTCTTCATAATTTTAATTTGTCAGTTCAACATACGAAAAAGGCATACAGCTCTATTATATATATATATATATATATATATATATATATATATATATATATATATATATATATATAAATCTTTTTTAAACCGCTGCAATTCGCAATTTCGTTAGAAATGGAATATCAACTCGGAGAAGAAAAAAGTACATTCCTAGCGTATAATAATTCCAAAATTGCGAATTGAGTGACGATTTGTTCCAGGAGAAACGACTGGGAACTCTGGCGTCTGATTTCGTAACTCGATCTTCAGTTGAGTGAGGAGACGGAATTTCCCGCGGCGGTCCCTCTTGAAAGAGAGACAGGATAAATAATAGAGCGGTTATACCCCGATTCACTGCCCCCGTTATTGGGTTTATTTTCCTAGTACTGACTCGGGCTCGAGCACACACACCAGTGCACACATCACCCACGCGTGTCCTTTCCGACCTGTTTTCCCTTCCACGGGTCGCATTACTCAATTAGTTTTCGGTGGGAGAGTCAGAAATCTACCAGAAACACATCGTGAAGCCTATTAAATCGGTAAGGGAGGCTAAGATTAACTCAATTTTACACTAGAACAATAGATAGACATTGAATACTTGCCGACCGCCCTGAGGCTCTACTTTTGACTCGATCTGCACTCGTGTGTTTGTTTTTTAGTGATGTGAGTCAGGTTCTTTATATGCACATAATTTACTAAGTAGTTTTTGGCACTTTGCTTTCAATTTTTGGAGGATTTTGGCCGACCAAAAATTTGTGGAGAAAAAAATGTCTGCGATTGTGGTTTCTTTATTTTTATTAATATTATTATTTTTATTAATATTATTATTTTTTTATCATTATTTTTCATTATTATTATAATAATTTTTTTAAGAATACTTTTTGGGTTACAGTCGTTCACAGTTCCCCGGGATGAGAAAATTGGTCGTCGAACGAACAATGAGGCTCTACTTTGATTTGATCTGAACCTGTATGTTCGTGTGTCTCCATGTTGGTTTTTGACGTTGTACAGGCTGCAATTTTGGACCAACTGACTTGAAATTAGGTGTGTAAGCTCCTTCAATTCAAATCAATTATAGGAGCCCGATCCGGTCGGGAATCAGGCTTTAACCTATATCACCTTAAGATATCATATTCCAGCAGCTTTTATATATATATATATATATATATATATATATATATATATATATATATATATATATATATATATATCCAATATTCATATTTATCTTACCGCATCATCTTGAAATAACGTATTTTACCATCATATTATAAATATTTTCTATTATGATTATTTAATGAACGTTTTCGTAGGATTATGGTTAAGAATAAGTTCTAGTTCTATTAGAAAGGTTCCTTTAACTTTCCTGAATACCTATGAATGGTGCTCTAGACACTGTTTTTAATATCATTGTATGCTAATTATATTATCCTATAAACTTATAAGTCTAGATTTATAGTAAATAGGACATTTACATAGATGATGTTCCATAGTTTCTACATTCTCGTTTGTCCATCTGCTTAATATTCTCGGATTTTTTCAATAAATTGTTGATCTGACAGCATAGTTTATGGTCAGGGTCCCTATGGCTCTTCTTTCTTTTTAGTTCCCATAGCCAATTTGTGTAGGTTGGTATGCATTTAGTTGTGCCGTGTTTTTAGATTGTTCATGTAGACTTTAGGTAGGGTTACATGCACAGAATTCGCTTTATAGTTTTTGGCGCCGATACGATTTGATGCTGCGGCGCCTGAACCGGGAACCAACACCAAACCATTCTTCAATTGGTTGCCTAACTCCTAAACCATGTGTTCCTCGAGTATTCTGACCAACTCAAAACGTGTGGAAAATCAAATTTTCTTCAATGCTGGACCTCATGAGGTTTCAGCTGGACGAATAGTTTCCGAGGCACAGCTGTTCAATGTTGCAAGAATGGAAAAATTGGTCGCCAAACATGCAGTGAGGGTCTACTTTCACTTGATCTGCACTTTGTCTAGATTTGGTATTTGTTTGTGACACGAAGGCGGGCTCTTTACATGCACAGAATTCACTATGTAGCTTTTGGCGCTTCACAGAAAAATTTTCGAAGATTTTGGATAACCCAAAATGTTTGAAAAAACAAATTTTCAACGATTGACCTGCCATAAGTTTTTGTTGCACGAATATTTTCCAAAGTTTAGTTGTTTAAAGTTTCCCACGATGGGAAAATTTGTTGTCAAACGAGTAATTAGAAACTACTTTGACTTGACCTGCATTTTCGTATTTATCCGTCTAACTGTTTGATTGTGAGGTGATGCAAACCGCAATTTATGACCTCTCGCAATTCGGATGTTAGGCCCCTTATGTGCACAGAATTTGCTGTATAGCTTTCGGCACCGATTCGATTTGAAGCCGCAGCGGAAGAACCGTAAATTTGGCGCCAACGCCATACCATTTTTCACTTGTTTGGCTATAACTCCTAAGCTACAGGTTTTTGCGAGGATTTGACCAACCCTTAAACTTATAGAGTTGAAATTTCGTACGATTTAGACCCCGTGAAAAAACTTTTAACCTACCCTTAAGTGTAATCACCAATAATCGCGAAACCTGGAAAAGAGGTTGGCCTGAATTTGAGCCAGGTTCACCAGTGTGGTACACGGAATGAATGGTGCCGCTGGATTTGCGATTAGGGGCCCAAATTACACCTTATCCAAGCCCCTTGGACAAGTGGATATCATTTATCAGGTGGAAAACCGTGCCATCAAACTCTGTGCACAAAACATTGCTAGGAACAACTCAAAGGTGCACGAGTCTACAAACATATTGTCAGACAGCCGGACAGCACTTGAGGCAATCTTTGTCTTTTCAAATACTTCAAAGCTGACTGGATTTGCCTCAATTCCCTTAGGGCTGCAACCCATGGCAACGAATTGACGGGCACGAAGAAAAACGAGCGACAATTTCAAACTTTACCTATTTCAATTTTTTTTTTTTTTTTTTTACATTTTTTTTTACATGGATGTATATATATATATATATATATATATATATATATATATATATATATATATATATATATATATATATATACCTATATCTGAAAAAGTGCAAACTTCAGGAATCGTTTCAGAATGCCTCAAAGCGGATTTAAATGAAGAAATTTTTCAAAAGTTTTGATTTTAAAATTTTCCGAGCTACTGCTATAGCTTCATTTTCTACGAAAATTCGCTAAAACTGATCGAAAACCTTCCTCAAAGCACGGAGGAAGGAAGTTTACAGTCACTAAGAGCGACAGGGGGAAGGTGGTGGTGCTCTTCCGGTGATCCGCCACGTTTCGCCGATAGAGCGCTCTTAATGCACGAGGCCTTTAATGATCATGTGGAAAGCCCTGCAGTCTGGAATACGAGCAGGGGAAAAATGAAGAAAAATATGAGTCAGTAAAGTCAAGACTGTAGAATGTCTACTAAGAGGCGGAAACAGCAGAACACATCCTCTGCGCTATTGCAATTATAAGATTCCGGCACTTCGGATAGGGAGGCTTAACGCGCGCCGCTATTGCTAAGGAAAAGTCTGAATAACTCACTCACTTTGTGGATGAAGAGGTTATAAAGAGCGTTCTGGAGCTAATGGAGATAATGTCACAATAGATCTTTTTGGTCTGAGTGACAAAAGGCCCCTCCCACCCTTTTTTGCAAAAAAAGGCCCAGTTTTTCAAAGTTTTTCTGTCCGTATGGAAATCAACAGAATGGGAGCAATAAAAAAAGTGTTATTCCAGATTTCAAATTATCTGGAATCACGTGGAATGGCCTCTAGATGAATTTCCATCAAAAGATGCAGAGCATTAGCTTAGCCCATGTCCAGGTATTCCAAAGTTCTCAGAATCATGTGAAATGGTCTTTTGATGAACTTGTATCAATCCCTACTCCAGCACAGACGTTCCGAGATAAATTATGAATGAAAACAAATACCTTTATGTTCCCGCGCTAGTTGATATTTCAAGAAAGATCTAGACGGTAGTGAACGGCTTCCAAGGATCTGAATTTAGCTGATTTTCCCTCAGATTCATATCCCTCAGTCTGAGGGAAAATGGTTTTCCAATTCCATAGAAAAAACTCCGTGAAAGGGTTGGATGGAGGGAGCGTATAACTCAAGAAATGGGTGTGTAGGGATGTGTGGGTTAAGTGGGTGTGGGTGAGGTGGGTCCGTGGGCGCGAGACGCCGAACCTCGCGATCTGCTCCTGGCGGGGGTCCGCTTCCTGAAAATACGTTCCCTCCCACAACGTCTCCTCCACTCGCAATTCGAGATTTAAACGAGACGAACGGGCCCGAGGGGGGCTCGAGTAAAGGCTCGAAATGAGGGTGGTGCAGGGGCAGTGGCGGCGTGCAAGGTAGTGGCTGAAGCTCGGGGGCGGCAGATGAGGTGGTGGGGGGAGCAAATATTTCTCTCAATAACCTTTCCCCTTCCTCGCACCTATATTTCCCGGAGCGTGAAAGAGGTCATGGCTGCCGGGAGACCCTACAGCTTCCCCCTCGCTCTTATTCTTCCCTCTCACAACCCCTCATCCACCTCTCATCTCTCTTATACCCCCCTCCCCATCCTCATACCATGCCACCGCCCTTCTTTAACACCATCCACAATCCGGTTCTTTCCTAGCAAGGAATCGAATGCTTATTCCATAAAAGTGCGAGTTAAGGGGAAAGACCGTCCTCGTGAAAAATCCCGCATGAAATATCGCCAAACGAGTTTGGACGAGCAGCGACTTGACCTCGCTCCTTACTACATCTCCAACTACCTCCGCATCCACCTCCGCCTTCGAAAATTAGGAATGTTATATTTGCTGCAAGGATTTCATCTTTTTCGCGTGCACTGAGTGAAAATTTGATCGAATAGATTGATTCATATCCAAAAAATCCAAGGTAAAGGCGGAAGGTTGCGCTTGAGTTTGTTTGTAGCTACAATTGGTCCTAATTTGATGAAACTCACGAGCTACGGAATAAATCCTGATCCCCACAGTTCCCAAAGATGTCATCAAAACTGGTTGAAAGTTGTGCGTGGTACGAGGATTTTCAGAGACACATACATATATTGTTACATTTCTGTTATACGTCCGCCACCTCATATTCGGTTTCTCGCAAACCAAGCGTCACGTTTTGTGATGTATAGATTAGTTGGACCAATACGTCAGGTAAGTATAGTTGGGTGGTCTAGATGCTCGCAAGCTCGCACCTCGAAAATAATAAGAAAATATCCGAAATCAATCCTTTTAGTAAAATATAGATTAGTTGGACAACTAGATTAGAATGATGAGTAAGTTTGGCGGCGTAAAACCGAGTCCGAGGTGGCGGGCGTTTCACAGAAAAGTACCGATACAATTGAAACGAGATCACATTTGTTGAGGAAGTTCAAAACCGCATTTGTGCCAACATTTATTTCGGAATTCATGAATTGTTTCGACTTTGAAAGAGTTTTTTTTTTTTTTTTTGCAGATGTCAACAAAGTTGACAATATGTCACTACGAATTTGAGAGAGAAATGCACTGTGGCTTTACCAATTATAGTAAGAATAGTAATTAGTTCGCCTGAGTGTGTACGTATGCCTGAGAGTGACCAGTAGCATTTACTTGATATCCTCAGATTTTTCCCCCCAGGATTTTACGTTTTAGATCATTCTGAATAACTTTGATTTCAAGTCTGTCTGTGTGTGTCCTCAAATCCTTGCAACACGCATCGCTTATACAGTTTTCATCCAAATTCGATTAAATTGTTGGGAAATGTGCAAGTTAACCTGTAGATGAATCCCTAGGAGTTGCATTGCTTATAAATCAATACCACACCTACACTCTGCGCATCCGCAAAATGAACTCCAAGCATCAGTTTCTCTCGTTTTAGCTGTCTGATACTAATTTCATCACGATCGTGTCATTAGTAACTGCTGCGCATGCACGAATATGAAATCATTGCAACAAGCATAATGTTTGAAGTTTCTGAAGTGTGTAATGGATCATTGGTTCAGATGCCTTAAAGGTTATCTACAGGGGCAATGTTGTGCCGATCATCACCTATGCAGTGCCTATATGGAGGGAGGCATTGGAAGTTAGACTAAATGATGACATTCTTCGAAGAGTCCAACGCCAGATGCTCCTTCGAAAGATCAAAAGAGTCAGAACGGTGTCCTTCTAGGCCTTTTGCAAGGTCGCTGGTGAAAAGCCCATTGAGATAAAAGCACGAGAGATAGCTGAAATATATAGTAGATTAATGGATACCTCAGTTGAGAAGCAATTACCACCCAATAGTTGGTTCCACCCAGCAATGATAACAGAAACGAGTGATGATGATGTCGAGAATGGTGAACAGGCGACAGTCAGAATTATACTGACCCCCCATGACGGTATTTATATTTACCCCATTGACTGGGGGATGGTGAAGTCAGCAATGTGCTTTTATAGTGTACTCTGGCACCGGCAACCCCATTTATCGGCAGCGCTTCAGGTTGGGTGAGTTGTGTTCCAACAACTAAGGTGAGGCATTTACAATAACGAACGCGCTTGAACGGCTAATACAGTAGACAACACAAGTGTCGAATCGCAAAACTAGCCTCTAGAAAGACTGCAATGTATACTTGGCAATACTTGTGGACCGTGGAAATCATCTTCTGACATTTGAGCACATTAGAGAGCTTCTTACCTGACTTCGAGGCCATGGAGGGTGTAGAGTTGTATTGAAGTATACCCAGCCACAAGTTGGTACTGCAGGGAACGAGAAAGCCGATTTTCGCGCCAAGGAGGCCGCTGTGAGTGAGGAGCTTCCAATTTCCTTCTCGTATGTCCCTAAGTCGAGAGTCAAACGGGAATGCCGAGCTGAGAGCATACAGCAGTGGGACCAGTTGTGGAATGAAACAGCGGATTGCCACAGAACGAATGCCTTCTTTCCTAAAATCAGGGAGAGTCCACGAATTGACCTGCCTCTGACATAAAGATTAACACACTTGTTGACGGAGCATGGAAGAATTCGGGAGTATTTGAAGAGATTCCACCTCTGAGGACTCGTTGTGCCAGTGTTCGGGAGAAGAGCAGAACTAGGAACATAAAGTGTTTCACTGCAGACATATGCAGGAATAGCGTGCTCTTCTCGAACAAAGATGTATTACTTCAGAGTAATATGTAGCCATTACCGATGAAGAAACTAATTATACACCATCTACAAGATATACTTATTCATTAACGCCATGGACATGGAGTTATTGTGAAAGTGACGAAACGCGTGACGTTTCGTTTTCGTGTTGTATGTATGTTGTGTTTGGAGTTATTGTGTATGTTCTGTAGACTAAGTTGAAAATTATATCTAAAACAGAATAGCTAATGGACCTGTACATAAAATACTTTAAGAAATGTGATAATACAGTTGCATTAGCTGGATGTTTAACATTTGTGAAGGAACTTGTAAATCAGTTAACAAGCCTGTTATCTCAATGGGAGCAGGGAGTTTAATAAAATCCCTTCATGCAGGGTAACTGTGAGGAGGAAAAAAAGACAAACTTCCTGCAATCATCGTCTACATAGCTCATACTGCTATTTACGTACAAATCCAGATACTGACCTCCTCACACTCCCTGCAACCTTTTGATATCATGATGTTTTGTAATTCACCAATAGTCCAGTCAAATCAGACATGTAAAGGGAGAGCACGCTACATCAAATCAGGTATGGGTTCTTTTTAGGTTTGTAACTAATGATGGGAAGGGAATGTTGAATCCAAGTTTTAGAACTGGGAGGACGATCGGCTCACATCAAAAATCAAGAAAACATCGAAAATGCTCGAGATTTTTCAGTTGTTGTCGATTTTGATCTAGAAGGACTGGATTTACATCAATAATTCTCTGAACCGTTCATAAATTGCATGAAATTTGCATTAATTTGAGACCTAAACGGTTGTTGTAGAATCAGTAGTTTTGGAGATAAAGCGTTTCAAAATTTGGCAAATTTTCCAGATTACACTATTTATGCCTCTGAAGGCAGGCTTATTATCGAAAACATTTCTAACCGTTCCCGTGGACTCTACTGGAGTAAAGGGGTAAAACCAAAGTGATAACCCCCCCCCCCCCCCTCACCACTAACTTTGGATCCTATTTTGTCTGCCAAATCTCTCTAGACACATTGGGTGATGATAGGCTCCAAATCACGATACTAGGTAGGTATTAGTTTGAGTTAAGTACAACAAATCCATAACAATAACTTAGAAGAGATTTTTTTAAGCGAGTTTTTGTAGAAAATGAAGCTATTGCAATGGCTCGGAAAATTTTTAAATCAAAATGTTTGAAAAATTTCTTTATTGAAAATCGTTTTGAGGCATTCTGAAACGATTCCTGAAGTATGCGCTTTTTCATATATACATATATAATTATGCTGAAAAACGTATATAAATTTCATTAATATTTGCTAAAAAAATCTATAAAAACTGCAAAAAAAACTTAAAATTCAAAATCTCCTTAGACTTGCCGAATTTTATTCAGAATGAGTTTTTAGCAAATTTTTGAAGAAAATTAAGCTATTGCTCTCGCCTCAAAAATTGTAAAATGTGAATTTTTGAAAAAATTATATGCAGAAATCCGTTTCAGGCTATTCTGAATCATATTCTGAAGTTTAACGCATTTTTTTATGTATGTATGTATATATGTATATATGTATGTATGTATGTGTCATTCTAGACGATAATTGTGCTAGAAACTTCAAACAAATTTTAAAATGTTAAGGACACAAAACGAAAGTTCAAGTTTGTTAGCCAGCATGATCGGATTACATCTTCGGGTTGAAATTTTCAAAAATGTAGTCAAAAATTTCAAAATAGCCTGTTTTTTGCGATTTATTGTGCGAAATAATTTTTTCAGCATACTAACATGTGGTATATTCGGAATCAGCGTAAAATTTCCTATATGAATATGTATCAAGTTTTCAAAATGTTCAAAGTTGAAAAATCAGTCAAAAATCAAAATAATGAAGTTCGCTAGTTGTAAATTTCTCTACACGATCAATAGCAACTGAAATGTCGAAGATTTCTTCAAAAATTCGCTCATGGGGTCATGCTGCATGACTGGACTTTTTTTGCTATAAAATTGGTTTTTAACAATTTCTCTCTACTGAAATTGTTCAAATTTCAATACAATTTAACATATTATAATACGATAGATAGTTCATGGAAAATCGCTCATACGGTCATGCTGCATGACTGGAACTTTTTTTTGTGCTGGTGAGGGGAGGTGGTAAAAGGATAAGAAGTTAGTACCCTCTCCTGGAATCACTTGATTGTCCAGAACAACGAGGCTCTTTAGTCATGCGGATCCCTCAATCACGAGATTGAGGGTCAATATCATGTCCTAATGGGCTCCGTTAACGGCACTGGGGTAGCGCAGGCTATAATAAATTGTCAGGTACTGTTTCTTCGAGTCTCCTCTCTTCTATAATCTAAGAAGGGTAATATTGAGAACCAATTCAATTTCAGAAAATGTATTCCCGTATTCAGTTTTTAAAAGCTTGCAAGAAAGACTGCAAACAAGCAGTATGGAAATTTTAGATAACTTATCTCAAATGCCGAACCTGCAGATTTTTTAATTTTTTCATTTTATTTTATTTTATTTTTCTATTTTCAAGCATATTTGAGTTAAGGTGACGTAGTGACAGTAAAGGCAAGGTGAATATGAATGTTTTTGAATTACAGTGTCTCATTGGAGATTCAAGAAGATGCTAGTTTATTCAAACGAGTGCACTAATAATAACAATAATACGGAATCGACAGCAGATGCTCTCCGTGGAAATATACATAATAAATGTATGACAACGAAAGATGCAAGACCTATTATAGATCAAACTAAACAAGCATGAATTTAATTATAGTAATAATGATGATATTAAGTCAATTAAGTTATGACATTATAAGTAATAGTTAGTTGCTAAGTACTTCGTTTTCAAAAACTCCCGCCTGTATAAATGCATAGAGGTGAAGTTATTGGTTTATTATTTAATAGACCATGACACACAAAAACCGAGTAGCCCCTCAAAATGGTTAGTTAACGTTCAAGATACGTGGAATCCTTCGTTTTTCCCAAACTAAGTTTATGCCAACATCCCATTCGCGCCCTACTTGGTCCTGAATTTTCGGCATCACTTTCGATCGCTCTCGAAGGGTATTAAAGGTATTAAACATTCCCATATAAACAAGGACGTCCGACCAGTTGATATAATTTAAAAGGAATTCTACTTTCAAGAATTTGAGTTAATAATAAATTTTGTTACCTAAGGGCAAACTCGTGAAACTTAGACGGTAGGTATATTTTCAATGTTATTTCATTAATTTTCATTAAGTACGTTCAAGATTCTTCACCATAACCCCTAGATACTGCCATTCCTTTTGTATTTACCCACTTTGATATCAGATCGGTAGGTGCCAAAGTCAATTTAGAGTTAGGTATTGGATTATGATACTATGAGTTTAGAACTGAGGTTGATGGATGTTGATGTAGATAGTTGTATTTAGATAATGTGGTTTAAAAATCATTTAATAATCATCTGTCGACCAGTGATTTGCGTAAAAGGTGTATCTGGTGAAGAAAAAATAAAAATCCGTTGAGTAATAATTTGCGGCCTTTTGCTCAAGGTGTGTGTGTGTGTGTGTGTGTTTGTATGTGTGTGTGTATTTGTGTGTTTGTGTTATTAGGGGGGGACGTGTTTAATTTACCTCAAGTTCCTAGTATCGTGATTTGGAGCATACCATCACCCAATTTGTCTAGCATGTTTCAGCGATCAAAATAGCGGAGCCAGAGACAAAGGTAGAGTGAGGTGGGGGGGGGGGGGGGGGGTTGTCACTTATCGGGATACCCTGATACCCCAGTAGAGTCCAAAGGAACAGTTAGAGAAGTTTTCGATAATAGGTAAACCTGTATTCAGGAACATAAGCAGTCCTAAAAATGCTGAGATATTCCTCAAAATGATAAAAATTTGCTAAAAATATTGTAATCTGGAAAATTTGCCAAATTTTGAAATGCTGTATCTCCAAAACTTCTGATTCTACAATAACCGTTCTGGTCTGCACAAGTTGTGTGCACATTGTAACGATTCAAACAGTTATTGATGAAAATCCAGTCCTTCTAGATCAAAATCGACGAAAACTGAAACATGATAAAAATATTCTAGGTTTTCCAGATTCTTGATAACGACCCGATCGTCCTCAGAGGTCTAAAAACTTGGATTTAACATTCCATTTCCATCATAAGTAACATACCAAAAATGAACTTATACCTGATTTGATGTACCGTTCAATGACTAATTTGACTGGACTACTACCTCATATCAATTTATTTTTTTTAAATATATTTTTATTTATTTATTATTATTCTTTTTCAAAATGATTTTTATTTGTTTTCATCAAAAGTGAGTTTTTTGTAAAGAATATAGCAATTGTTCACCGCCCGTTTTGTAAACGAATAAATGATTAAATTGTCATAAGCGATTCTAAAATTGGTTGATACGGGCGAAACTATAGGAGTAATGGACCGATTTTGGTGACATTTTCAGGCATTGTACGGGTAACCCCTAGGTAATCTCTTATCAATTCCGTTGAATTGTAGCGTGTGGGCATACGCAAACGTGAATTTAGATCTGCAACGCCGATTTTTCATCTGTCGGTCTATGTTATAATAATTGGAAGCTTTACTGCCAACACGCATGGCAGATGTTTGTATACTCGGATAAAACTAAAATGATATAAAATAGATTAAGGCAAATATCTCAAAATAAAATTTAATGTAGATAGGTACATATGAAAATAAAAACACGTATGCGGTTATTTTTTATTTATTTATTTTGTTATTTTTTTTATTTCTCATTCATCACTCTTTACCCCAACTTTCTTCTACGGATTCCTTTGTTTTGTTAGTATACAGCTATTTAGATGTGATTGAGAGGTCGTTGTGAATGACCGAATAATTGTGAATTGACGGACGGAATTAGAGGAAAAAGGAGTTTATTGAAAGAGCCGGCACCTGGAGGAATGGTGCGGAAAGGTTTTTTTCCTCCTGAAGGCGAATATGAAGGAAAAAGAACGGGATGAGAGGGTGGAGTTGGATGGAGTGCGAGAAAGGAGCGGGGGAAGAGGGGGGTAATTGTGGAAGGAACCGTCCGACAGAGCGCGCTAGGAGTAGAGTGCGGGTGTTGGGTGAGTGGAGTCGGCAGGGAGTGGAGGGCGGCGATGAAGTGACGCGAAGGGGAACTAAAAAGGAGTGGGGAGTATCACGGAGGGGAAGTGACTGTGCAGCGAGGAGAGGGGGAGCTCGTAACTCGTAGGGGTTGAAACCACCCCCCTCCCGTCAAGAAGGGTCCCTCCCCTCCGGCGGTCAACCCTCCCTCATTCAAGTCGGGACTCCGGCAGTGCAGGTTGATCCTCCGTTCTTATCGTGTCACTTTAACGTTACTCGTAGCGTTTGTTGTCTTACCTTCTGCCCTCTTCCCGTAAACTTTCTGTGACGACTGACATCCACCGCCGGGATTCGCGAGTGTTTTTTCTCACTGACCTGCCGGCGATGACGTCATGAAATGCCATTCGCAGCGTTTTTCACAGGATCATGCTAGGATTTAATTGCACTGCAGATTATGGTGAGTAACCTTGTTCAATATACTCGTATTTATATTATAATTAAATTACGATATATTTCCTATAAAATTGTATTCATTTAAATGAAACACATCCGCACAGTCATTGCGTCTCATGCTGAACTCTTGTAACACTTTTTTGTCATCTTCATCTCAGAATCCTTACTAGATGCCTTCTATAAACACACCTCGATATTTCATTTTAAAACCTGGAAAATTCTGTCAAGCCCAGTAGTTCCGTCATATTCGCGGCTGTTTCTTCCAGAAGCGTGTATAAATATTGGAATTTGAACATGCTTCCTTCGTAACTCTTCAATAAACCTTTCGGATGCTACTTATATCCAACCTCCTACTTACAGTTCTGTCCCTAATAATATTTTCCAAACTCTCTAAAAATTATAACTACCAGAGTTAACTGAACAAAATAAGAATAGATTATATTACACCATCGTGATATTCAGAGTTTAGTTTTGGCAATTGATTATAATTTAAAACAGGAAGCTTCGTACATTACTTCAACACTTATGCCGGTCCGTTGTCAAATGCTAATTTTCGTCTAATTTTGAGAGGAATTTGACTGATCACTTTTCGCCTGCTTATATTCCGTATTATAGAGTGAATGTTTCGGTGTATCCTTTAATTTTCGATTTAAATGTTTTCGTCTGTCATCTCGTATGCACGCTTAGTAAATTATAGTTTATCTCTTATCGGAAAAGTTAATGAACGGAATGAAGGGCCCTTGGGCGAACATGATCATCTTGACGGGACGTCAAGTGAAATCAGCTGTTCGAACAGTCTCCAAGGGTTGTGCTATTCTCTTCTGTTTGTGCTCGTGTCTTTGAAATAACGTTCACTTCTATTTCATTCGTGTAATCCGAATAACATCTAAACATGATAGCAGTAACTAAACCGTTCCGAAAATACTTGTGAATCGTTATTTGAGATTGGTAACTTCTTCATTACTTCACTCAATGACGTTCCATTAATGTAATTATGAGCAAGCAGTACCCACTTACTTGCCTATAGCTTTTCAATTCTGTATTCAAATAGGTATTCAGAATTGTCTGAAGTGTATTAATATACAATACAGTTCAGTACTATATAAGAATGTACAATTTTAATACAGTTAACCTCGCGTTCTGTAGCTCCCGTTTTTGATGTCCGTGTTCATATGGTTGGGTACCTATTACCTATTAGACTTGATTTACCTTGGCGTAAATTATAGTGCAAGGCGTTATTGACAACCCTCGAAAACTCAAAAAATAGCTCCATCAAACATGATTCTTGCTCTTCATCTCTCATTCGCCTAATATATGTTAGGTAGCTAATACCATAGTGATTAGTGAATAGCGCCATAGGTTGCTAATCATAGTGAATATAACAAGATTTGGTGTCGAATGTAACACCTGCAGATAAAAAAAGGTTTGAACAATACATACGTGGAAACATAGTGAGATTGCACAGAGCTGGTGCTAAGTAGGTACCCACCTATAATAAATAATACTGAGCAAATCGATTTGAATTTCATTATGAAGGAAGCACTTACAATAATATAAATAACTATCGTATCGGTATGATACATGTACAACATAGTTGCATACCTAAGTAGGTTTTAGTGCCAGATCTAGACCTATCTAGATTGCCACTTCACTGTTCTTCCAGTGTACAACAGTCCTGCAGCAACAACAATAGAGGAGGTGCATCATCTTATTTTTTGAGTGATGTCGTTTTCCATATCCATGAGGTATAGTTGTGGTATTCCCTAGCAATTCTCTTAACGCCTACTTCGGAATACTCATTTATTCTGTTAGTGAAATCATATTGATCTAAATTTAACATTTTTTGTGTATTCATCACCAAGATTAAATATTAGAATTTCGCGTTGGAGGATCCATCCACACTCGGAAGACACCTTATAGAAAGACGGGTTTTCGGATGTACCTAGGTAGGTACATATACAGGGCGGTGAAACCCCGGGATAAAAACGAGGTTTTTAGCCAATTTGTTTGGTTAAAAAAAAAAAAAAAAAAAAAAAAAAAAAAAATACAAATTGGATCGAGGTATTATAATTGAAGTGAGGAGTTATTCTTTCCGTACGGAAACATTTAAAAAATCCTATACACTATTTCTTGACGAGAATGCTAGCGGTATGTTGCTAAAATGATTTAAACAATAAAGATTTTCGAGAAAAAAAATGTCTTTTCTAACATTTTTTATACTGACTGAAACTTGGAGCAAAACGATTTTGTTTCATTCAATGCTTGAAAGGTCATGAGTCAGCCCGTCACGTCCGACCATTTGAGCTCCTAATCACGGAAGACTGCCGGTATACTGCCTATTCATACTAAATATCACATTGTAGCCATGGAAAACGGAACCGCCAATAGGTAAACGGAGAAATTTAAGGGTTGTTGAATCAGAGATGGAAATAACACTGCTTAATAGTAAATACATAAAGATTCATTAATTTAATTTGTGAAAATCGTGTTCTTCCACCCTTTTTTATAGTGTCGTTTTCATATCATTGCAAAACACATTAGTTGGTATTTTGCCTTGGATGGATACAAAATACATGAGGTATGGAAACGAAAGGGGTTTTTATAAAACCCAAGAGTTCAACAATATCACGTTCTCAAATTAGAACATTTTTAAAATGCATATTGCTAACTGAAATCTTCCAATTCCGAGTCCTTATAGAAACCACATGTGCAGGTTGTTCACCTATGTGCTGGACGTATAATCTGCCGATGAACAATTACCAACCTCATTGCTGGTATTAGTGCTAACACATGATTTATTATGTCGTAACGTTTCCCCTGCTCTAGCGGCCCTGTTCTATTTCATATGTGCGACGTGGTTTCTGGGAAACCCATTGGTTGTATTTGATAAGATGAAAAAATTTATATTTAGGCTTATGATTTGGAGTTGAAATAAAATCGAATGTGGTTGAAATTGCAATCCTTCCTGAACCCGAATGATTCCTTGGTGGTCCAATTGGTTCTGAGCATGTAAACTAAATTCCTTTCCAATCGTCATAGGTTCTATCTTAGGTTGAGAAACACTGCAGGTTGAAGACAGGCCTTACAGCTGCTTCTAATCTCTTCTATATACTGTCACTTGAAGAACTCTGCTGCTATTAAGATTTCACAACTGTTTTTAACAGATGCATTTCGAGTGGTGGTGCACTTGGAAGCACAAGCTTGGGAAATGGCACTGGTTCACTAATCAATTGTTTGTATGAGCCTCGTAACAACCTTCACAAACAAAATTATTGTTGAGTTAAACATGATCTGAACAAACACCATCACATGACACATCCAAACCACACACATGATCTGTTGGTATGATTGTTTTTTCCAAGGCTGTAGATTGTGAGGGAATCTACTTATTATAGTGGTATCACGGTGGTCTACGCGAGGGTGTTGTTGGCCTGAAATACATGTACCTAGCAAAAAAAAAAAAAAAAAAAACTTAGAAAGGAAAAGGCATTAAATTTTAAAGTTTGATCTTTCTGCACTGTAATCCTTAAATTTGGCCCAAAAATTCAGCTTTCCTACGGCATTAATAAATTTTACTTTTACTTCACCAATTAGGGGAGAAAATGTCGTTGTATTGTTTAATAACGTCGTTTTTTGGAAGAAATCTAGGATTTTACTGTTTGATTCACCCCCAAAAAACGAGATGGAAAGACGGAATGGCAAGTTTTGAGGTTGATCTCAATATAATGTTTTTAGTAGCATGGTAACATTGAAAGTCCCCCCGACTCCGTTATTACCGAATTTTTTCTCCTGAAAATACATAAATTCGAGCAAAAACTCAACTAAAAAGTTGTTGATTAAAGTGTGAGATTAAGTCTTCTTGTCATTCCAGACGATAGTGTAGGATTGAGATGTAAAATATCCAAATGTTTTTAGCACATTCATTGCAATAATTGGTGACGGTTGTGAGATGGCCCTGGTTCATTGATCAATTGTTTGTATGAGCTTCGTGACAGCCTTCGCGAACAAAATTATTGTTGACTTAATCTTTATCTAAACAATATATTGTATGACTAGCCGCTCCGGCTCGCTCCGCTCGCCTCCACATCCAGCCGGGGGGCAAGCCCCCCGGACCCCCCATTAAATTGCTCGCTTCGCTCGCAAAGTGTGGCATATAGGGAATGTTGCTCGCTTCGCTCGCAAAGTGTGGTATGTAGGGAATGTTGCTCGCTTCGCTCGCAAAGTGTGGCTGTATACATGGAATGTATTACAATTGAAACATGTAGGGGATGTTGCTCGCTTCGCTCGCAAACGGTAGATCTCTAAGGGTAGGTTCAACTTCTGTGGGGGATGCTGCTCGCTTCGCTCGCTTGAGGAAGTTATACTGCCCACCCAACTTGGCAGACGTTAGTTAAAATAGAAATTAAAAATTTTGTCTTAAAAAAAAAAAAAAAAAAAAAAAAAAAAAAATTTAGGGGTGGACTACCCCTAACATTTAGGGGATGCTGCTCGCTTCGCTCGCTTGAGGAAGTTATACTGCCCATCCAACTTGGCAGACGTAAATTAAAATAGAAATTAAAAATTTTGTCTAAAAAATAAAAAAAAAATTTAGGGGTGGACTACCCCTAACATTTAGGGGAATGAAAAATAGATGCTGGCCGATTCTCATAGATACCGGATAAGCACAAAAAATTTCATCAAAATCGGTCAAGCCGTTTCGGAGGAGTATGGCAACAAAAACTGTGACACGAGAATTTTATATATTAGATTGTTTCCTTAAAGACTGTAAATCGTGAGGGAATCTATTCATCATAGCGGTGTTACTGTGGTCTACGGGAGGATGTTGGTTACTTGATAATGTTATAGCAAAACATATATTAAAAGGGGGGAAATTATATATTTTTTGTTTTGTTTAATTCTGTAGGTCGATGAGAGAATCTTTAAGATCCATAGGTGGAAATTGGATCTCATAAGATATGTGCTGTTGAGGGACCGCACTCTTGGTTTTGTTGGATATAAATCCTCTAAAACCTCACCTTTCTTTTCCCATTATGGAGCTGACGGTTCCCGTCGCAACCACGAGATTGCGTCTTCAATGCGACCTATCGCGAAGTAGAACGCGCTTCCTTCCCCTTCAACCGAAGCGGTAATTGTGGATACCCCGGCCTGTAACATCGGAAGAAGGTAATTTCTGATCCTGATAGCTGCATATAGTGCACTTAAGGTGTTAATAGAGCTTTAGCACTCCTCTATCTTCAATGATGCTCAATTTTATGATGTGGGAACTTGTCAAACCGTTAACTTTTAACGTTTGAACTTTTAACTTGTCAAACTAACCTGGAACTTTTCAACTCATTACTTCAGACTGAATCCTAGGAAGCTCCTGACGTTTACCGGAAGTTATTGATGAAAACTGCTAAAACGTTGTACAAAATCGGCTCATGAGGCTTGATTTGTACCATTACAAATTGTGCAGTAAAATGACGGAGTTGAACCGTGGCGGTTGGGTTCACTAATGAATTGTATGTATAAAAATTGAAATTGTAATTTAAAAAAAGAAAAGAAAAGTTTTTCGGGGACTAAATGTCCAACTAGACTATTAGGAAGGGAGGGGGGGGGGGAACTAATTTCTAATGGAATGGAATTGAAATAATTTCAGAGGAAACCGCTGTGTTGTTACACGTGTTTCATGAAATTAAATCTAGTAGAACTGAACTCATCAGAGATAATGTGGGTGATAAAGTTGATAAATTTCTTTGTACCTGCGAGAGCAAAGTGTACAAAGCACTTTTGAAAAAAGTTCCAATCATGCAGCATGGTCATATGAGCGAATTCCCGTAAATTATCTTATATGCAACTTCGTACTGTTTTGAAATTTGAGCACTTTGAGTCCAATGAAATTGTCAATTACCAATATTATGACAGGAAACTCATCCTAAATTATATCATGGAATTCAAATAAGAGTTTAGATTTTTTTGTTGCAGTATTTATCATTTTTTAGCAAATATTAATGAAATTTGCGTAAGTACATTTTTCAGCATAATTGTATGCATACATTTTGTAATGTTCTAGTTCGTTGTTGATTAACTTCTTTTGACTAAAAAATATAAATTTATCAATTTTCAGCCGTTTTTAGCCATTTTTGATGATTTTTTTGCCGTATTTTATGAAATGAGTCTAATTTGATGTGCTCAAAAGTGCTGGCTAACGAACTCATCCTTTCTTTTGGAAAGCTTGATTTTTTTTGGCGGAAGTACGGTATTGTTTTCAGAATCCTAAGGAAACACACACACCCACATATACAGGGAGCATTGCTCGTAGATGAAAAAAAAAAAAAAAAAACTTTTGCCTTAAACTACATCAAAAGTGTAGTAAAATGCCACCAACCCCATATTTTTATCTAAATCCGTTCTCGAAATATGATTTTTTAACGGTTTTTTTAATTGAAAACCGTGTTTTCTTCCTCCTAAACTTGTATTTCTCCACTTTGATTCATTTAATTTCAACTTTCGACCACATTTTCGAAATCAGCGTTAAAGTTTCTATTAGCGTGGTGCACTTTGATTCAGGAAATATCCCATCTATAGACACCACAGCAGCTCAAACCTAGGAACATTTGAAACAATAAAATTTCTGAAAATCTTCAAAAAGTTATAGCTCAAAACAAAACAAAAAACTGGAAACTGGCAAATCTCACCAAAACTTTCTCATTTAATATTCTTTCCAACGGTATAGTAAATTTTACTTTTACTTTGCTATTTAGGGGAGAAAAGTTTGTTCAGATGTTAAAAAGTGAGGTTTTTCCAATGAAATCGAGCTTTTTTCGGTGTTTTTATGAACACTCAAGTTTGGGGTCGGTTTATACGTATTTTCTCACGCCGAATCGAATGGTAATACTTTTAGAACTCTCCAACACAGTCACAACAGAGTTTTTCAATAGTTTTGCCCCTAAAAATACATGCAATTTTTATTATACTAAAGTTTCACATTTTTTTGTACTCGTGGTAAAGAAATTTTTCCAAAATCTTTTTTCAAAATAGCGAATTTTAAATAATCCCACGAAAAAAAAAAAAAAAAAAAAAAAAAAAAAAAAGGTTGACAAAAATATTCTTGATCCTTAGATGACATTTCATGTTTCCTTATAAATCCAATGGCACATCTCTCTAAAACAAGCGATTTGCTCAGTATTGTAATGAACATATACTTAGTGATTTCTTGAAGTGACTGCCCTACATGGCTCAACGAGGCATCTGTCTCAACGATCTTCCGAAAACAGCCGCATTTACGCTGTTGTGGGTCGGCATTGTTGAAACAATCGAGGCTATCTTGACCTATATTAACGCGGCACACAATATTGTAAACGCGGCGGTGACCTACGCGATTGGGTTGATGGCTGTTGGCTCACATTGTCGCCACCTCGGCTATCTCCGGCTCACTGTAAATACCTCAACCTCATTTGATCCATTTGTAGCCCGTGGGAGTAGGATAGCCCAGCACATTAGGCATTACCTATATATCTTCTTCTGTCTTCCTCAATATTTGCTCATCTCACTGATTAGTCTTGAAAAAGAAAAAAAAAGCAGAAGAAACCGAAGAAAATTCGTTTTTGGATTCCTATCGTTTTCTTGACATGACTCATCCCGTTTGAAAATTATGATTATGATCGCATCATAATGGAAAGAATCAGTCACCCAATACCCCTAGCACAAAGTTGGCTCTCATTTACAAAGTCACTTATCTACTTGGCAGTATTAACAATATTCTCTCGTAGGTATGTGGGCCCTTTGTTTATTATTATTTGTCACGGCAAGTTTTCCAGTGATGGAAACTTCGTCCTTCATCTTCCCTTTTCTTCGCTTCGTGTTTTGATTTCTAACCTTTTCCTCATAATCCGCATAAACCAGTTGGCTCAACGTATTTTCATGAACGTTTATTACGTAACACAGGGAATTAGTTACGGGTCCGTGCTTATAGTGTAGGTTGTCGTCGGTAATCCCGTCGCCCGTTAAAGCGGCCACCGCCTATATCGGTCCGCCGACTTTTCCGGGCGCATTAGTTTTAGACGGAACGGCTGTATCTCTCTACAATTACTGACTTGACTTTTGGCCGCTTGTACCGTTCACATCGTTGAGTGTGACGGACAGGGATGGTTAGAAAGGCAAAGGGAGCCATTCCCCGAGGAACATGTTTATTGCAGAAATAAATCTATCGGACTAAGATAAATAAGTAAAATTAATGGGTTTTGGTTCAGTTTAACAAAGTGAAAATCTCATCAAGTACGTTTAGAAGTCTTGTACATCTGCCTAATTATTAGAACTATTTAAGTAAATTAACATTTCAAGTTATTTTATTTTTTGTTCTGACTGAAACCAACCTGTAATGAACTTGGACGCCCCGAGATGCAATGGGGGCCTAAATCCACACTCATAGAGAGAGCGAGAGAGAGAGAGAGAGAGAGAGAGAGAGAGAGAGAGAGAGAGAGAGAGAGAGAGAGAGAGAGAGAGAGAGAGAGAGAGAGAGAGAGAGAGAGAGAGAGAGAGAGAGAGAGGAGAGTGACATTACCATAGGAGATACAACTCGTACTAATAGCATATAAGCTACGTTCGGAGAAGATAGGTTTTCCAGTTCTAGGATCACCCATCCGTCGAAAAACGCGGGCTTTCGAAAACACGGGAATTAGCGCCCGACGCCAGTTGGGAAACAACGGAGCGACGGCAGCGCATTCCCTTGGATCTAGCGGGAACTGTCACAAACCCCTGATTGAATCAATCATATTTACTACTTGTATATATACTCATTAAACTAAAATGAAAGTTCCAGCCACTATATGACCATATTAGTGAATTTTAATTATTTTTTCGCAAAAGTTACACCATTTATAGAATAGCCAAATAATAGTCAACATATTTCGTTTAAAGTTGCTTGTCACCTTCAAATAAACAAATACCATTTCTCGCCTGGAGGAAAATTTATAAAAAGATCCATAATCCTACAAGTGTATTGGTCAAAAAATAATCATCTGTTTACATTAAATTAACATAATATGTTACTGAAAAAAGATTATAATAAACGAATCAGTCGGAAATAAGCGATTATCTCTATTATTGTAAGTCAGAAAAATTTTCCAATAGTTCCAATGAATTTTTTGTGGGGAAAATACGTAAAAAGCTATCATTATTACGTCACTAAAAAAAAAAAAAAGAAAAAAATGTTATTAGACCTAGAGGTTTCAAAGCGTAATACTAGTCATCTCATGTGAACGGTTTGGGCCACAGAACACAAGAGTCTTTTAACTGCGCTGTTTAGTTTGGGCTATCGATGCACACTTGGTTTCATTCAATCCAACATACAAAAATGCATAGGTATTGAGAATTAAACCCCCAACGGATTTTGTAAACCCACAATTTCAAAGGTTTTTGAAAATTCCAAAATAAAAGTTGGAGTACTTAGACTCGATCGGTTATGAGACGAGACGATTTCCGACTAGGGAATCATGAGAACTATTTTTGTGTCAAATGTTGTGTTAAATGTTAACACTCTACTAGCTTGATCCATTCGAGAATAACAATAATCTTCAAAAAAAAAAAAAAAATATATATATATATATATATATATATATATATGTATATATATATATATATATATATATATATATATATATATATATATATATATATATATATATATATATATATATATATATGTGTGTACACTTAAACCACCAATAGCTTTAAAATCCAGAATCTCTTTTAGAATGCCACATGACGGATTTCTCTGTTAAAATTGTTGACACCTTGCCATATCTTCACTCTCCATGAAAATTGACTAAACTGTAAAAATAATATGAATGAATGAGGACGTATGACTTTCGCTCCCTCACTACCGAAGATAGGGAAGCTTTTGATTCAAGCAGGAGGTTGACCAATTTTTCGTTTCCCGACATCAACATTTCAACTTGATTTTCGCGTTTTCATAGCTCTTTAAACAATTTTGGTTGCGTCTATCATTCTACTTGTATGTGGTCAGCCTTGACCTGGGCAGAACTTATACAAAATTTCAGTTTTATTAAAATTATACTATCAAGGACTGTCAGATTAGGCCATACAATGGGCGATTCCGGTATTTAATTTCCTCCACAATTCGAAAAAAATAGTTTCGGGATCATTGAAAAGGAAAGGCTGTTGGCCGAGGAACACTTCATATAAATTTTTGTGGAACAGATGAAAAATAAAATTTGTAATTTGCGCCGGAATCGCGGGCCCCGGGCTAGAAGAATCAATTTCGTCACACATCAGCTTTTAGATGGGACGTGGTATTGATACCATAATAGGGGGTATACATCAACAGATCGAATTTTTTGTATTCGTATTAAAGCATAATTCCATAAACTTTGGCCCACCAGTTTCGACGAAAAACTTTGGACATCGCACAGTGGGGCCAAATGGCCATATAACGGGGAAAAACTCCGTATCTTGTAAACGGATCGTCATATTGCCTTGGGAATGGTTTTATTCAATTCAGGAAGGAAAAATACATCAGAAAAGATAAGAAAAATGTTTTAGAAAATTCAAGTCATGCAGCATGACAATACGAATTTTCATAAGAAAAAAATACCAACAACTTCAAAAAATTTGATTAAAAAATGGCAAAAATTTATTTTCTCATAAATTCTGAATTCTACGCTCAATAAAAGGTTTGGACCAAAAATTGGATAATTATATAATTTCTTTTTCAAAAATGCATAAATGCTGCACAAAAACTTGCAAAAAGTTGTAAACTTAGGTGATAAAAATTTGTTGTGTTCTAGATAAAATCTAAATACTTTATTCTTCGTAGAAATTCAATTTTATGAAAAAACTTGCTATTTTTGGAAAATGCCATTTGCAGCGATTAAGTAGATCATTATTAAGCGGTTTTCAACTGTGGCCTTCCCTCTTCAGATAGCTCTATAAACCGAATTCGGTCGGTTTCGGACACCTTCTTTGCGGAAGGTTACTGTGTTGGTACTATCTACCAAAAATAATCGCCCAACTTCGCCGAATGTAGCTCATCTTTGAAAGTTTATCAGACTAAAAATAACTGCCGCAATTGGGCGCTTTCTCTTCAAAATGGTTCTGAATCCCTTTCTCCCGCCCGATCAATGTATTTACACTCCTTTCTGGGTATAATTCCCTCATACAGAAAAGGAAAAATCATGTTTAAAAAAATTCAATCAGAGTGTCAACGAATGATTTGAAAACGACTCATGGCTTTACGCATGTCCACTAAATTTCAACTTTGGACGTTAGCCTCCAGGTTTATATTGATTTTGCGATAAACGGCTGTTATTTTTGGGTTCTACAACTAATTTACTATAAGAAACAAATAGCAAATTCTAAAAATTTCCACTTTTGGGAAAATGAAGTTTTTCCTCGTTTTCCCCACTTTGTGGTACTCACACAGATCTCGGTATTTGGTGCAGCAGAACTCATGTCTAATGAACATTCATAATACGGCTGGCCTCGAAATAACGAGATTTGATGTGGGGCCATGTAATATAGGTGAGGAAGTCGGGTAAACAGTGTGTATTGTCTGATCATGCTTCTACACTCTCGCGGGATTATTGTTCTCTGGATACTATAGTTTTCAAACGTGCGCCATAACCGGAGGGGCAGCTAAGGGCAGATGATTTTTGTTCTACTCTTTGATTTAACATGTTTGGAGCGAGAAGAAACCATTCCCATCTCGGAGGAAGCCGGGGCTTTTTTTGTTGCTCTGACGATTCCTAATTTTCATGATTTTCCCCCCTCTTTTCGTTGCATAAACCTCACCGACACTCAAGTCAAATGCACACAAGAAATCCAATATTTTGACTCTAAGACCCAATTTACGTTTTAAAACTTGATTTTTTGGGGAAAATCCCTGCTGCACCGGGATTTTGTACCTAATAAGAGGCCTTTCAGTATCCCAATCAACCTCTCATACCATCCACCCCACCAAGGAGAAGCGGGTGGCAGAAACTTACTGTTAAAATCATGAACCAGATAATCGAAATCAGGTTCGACTCTTTCTGAATGTATGTCGGCCAAGTACTACAAGGTTCGTACAACCACTTTGGCCCTTCCCACCACTTTGACAAAAACAACGTTTTCCCAGAACAACCCCGAGAAGGAAGATCCGCTGGGTTTTTTACCGATGGGAGATGACGCCAATCCGAAATGTTGCTGATCGATCGGATTTCCCGTACTCTATTGTGAACAAACACATTCCACTGCTCATTTTTTACTATCCAAGTGAGTGCTACACTTGAATCGCTCCAATAATAGCTTTTTAATTGCGAAAAGGCAGAATTTCGTTTGATCGTCGAACACAATCTGGCGCCTATAAGAGTGGAGAGCAACTCGAGCCTAGGAATAGTCAAAACTTTGTGGGCCGGACTGACTCGTGATTTGGCTTGGAGTAAGTTGATTCTTACGCCTTCATTTGTTTCAGTACGGATAAAAATCACCGTTGCGTAAGCATCCTTCGAGGCATCACAAAAAACATGTAAAGAAGCATCGCAGGAATCAAAAATCCCTACCCATCTCGGGACCTTACAAAGGGCAA
The DNA here is from genome assembly GCA_030762985.1 of Adelphocoris suturalis. Taxonomy (NCBI): domain Eukaryota; kingdom Metazoa; phylum Arthropoda; class Insecta; order Hemiptera; family Miridae; genus Adelphocoris; species Adelphocoris suturalis. The sequence continues at coordinate 20,079,012 of CM061045.1, read as the reverse complement.
TCCATGAAATCTCGCTGAACCAAATGCGAAATCTGTTGTCCATGTCCTCGGGGAGTTCATCGTCCCAACCTTTTCCTAGTGACCACGCTTCTTGGAGAATCAGTTTAGGAGTTAGTGTGGCTGGGCAGGTAAAACCAATAGGATCAAAAATTCCTTGAGCAAGAGAGAGAAGCTTACGTTTTGTGATAGCCTCGTTCTTTGAATTTGCGGTTTCTTTGTTAGCTACATTGCATTGGAGAAGATCGTTATGCACGGTACCTAATATACTGTTAAAATCATGAACCAGATAATCGAAATCAGTATGTCCGGAAAAACGGGCTTTGTCCCAATGTACGGCGCGGCGTGCCTACAGCAGAAGCACGGCTTTTTTCCCCTCGATTTTTCAAATCTATGCATCGATTTTAAGCAAATACGGGACATTAGATTGTGAGGTAGGTATTGGTGTTTCAGGATATGCTGCTTTCGGTGCATGGGGTGATACAACTTTCAGGGGACCATCCAGGGGTTAATCCGCACAATCATCGAATATTTAATCAAAATACGACTATAAATATGTTATGTTTCGCTCGGGACAAGGACAGACCATGGGCAGACACTGAAACAATTTGTGGAACACAAAAAAACAGATGGAAGTTCTGATTTCAGAGGTTAAAAAAGGTTCAACCCCCTCCTTGAATAAATGGCTTTGCTGCCCTAATATATGTATACTAGCCGCTCCGGCTCACTTCGTCCCCCTGGACCCTCCCGTTGAGGTGTATTACAATCAAAACAAGTAGGGGATGTTGCTCGCTTCGCTCGCTCGGTGTGGCTTTATAGATGCGATGGTCTTTTACTGACGAGTTGGAGTTGTAGAATGATTGAAACGGTAGATCACTAAGGGTAGGTTTAACGTGTGTAGGGGGTGTTGCTCGCTGCGCTCGTTTGAGGTGGGTTGTCTCGCTCCCTTCGCACGCTCTTGTGGAATGTATTGATGCGATGGGATATAGTCCACCTCTTCGAAATCCAACGTGTGTAGGTATGTTACTCGCTTCGCTCGCTAGGGGCAGGATAGAAACGTAACATTGTCGCTGACGTACGAAGTGTTCTTGATCCAATTTTAATGAGGCAGCAGATAGAAGCTCGAGCTCTCAGCGAAAAAATGGCGCATTTAAAGGGGGCTCCCACCCCCTCCCGCCCTCTAGCCCATGGTTCGGGTGGGATTAGAAAATTTTGAAATCGCTTATACCCCCTTTTGGAGAAATCCAAGAAGATCCCGCCCACTCATAGACTTCTCCCACTCAGCCGTATTGCCGTGCATAGGGACGAGAAACAAACAGACAAACAAACATACAGACACGTAATTTCATTGTTATAAATAAGTAGTGTAGTTTTCTCGCTTCGCTTGCTCGGGATGGCTGTATAGATCCGATGGCGTTTACTGTTGAGTAGGACATGTAGAATGATTGGAAACGCTGGATCACGAAGGGTGATTGAAAATGTGTAGGCGATGTTGCTTGTTTAGCTAGGTTTAATAAAGATAGGTCATTATTTTATGTGCGTAGAAGGGCAAACGGGAGAGCTCCCACGATCAAGGTTTCGAAGGCAAAGTTCAGAATAACTACGTTTCGACGGAATAAGTAAGCGCTGCAGCTGGAAAACCAACGTTTTTGTCTACATTTTCGTTCACAACAATCGGAAAAAAGAATTTCATGTCTCGAAACTCGCATGGGACCCAACTGGAACTTCACCAAACATTTTAAGGCCAACCCTAGCAAAAACCGTCGAAATTTACTGGGTCTAAGGCGGAAAAAACCATCGCAGGGAACGAATTTTTTTCGGCGTTTCCTGCAAATTCTTGCTGATTACTCCGGGAAGACAGCACCTTTGGCCAATTTTGACGGCACCATCGTCTTCTGCGGGTCCAGGCACGTAACTTTGTTGCTGACCTACGAAGTACTCTCGATGAAATTGTAATGTGGCAACGGATAGAAGATTGGGCGCTCCGAAAAAAAAAAAAAACGTGCAATAAAAGGGGCTCCCGCCTCCCTCCCGCCCTCCACCCAATGGTTCAGGTGGGATTAGAAAATTTTAAAATCGCTTATGCCCCCTTTTGGAAAAATCAAGAAGATACCCTCACTCGTAGACTCCCCTCACTTAGCCGTTTGTCCATGCATAGAGACGACAAACAAAAGAAACAGTCGGAGTTTCATTCTTATAAATAACTAGCCTAGTTTTCTCCCTCCCTTCGCTCGCTCGGTATGGCAGTATAGATCCGATGGTCTCTACTGTTGAGTGGGACATGTGCAATGATTGGAAGCAGTGGATCACTAAGGGTGATTTGAAATGTGTAGGGGATGTTGCTCGCTTTGCGCGCAAGGGGTGGTTGTCTTGCTTGCTCGGTGTGGGATGTATAAATGCGATGGGATATAGTTCCCATACCATTGAGGCCTACAACCCATGGTTGGGGTGGGGTTGGAAAATTTGAAAATTGCTTACAATCCCTCTCTATAGACAGTCTCAAGGGAATGGCAAAAAAAGATAAAGATTACCTACAGCCTATGGTTCGGGGAAAATGTAAACATTGCTTGAAATTCCTTTCAATTATAATTCCAAGGGAATGGAAAAAAAAAGTAAAAAAATTGAATCTTATAAAACTATGTGGAACAACTATATACTATAATATAGTGTGTGTGTGTGTGTGTGTGTGTGTGTGTGTGTGTGTGTGTGTCCTTTCACGTTTTGAGCTAGTAATTCCTAGAAGTAGGACACTGGCAAAGCTTTCAGATGCCTGACGCCTATGGGAAAGAACGAGCTTAGTCATTTGAAAAACGGAGTTCAAAAGTACAGGCACTTGGGGGGGGGGATGTTCGAAGTCAGAGAGCGCCCGGAAAAGAACGGTCGAAGTCACCCCTCACAGGAGATAGCTGACGCATATGATGATGGGGAACAATGATCAAGTTCATGAACTTGTTGAAGAAAGTGTCATTTTAATTATTATCATTATTATTATTATTTAATAAACAATTTTACTACTCTTACTCCGTTCAATAAACTATTCCAAAGCAGAATATCGAGAAAACTATCTTTTCCTTTATTTTTCAACTCCTAAATGAATTGTGAAAATTTCAAAACCCATTTTTCCCTAAATTTATATTGGATGACCTAAATTGTTCTTTCCCTGGACGCGTCAATTGTAAGCAGTTGTTTGATGATTTTTTAAAGTCAGGGAAACACGGATCTCCAGAGAGTATAGTTTTTTTTCGACTGATATTCCACGCTCAACCATAGCGAATATTAGCTCAATTAGTAAGTCCCGCGTAGACATCTGACCGCCTAAAATTCATGTACGTAGATCCGAAGAAAATTCATGAATATAGGATACGCTCTCCAAATATAACATCCGCTCAATGAACGTCGGTGTTCGCGTGTTTTCGGTGCCCTCTGCGCCCGTTTCCCTGATTACTTATTCATTTGGTTCGCTACAGAAATAACACACAAACCTTCCGCGACGGTCAATGCCGCTTGTTCCTCTCTTTTGGACAAATTTGAGATAATTCAATCCCAAACCCATCACCGTATAAGTGGTATTGATGTAATACTAAATATCCATGACGAGGATTCTCTTCGTATTTCTCAAATTGATTTAAAATTCTACTTTCCGGTCGGTACTTACTTTTATTTCGTTTCACTTGGGGGGGAAACAAAATTACTGATAATAATAATTGGTATGATTGATCCTACCTGAAATGATAAGTACGAATAAATTAGTTTTTACAACCTATTCGTATTTCATGCGTCCTGTAATGTTATCAATACTTCAGACATGGTAAACTTTATGACAATGGTATACATTGGACATGCGCTATGTATATATATTCCCCAGAAGTCACCACAGGATAGTTGTAATGGTACTGATATTGGAGGAGTGTAGTTGGGTTTCAATTCAGAAATCTCTGCTCGCTCTAGCAGTGATTTGAATAATCCTTGTCCAGTAACTCGGAGCGATCCCTCATCAATCCCTGAGGTTCTCTCTGGTTTCAGTTGCTTTCATACGGAGTATGTTGCTATTCATCACTTGGCCAATATAGCCTACTCCTTCCACCTTCCCTTTCGCATCAATCCCTTAATATTGAACCACATAAACTCCCCACATCTCATTGATTTGTTTTATTCCTCTCAGCACTCCAATACAACAGTTTCATCGACCTATATTTTGCTTTATTTTTAGGCTGCTTTTCTCATCATTTATTCAATTACTCCTAGCGCTTTCGCCCTAATGGGCCTCATCAGGGAGCTATAATATACAAAGAGACAACAGGCATGTTGTAATTCCCATGATACTTATATGGTAGGTTCTAGTTTAAATTGTTTGATAGCTATGGCGTAGTTATATAGTTATTATGTACCTATTAGTTAAGTTGTAGCATAATTACTTAGAAGTAAACATAGTAGGAATCAGTCGCCAAAGGTGGGACAGTATTGTGGGATAGTCAACTTACTTTTAGATAACATGTTGTTGTAGTAATTCGTTCATTCATTCTATGTCTATAAGTTTACTTTGGTATCCTGTAATGAGAAATATAATATAAGTATGGTATGAGTAGAAGTGCAATCAGCTTAGCTTAGTATTTTATACAGTTGTTTAAGTTTGTACTCACCGTTTCTTGGGGAATAAGTCGCAAAGGGCTTGAAATATTAATAATCATTACTATATAGTAACTAGCCGTAGTTGTATGTATAAAATAAGTAAAATAAAACGGTTTATAATAGGAGATCAGGCCTCTTGGAAATGATTTTGCACTTTTTAGAGCTGGGGACTGAAAAAGGCTACAGTGATGCGCTTTTCATTCCTGCTACTTCTGCCCAGGTGGTGATTGTGGTCACAAAGTGTGTGCGGTATATTGAGTTATGTTGATGAGGTTGGCTTGATTGCATTTCTACTTGACATGTTGTGATTATTTATAATGTTTCCCTTTTTCTATTGTGGATTTGATACTAGTGTTTTAGTTATTGAATAGGTTAAGTAATTCTTGTGTTTTGGTATTATCCACTGCGAGTAGTAAGTCGTCTTCATATTTAAAGATAAATTAAATATGTATATTCGTTGTGTTTATTATATTATTGATTAGGTTATTTAAAACTATTTTACGTATGGTACTTGATAGGCAGGAACCCATTTGTTGCCCAGTTAGCTGTTTGTAGAAGGTGTTATTAAATTTGAAATACCCTAGGTTGCAGCATAATTTTAAGCCTTCTATAAATCGGTCTAAATTCTTTATAGGTGAGTTAATTTTGATTTTATCCCATTCTTGTCGTATTATGCGGATTGCTTGGTCGGTTTTAAGCAAAGGGTAGAGGGACTTATAAATAATCACAATATAGCTACCTACAGCATAGAACAACATGTCAAGTAGAAATGCAATCAAGCCAACCTCATCAACATAACTCAATATACCGCACACACTTTGTGACCACAATCACCACCTGGGCAGAAGTAGCAGGAATGAAAAGCGTATCACTGTAACCTTTTTCAGTCCCCAGCTCTAAAAAGGGCAAAATCATTTCCAAGAGGCCTGATCTCCTATTATAAACCGTTTTATTTTACTTATTTTATACATACAACTACGACTAGTTATTATATAGTAATGATTATTAATATTTCAAGCCCTTTGCGACTTATTCCCCAAGAAACGGTGAGTACAAACTCAAACAACTGTATAAAATACTAAGCTAAGCTGATTGCACTTCTACTCATACCATACTTATATTATATTTCTCATTACAGGATACCAAAGTAAACCTATAGACATAGAATGAATAAACGATTTACTACAACAACATGTTATCTAAAAGTAAGTTGACTATCCCACAATACTGTCCCACCTATGGCGACTGATTCCTACTGTGTTTACTTCTAAGTAATTATGCTACAACTTAACTAATAGGTACATAATAACTATATAACTACGTCATAGCTATCAAACAATTTAAACTAGAACCTACCATATAAGTATCATAGAAATTACAACATACCTGTTGTCTCTGTATATTATAGCTCCCTGATAAGGCCCATTAGGGCGAAAGCGCTAGGAGTAATTGAATAAATTATGAGAAAAGCAGCCTAAAATGATCTCATCCCCCCAAAACCACCTTCACCATACAAATGGAAAGGCTACCAACCCAATGATTTATTTTACTTTATCAATATTTGATGAATAATGCGTGGTTTTATCTGCTCAGCATTATATTAAATTTCAAAATGGGTCACTTGTCATAGTTCCACAGAACTGGGTAACCTCAAACTCGGGAGAAACTCCAGATTTTCAGCAAAATTGACGTTCGACAAAATGCGATAATCGATTTTTTTCTCGATACTACCTATTTTTTAGGGGGTTACGTGACACCCCACTTTGTGTGCTGTTATCATGACTCTGTGGTATTATCTCGTTTCCTATTGGTTGAGAAAGCGCGGGCGAAGTAAAGAAAGAGCGGGCGCAAATTCAATATGGCTCCAACCCTTCGTTTATTTCCTTGATTCTATACCTACTCCACATCGATCTTTCTGAATAAACCTACCTAAATTCATTCTTATTTTTTCACACTACAATAATCAATTCTTGATGATACGAGAAGGATGTTATGATTTCGAAGATCGGCATCATCGACCACGATCTGTCAGAAACCGTTGTCCTAATTTGGATGTTACGAGTGAAAACTAGTGAGGAATACGCGTTTGTAAAACGTACGATCTCCAATTATTATTGTGAAACTAATTCCATTCTGAGAATGTTGACACTAATTTAGCGCCTATGAGCGATAGATGTTTTCAAGAATTCGGCAAGTAGTAGGTAGTAGTATCACCAAAAGGCAAGGGGTCCCGGTCTGACGGAAGGGAATGCGATGTCAAAAACTCTTGGGAAACAAACTACTTGCATAGGTGAGCACAGTTTATCAAAGAATATAAATTATAGGGCAATTATGAAGTATAAACGTAGACAGGTATCCTCATACATTCATTCTTCGATCGATTTCGAATCTTCCAGGCTTGTTTGGTTGTACTCAAGGGAACGATTACCTCAGCTTTGTAGAGGTACCTTAATATTATTTCAAAAATTCCAAATACTCGATTGCTAAAGCTCTCATGTAAACCAAAGCGTGCATTACCACAAAAGAATCCGAGACTACCGCAGCCAAAAATGTCACGATAAAGTTAACCGTCACCATCATTGCAGCGAAAAGAAAATAATTTGTACGGGTGTTGTCACAGTAGAAGAGGGGGAACGTAGTTTTATCACAACAGTGTTGAAAAAAATGTCACCAAGACTGCATATTCTCGTAGAACTATTCGTATATCCTCGCTAAAACTATAATTTCAATCGATTCTGCGTTATAACTCACTCCGATGGCGACTTTGTCGAATGCATTTTGGGGTTATCCACAATTTTGATCAATCAAGGGGGTCAAAGAAAACTCGGAGTTTCGAAGTTTTGTCGAACGGGCCCATAACTCTCAATAAGTTCCCCGAATCTTGTCTTTTGAAAACGTGACACTTCGAGAAAATATCCAATAATATCATTACTATTCTTATGTTTGATTTGGAGGGGCTTTCGCTGGACAACCACCCTCACACATGTTCCACTGTACCTGAGTATAAATAAGATATTTACATCAAAACCAGCAAAACAATTTAGTATTGTAATATACAAAAAGTTAAATAAAGAATTACAAAAAAAAAAAAAAAAAAAAATTACACGTGCGGATTAGGGCCCCCAGATCGTAAGAAACATGAATTTCGGGAAATTCACGTTTGTGCATGACCTCACTCTTCCATTTCTGGAGTCCCCCCCTATAGAATTGACCGAGATAAAGAATTGATTGACCCATACATACGATATCGTATATTATACCGTATCTATGTTGGTCCAGGCAAGTTGATGAACAGAAAGTCACAGAACGAAAACTGTTCAAAAAGCTGCGAAACGACCGCTTCCCTGCGCTACCTCCGGTAGTGGAGGAAAACCGCAGTATGATTGATAAATAAAATTTCAAATTATGTCGGTTAGAAAGAGAAAAAAGCTTTGAATCATTACTCGCCTTTATTTTTTAAACGGTGAAATCGGATTTGAATATCTTGCGCTAAAGTGGCGCTACGACTCCTAACTCGCGTTTTCCAGATAGGAACCCCTTTTTTATTGCACATTCAAAATCTGCATAATATTTCACGGAAAAACAACCCATTACTAAAATTTGTGAGTGCGCGAGAACGGCGCAATTTCGCGCAGAAAGCGCGCCAATTGTGAAATATCGATTTTTCAGTGGTATTCTGTTGCCACATATGATATATGATTTTGGGCTCTGGACTTGGGATTTATTTCATCTCATCTAGTTCGATTTCCAGAAAAATGAGCGTTACTCATGGGTGCAAAAAATATATCCTAACTATTTCTAAATGGAAGAAGATTTCATCCTAAGAAGTTTTGTATCAACCGCACTCTGCTACGACGAGTTTTCTTTCTATGATTTTGCAAAGTTTCGCACACTGGTGACGTCAAAGCACCCCTCCCGCCAGCAAGAACCCCCCTGTCTACGTGTGTGACGACAGCAGTGCAAACTTTGAAAAATCATGAAAGAAAACTATTCTTCGTAGGACAGTGCGGATGGTATCAAATGTCTTAGAATGGAATCTAGTTTCATTTAAAAGTATAAAATTAATTGGTGGGTTACGCTCATTTTGTTCTGTGGGAAAATTGGATGGAATTAAGACGGCTGTTTTGCTAGCCTGTTTTTGTTGCCGGTGGTAGGAGGGGCAGGTGTTGAAACGTCTCCAGTCACCCTCTTGCCACTTTTCTGGTTGTTGTTGAGGGATTTATGGATTCCCTTAGCTTGGAAAAACTTTCTTGTTGGCGATAACAAAAGAGCTATTGGGCGGAAAGATCGCGCTCCCGATCAACTGAAAAGCACAAGCAATTGCCTTAATTGTTTCATCAACCGAATCCCTCTGGTACAACTGTTTTTTATCTTTCATCAACCTAATTCTTCCGGTACAACTCTTTCTTATTTTTACTTCGGCCGTTTTGAACTAAGAGCGATACGTTATATATTTTATACAAGTATTGTTTTATTTTCATATAAAAATTATTCAATGGAGATGTGTGGGTAGGATATAATTACTGCATCAATTGTTTTGTATAAAGTAATGATGTATGAGTTTGTATGGTTAAAAGGTCATTAGAACACTTCATTAGGTTAGCCACATGGTACTTTTATCGTGTAACTACGTCTTGGGACAGGAATTTTGACGTAATAACTCATGACATTGGTTTAGATTGGAAGACACACATGAAAAAAAGAAAGAAAGAAACCAATTTTCCCTGCAGCTCAATAAACTTCTTTATATTGAAAGTTGATTAACATTGGTCCTATTCGCCCGTGAAAATTATTGTTGGTTTAACATCAGTGAGACACCAAATCCGTATTTCGAATTAGATAACCTACTTCTCCAAACTCAATATAAACATCCGCTCTTCTAGTTTACTTTTGGACATTCCAAGTTTGAAAATAATATCATTGGGCCTTCATGAATACTCGGGAGGGTTCGACCTACGAGTTTCGTTTTTAACACTAGCAACAAACGATACCTAGCTAATTGTAGAAACAGGCCGAGCCCCGATGCCTTTATGAGGCGGGGAAGAGAAAGAATAAACTTAACGGGTGGGCGTTTTTGTGGGTGTTTCTAGGATTGAAGAACAGATGGGGTCTAAACGAATGAAAACTGTTCCGAACGCAGTCTGAATCAACTGGCCCTCTTTCTCACAACCAGAGGCAGGATTGGCCGTAGACTAATGTCAGGCTTGCCGTAAATAAGACTTTCTGCGTGTAGAAATAAGCTTTGAATGAAATAGTTTAATAATAGAGTTGAAAATGATAGAGCTATAATATTCCATAACATTTCAGTCGCGACTTTATTTTGGAGATGTTTTCCGTTAAATAATTTCTTTGATATCTTGAGTGGACCCTTGATTTTAAAACTTGTGTGTGTGGGTTTGGGTGACGACGAATATACCCTTTCCAGACCAAATACAACCTTTTCCAGACCAAATTTAAATTTTTCCAAAGCAAATGAAATTTTTTCCAAACCAGATGAAACTTTTTCCAACCCAAATTACACCTTTTCCAAACAAAACTAAACTTTTACCGAAACTAAATAGGTTTGAAAAAATATTAATTTGGTTTGGAAAAGGTTTAATTTGGATTGGAAAAAGTTTAATATGGTCTGGAAAAGGTTGCATTTCGTCTGGAAATGCTACAACATCAAAACGTGGTTGCGGCCGTGTCATAGCGCGGAATGTGGTGCGGGAAAGTGCCACGGAGTTACTTGAGTTGTGTATTTCGACTGGAGTGCTTCGTGGAATCACCACCCTAAAAAATAATAATAATAATAAATAAAATAATAATAATAATGAATAAAATAATAATTAAAAAAAAATAATAATAATAATAAATAAAATAAAACGAGAAAAAAAAAATTCCAGATGGTATTTCATTTTGGAATTGAGTTGAAGAATCCGCTTTGTTGCCACAATTCTGACATCACATTGTAAACGGTGAATACGGATGACCTTATTTGGAAATTGTATGAGGAAATTGTATTTATCTGTACTTTCAATGGACAAATGAATACAATTTATTACTAAAAAGTGTGGTCCTAATATATATATATATATATATATATATATATATATATATATATATATATATATATATATATATATAGCATTAAACTCTAGGATACGTTTCATGATACCTCTAATAGATTTCAATGACGAAAATTTTCGAAAATTTAGATTAAAATTTTTTTTGGGCCATTTCATCGGTTTCATCTTTCACGAAAATTGGCTAAAACGTTACTATTATTAATTAATGACCTAATTAATATTTAAACAGTAGGTTTAAATTTGAGGATATAGTTGGAAAGTGCGTCGAATTTCCATCCTATCTAATGCCAAATCAAAATTTTTAATAGGATTCATTTGGTGAAATTACTGCTTGAACATGAAATTTCCAGGAGTATGAGAAATTCCTATTTTTTAAACCGGCTGTGTGTCCCATTTCTGTACTGTACGCTCATCTGTAAAAACTGGCCCGAAATTTCAGCTTCCTAGCGGTGTAATAAATTTTTAATTTACTTTACTAATTAGAGGATAAAAGTATGTTTGTATGTTGAAAAGCATGGTTTTTCTATGAAATCGAAGGTTTTTGTGAAAAATGAACCTCAAAAAAAAATCGAGGTTGGGGCCCGTTTCTTCGTATTTTTTCACGCAGAATCGAATGAACACTTGCAGATCTCCCCAACTCAGTTATAACTGAGTTTCACTCTTTAACTACCTAGTTTTAACCCTTAAAAACACATAAAATTGAGCATAACAAATGAACTAAAAATTCGTGAGTTGAAGTGTAAAATACTGTTATAACAGAGTTGGGGAGATCTGCAAGTGTTACCATTCGATTCAGCATGAAAAAGTACATAGAAACCGGCCCCAAAATCGATTTTTTTTTTTTTTGAGGTTTATTTTTCACGAAACACTCGATTTCATAGAAAACACCATGTTTTTCAACATACTTTTATCCTCCAATTACTAAAGTAAAATAAAAATTTATTATACCGCTAGAAAGCTGAGATCTCGGGCCAGTTTTTACTGATGATGCACGCAAAAAATAGTGCAGAAATGGGACACTCTCAGCCGGTTTAAAAAGTTGGAACTTGTCATACTCGTGGAAATTTCATGTTCAGGCAGTTTTTTCACCAAATGAATCCTTACAACAAATTTTGATTTGGTATTAGACAGGAAAGAAATTTAACGCTTTTTCCAACGGTATCCTCAAATTTAAACCTACTAGTAGGTTAGTAGGTTTATGGTTTTAATTCTTGTAGTTATTGCTGTTTTAGTGACTGAAGGTCGAAAATACGATAAAAGAAATTAAAAATTAAATTAATCGAAAACTAAGCGTTCAATAAAACCTTTAAGTCGAACTTTCGATCAGAAATGAGCTCTAGAATTGCGCCCCGATGTACTGACCACCTTATGCGGGACACCCTGTATACGTTTTGATGGCAATGTCAGACTTCCGCCTGACCATCCTGACATTGCATTACGTAAATAGGTCAAGCAGGTGCGTTACTCTAGAGGAACCGTGGAGCTAATTTCTTTCTTAACAAACCAACGGAGCTTAAATTTAAAATATAGCTCCTTTGGTATATCGAGAGTATAATGCCAATGCACGTAGGTGCACTGGTCAGCTGAGGGACCTCTGAGCCAAAAACATTGTATCCTAATCGACTTATGTTGCTGAAATCTGATATGAATCTCCTTTGGGTCATCTAGAATACATACAAAGTATGGAGGGGCTCTGAGCAGCTGTGGTACCCCTGAGGCTAATTTCATTCCTATTAAATCGTTTTTCTCAACATTTTTTATATATATATTTTTAAATATATTTATAAAAAAGCGGAAAATTTTGTGGTACTGGAGCTGTAAAGGTGTGAACCCTTTTGAGACGCGCGAAGTTTTGATGATATACTATATACGCGGTTTACTTATTGTAGACCAATGGTCTGCGTAGAAAAGCTATCCAATACAGAAATAATAAGCCTTTGTGTGATAATTTGCAGCCTTTTAGCGGTTGAGTCCCGTGAATTATCATCTTGCACTTGGTGAATCTGCTCAAACACAAAGAAAAATATTTTTCTCTTCTAAATTTCAAACGAGTCAGATTATGGCGATGTATTGACTCTTACAAGCCACATCTGATATGATTTACAATGTTCAGTAAACAGTTTGCAGAGAATAGGAATTATTTGGTACAAAAATAGGACCGTTCTTAAATAGTAAAACTGTATCTAAATTTAAAAAAAAGTTATTATGCCTAGTTGGTATCTAATAATATGCGTGAATCAGTGCTTCTTTATCTATATTAAATAAAACGTTAGACGTTTCTGCTTCAGAGAGGACGATTCCAAATCATGTAATGTCATCATTTGCAGCTCACGTATCCAGATGCATGTACCACTTCATTTCGGAACATCAGATAAAGCAGAGTAATCCAGTCAAGAATTACCTCTTAAAATTCGATGAATTATTAAAATAGAAACTGATATCACAGAAGGGAGAGTGAAAAATCCCTTCACTCAAGGATGACTTGGAGTGACAGGGCGACGCTGTAAAAAGTTTTATTTGGCTCATTTCGAGGGATTATATGCGGAGGGATGATCTTTGCAATTTACATGAGTATAACCACGATAAAGACAGTTGTTTTATTGCGCGACAACCCTCTTCAGGGTGAACCCCGGGACATCCGGCCTTCCTAGTTTGCATTGGTTGATATCGCTGGAAGGATATTAATCCGATGAAGAGTGAGAAAGGGTGGTGAAGATAGGAGAGGGGTGGCGTTGTAATTGATAAAGTAGGATGATCTCTATGACAACGGGCTATGTGATTCACATCCCAGGGGGGTCGACTCTGACTATCGTCGTTTGCATCTTCAGGAGGGACCCGTATCGGGATCGGAAAGGATGAAATGGGTGCGGGGCCTGAGGATGGAAGTCAAAACATCTCTATCTCTATCTATATCTATATCTATACTATTAATAAGAATGAAACTCCGTTTGTCTGTCTGTCTATTTGTCGTGTCTATGCACGGCCAAACGGCTGAGTGGGGGGAGTCTACGAGTGGGGGGATCTTCTTGGGATTTTCCGAAAGGGGGAGCGAGCGAATTTAAAATTGTCTAATCCCACCCGAACCATGGGCCGTAGGGCGGGAGGGGGGTCGAAGTAAGAATTAATGTGCGCTTTTTGGACTTCCCCGCTTCCCCTACCCCTCTAAACGGCCGTTGACAATTCCGGAAAAATACCGGTTTCGTAGGTTTTTGAACGAGGAAGACGACGGCGCGATCGGATCGCGAAAAAAGTATCGGGAAATGCGTTAAAAAAATGCGAGAGTACGGACCCGTTTTCTCGAAAAGTCCGCCGAAAAACTTGGTTTTTTCCGATTAAAATATACCCCATAAAGGTACGTTTTTCGGAACGGTTTTCGCGGGCGAAATACAGCTTTGGGTCCGCCGAATCTGAATCCGAAATCGGATATCGAAAAAAGTGACGAAACTCGGTCAAATTGCGAGCGGAGAAGCGAGGGAAGCGTTTAAAATGAGAAATTAATCGACCACGGGCCGGCGTTACACAACGTTGCTTACCTGAAGGGATGTCTCTGAAAAAAAACATTGCGGGGGTTCCCATTTGCACTTCTACGCACCTACCTTGCGAGCGAAGCGAGAGCCATTTCAAATAATAAATACGGACTTTGTCCTACACATATACAGGTATACCTTGCGAGCGAAGCGAGCAACATCCCCGAATAAACTTTTCGTGGTTCCACGTAGTTTTATAAGATTTAATTTGTTTGTAAGAATTCCCAACAGAAAAAAACGTCTGCCAAGTTGGGTGGGCAGTATAACTTCCTCAAGCGAGCGAAGCGAGCAGCATCCCCTACAGAAGTTAAACCTACCCTTAGGGATCTACCGTTTGCGAGCAAAGCGAGTAAAATTCCCTACATGCCACATTTTGCGAGCGAAGCGAGCAATTTAATGGGGGGTCCGGGGGCAGATAACTTCCTCAAGTGAGCGAAGCGAGCAGCATCCCCTACAGAAGTTAAACCTACCCTTAGAGATCTACCGTTTGCGAGCGAACCGAGCAACATCCCCTAAATGCCATACTTTGCGAGCGAAGCGAGCAACATTTTCTACATGCCAGACTTTGCGAGCGAAGCGAGCAACATATCCTACATGCCAGACTTTGCGAGCGAAGCGAGCAACATTCCCTACATGCCACACGTTGCGAGCGAAGCGAGCAACTTAATGGGGGGTCCGGGGGGCTTGCCCCCCGGCTGGACGTGGAGGCGAGCGTAGCGAGCCGGAGCGGCTAGTTATTAATAAGAATGAAACTCCGTCCGTCTGTCTGTCTGTCTGTCGTGTCTATGCACGGCCAAACGGCTGAGTGGGGGGATCTACGAGTGGGGGGATCTTTTTGGGATTTTCCGATAGGGTGTATAAGCGAATTTAAAATTTTCTAATCCCACCCGAACCATGGGCCGTAGGGCGGGAGGGGGGTCGAAGTAAGAATTAATGTGCGCTTTTTGGACTTCCCCGCTTCCCCAATCCCTCTAAACGGCCGTCGAAAATTCCGGAAAAATACCGGTTTCGTAGGTTTTGAAACGAGAAAGACGACGGCGCGATCGGATCGCGAAAAAAGTATCGGGAAATGCGTCAAAAAAATGCGAAAGTACGGACCGTGTTTTCTCGAAAAGTCCGACAAAAACTACGTTTTTTCCGATTAAAATATACCCCATAAAGGTACGTTTTTCGGAACGGTTTTCGCGGGCGAAATACAGCTTTGGGTCCGCCGAATCTGAATCCGAAATCGGATATCGAAATAAGTGACGAAAACTCGGTCAAATTGCGAGCGGAAGCGAGACTAAGCTATTAAAATGGGAAATTATATGTGCTGTGGACGCGAGAAGGCTTTAGGAAGACAGACGTGTTTGGGGTTCGATAACTCAGGTACAGGTTTCGGTGTTTGGGTGTTGCGAGCAGGTATACATAGGTACCTTGCGAGCGAAGCGAGAGCCATTTCAACAGAATAAATTCGGATTTTTTCCTACAAATATACAGCAATACCTTGCGAGCGAAGCGAGCAACATCCCCGAATAAACTTTTCGTGGTTCCACGTAGTTTTATAAGATTTAATTTGTTTGTAAGAATTCCCAACTGAAAAAAACGTCTGCCAAGTTGGGTGGGCAGTATAACTTCCTCAAGGATATACAGGTATACCTTGCGAGCGAAGCGAGCAACATCCCCTAATAAAATTTTCGTGGTTCCACGTAGTTTTATAAGATTTAATTTGTTTGTAAGAATTTCCAACAGAAAAAAACGTCTGCCAAGTTGGGTGGGCAGTATAACTTCCTCAAGCGAGCGGAGCGAGCAACATCCCCTACAGAAGTTAAAACTACCCTTAGAGATCTACCGTTTGCGAGCAAAGCGAGCAACATCCCCTACACGTTTCAATTGTAATACATCGCATGTATACAGCCACACTTTGCGAGCGAAGCGAGCAACATTCCCTACATGCCACACTTTGCGAGCGAAGCGAGCAACATTCCTACATACATGCCAAACTTTGCGAGCGAAGCGAGCAATTGAATGGGGGGTGCGGGGGGCTTGCCCCCCGGCTGGACGTGGAGGCGAGCGTAGCGAGCCGGAGCGGCTAGTTATTAATAAGAATGAAACTCCGTCTGTCTGTCTGTCGTGTCTATGCACGGCCAAACGGCTGAGTGGGGGGAGTGTACGAGTGGGGGGATCTTCTTGAGATTTTCCAAAAGTGGGAGCGAGCGAATTTAAAATTGTTTAATCCCACCCGAACCATGGGCCGTAGGGCGGGAGGGGGGTCGATGTAAGAATTAATGTGCGCTGTTTCCACTTCCCCGCTTCCCCTACCCCTCTAAACGGCCGTTGACAATTCCGGAAAAATACGGGTTTCGTAGGTTTTCCTACGAGGAAGACGACGGCGCGATCGGATCGCGAAAAAAGTATCGGGAAATGCGTCAAAAAAATGCGAAAGTACGGACCGTGTTTTCTCGAAAAGTCCGACAAAAACTACGTTTTTTCCGATTTAAATATACCCCATAAAGGTACGTTTTTCGGAACGGTTTTCGCGGGCGAAATACAGCTTTGATCCCGCCGAATCTGAATCCGAAGTCGGATATCGAAAAAAGTGACGGAAAGTAGGTCAAATTGCGAGCGGAATTGCGAGGGAAGCGTTTAACATCAGAAATTAATCGACCACGGGCCGCCGTTACACAACGTTGCTTACCTGAAGGGACCCTCACAGGGGGGTTCCCATTTGCACTTCTACGCAATACCTTGCGAGCGAAGCGAGAGCCATGTCAACAGAATAAATTCGGATTTTTTCCTACAAATATACAGCAATACCTTGCGAGCGAAGCGAGCAACATCCCCGAATAAACTTTTTGTGGTTCCACGTAGTTTCATAAGATTTAATTTGTTTGTAAGAATTTCCAACAGAAAAAAACGTCTGCCAAGTTGGGTGGGCAGTATAACTTCCTCAAGCGAGCGGAGCGAGCAACATCCCCTACAGAAGTTAAAACTACCCTTAGAGATCTACCGTTTGCGAGCAAAGCGAGCAACATCCCCTACACGTTTCAATTGTAATACATCGCATGTATACAGCCACACTTTGCGAGCGAAGCGAGCAACATTCCCTACATGCCACACTTTGCGAGCGAAGCGAGCAATATTCCCTACATGCCACACTTTGCGAGCGAAGCGAGCAATCGAATGGGGGGTCCGGGGGGCTTGCCCCCCGGCTGGACGTGGAGGCGAGCGTAGCGAGCCGGAGCGGCTAGTTATTAATAAGAATGAAACTCCGTCTGTCTGTCTGACGTGTCTATGCACGGCCAAACGGCTGAGTGGGGGGAGTGTACGAGTGGGGGGATCTTCTTGAGATTTTCCAAAAGTGGGAGCGAGCGAATTTAAAATTGTTTAATCCCACCCGAACCATGGGCCGTAGGGCGGGAGGGGGGTCGAAGTAATAATTAATGTGCGCTTTTTGGACTTCCCCGCTTCCCCAATCCCTCTAAACGGCCGTCGAAAATTCCGGAAAAATACCGGTTTCGTAGGTTTTGAAACGAGAAAGACGACGGCGCGATCGGATCGCGAAAAAAGTATCGGGAAATGCGTCAAAAAAATGCGAAAGTACGGACCGTGTTTTCTCGAAAAGTCCGACAAAAACTACGTTTTTTCCGATTAAAATATACCCCATAAAGGTACGTTTTTCGGAACGGTTTTCGCGGGCGAAATACAGCTTTGATCCCTCCGAATCTGAATCCGAAGTCGGATATCGAAAAAAGTGACGGAAAGTAGGTCAAATTGCGAGCGGAATTGCGAGGGAAGCGTTTAACATCAGAAATTAATCGACCACGGGCCGCCGTTACACAACGTTGCTTACCTGAAGGGACCCTCACAGGGGGGTTCCCATTTGCACTTCTACGCAATACCTTGCGAGCGAAGCGAGAGCCATGTCAACAGAATAAATTCGGATTTTTTCCTACAAATATACAGCAATACCTTGCGAGCGAAGCGAGCAACATCCCCGAATAAACTTTTTGTGGTTCCACGTAGTTTCATAAGATTTAATTTGTTTGTAAGAATTTCCAACAGAAAAAAACGTCTGCCAAGTTGGGTGGGCAGTATAACTTCCTCAAGCGAGCGAAGCGAGCAGCATCCCTTACAGAAGTTAAACCTACCCTTAGGGATCTATCGTTTGCGAGCGAAGCGAGCAACATTCCCTACATGCCACACTTTGCGAGCGAAGCGAGCAATATTCCCTACATGCCACACTTTGCGAGCGAAGCGAGCAATTGAATGGGGGGTCCGGGGGGCTTGCCCCCCGGCTGGACGTGGAGGCGAGCGTAGCGAGCCGGAGCGGCTAGTAAGTAAGATGAGCTTCTTGCGGGTCGCAATGGATTTTGTCTTAAAGGGGAAGCACTTCACCGGTGCAATGGGTTGATTTCTCCCAGTTCTGGTTCATATTAAAGCATTTTCCTCTAAACTTGGGCTATTTCGGTGGACGAACCATTGTAAACTACTGATCACTTAATTTTATCATTGGATCATTTTATCTTCAGAGTAATAGCAATAGTTCAATAGGTAGGATTTCCTTGAATGGGTATGACCTCAAACACATGTAAATATCTAACTTCTATATGAATTCCATTTGTTTCTCATCCTCGATAAATCACAATTTTCATGTTTGGACCATCGATGTCTAATTTTCAGAACCTGAGTTATAAGGTCTGCAGCACTACTATTTTGGTTGTTAACGGCAAATTCCAGTCGCTTAAACTCGAACCCTCCATAACCGCGATGCTTCACGGGTTAGGTAGACGATCCGCGGAAATGGATGGGGATGAATGATTCATCGAGCGGCTGGGAGGACTCCCGTAATTCAACCACTATTTATAAAAGTGCCAATCACCGCCTGGAAAAAGGAAAACGCTTTCCCGCCCTGTCGCCGTCGGCGAAAGGAAAGATTTATTACAGCAGGCGGGTTCATTATAATTGTTTTCTCTTCAGGCTTGGGCGGTGTTAATTTTTTCAAATAGCTTGAACAGTTAAGGAATGAAACCCCTATAGAAAGAGAATTAATTTTTAGCCTTAGCCTGTCGAAGTTATTTCTTAATAAGGGGAGTGAAGATCAAGAAAAACTGACGTTTCACCATGATTTTCAGGTAATTGAATAAACTCAAGTTCTCGTTTCTCGGTACCTACTTCACTTTTTCATCGTTACTGCCCGAAACTGATTACTGATGTATTGAATTGCGGTTTGTGTAAAGATTTTGTAGTTTAAGATGCAAATCTGGTTTTTAATCTGTTTCCGCTTCTTTTTTTTCTACAGCAGGCACTAATATTTGGCAACTGAGAACTTCATTGTATTCACGGGCATGTTACATATATAGTAAATTAAATACCATGAAATGCACAACAGAACGTAAATTTAAATTGCTAAGTTAGAAAACTAAAATTAATAAACTAAATTTTAATCTTGACATTAAAAAAAAAAAAAAAGCCTGTACTGTAATGAAGAAGAAATAAAGTACCAGTCATGCAGCACTATCGTATCAACGAATTTTCGTAAAATATCGTATTATATTATGTCACATACATTTGGGCACGTCAGGTTCGAAGAAATTGTTAACTACCAATTTTATTTAAAAAAGAAAACTAATTATAAATAATATTCTGAGATTCAAATTGAAATTTTCACAGTTTTTTCCGTTTTTTAAAGAATAGTAATTTTAACGAAATTTATGTACGTTTTCAGCATACATTCGTGCATGAATTTTTTAATGGTCTAGTTTGTTGTTAATGAACTTGGTTTGAATAAAATTCTGCTAAAAATTATACATTTAACAATTTTTAGCCGTTTTTAGCAATTTTCAACGATTTTTTGAGCATTTTTTTTGAAAGATATATATATATATATATATATATATATATATATATATATATATATATATATATATATATGAAAAAGTGTTAGAATCCAGGAACCGTTTAGGTATACCACAAAACGTATTTCAATGAAAAGATTTTCGAAAATTTTGATATTTAAATTTTTGTAGCCTTTGCAATAGCTCCATTTTCTATTAAAATTTGCTATAACTTGATTTAGAGCCTGCTGAAGTGAAATTATTGAATGCGAAAATAAATCGAAAATATCAATCTTTAAGCTGCGCCCTGTTATCACACCCTGGAAGAGGTAATGTAGGATTGGAGGAGGATGAGGTTGGAGATGTAGGATTATAAAATAAAACATTACTTCTGGTACATGAAAATTTGGCATTCGGAATAAATAGGGACAATCTATTTTGTTTTCGAAATAATACAAATATACAATCTGCGCTATGACGACGATTTTCGTTGGTGGAAAGATTTCATCGTTGAAGAATATCCCTGTAATTAAAATCCGAAAAGTCTGCAACCTTCTTGAAAACTATGTACCGTGCAAACCCACGTTGGATTCTCTCAATACGCTCGTTTTTATTTGCATAATAGTATGAAAATACGTAGTAATACATAGCTGCAGATTTGTCACTACCTCACATCCGGCCTTATTCCTTGATAATCCAAATCACAAGCCCAATCCACATTCTTTTGTCTGTCTTTTACTTTGTCGATACCCGACCAGTGGAGAAACAGCGAGTGGTATCCTGTAGTCCTAAATGAGCAACATTAAAATAAATCCTGTTACAACCAAACGTCGTTGTAGTAATTGATCGCTTGGTAATTCCTAAAGTCGGTTTAGTGTTAGGAAATCCTTTAAGATGTTCTACTCACTAACCTCGGGATCCAGGAGTTTGTAACCTACCAACGAAAAAGTGTTGGATTAAATTTATATATATATATATATATATATATATATATATATATCCTCTGTTCTTTGCTGCCAGTACTACTCATGCCAGTATATATATATATATATATATATATATATATATATATATATATATATATATATATATATATATATATATATATTACGGAAATATAAGAAAAAATGTGCTCAACCGATTTCCGTGGTCATTTCTTTCGTTCGTCTCATGTCGCCAAATTAACGAAATTTGCATCTAGAGTGGAGGAAAAGAGAATTTAATTGTGAAGGAAATTGTTCTAACCGAGACTTGTGTATTCTGCCCAATTCTAAATTGTCAATCGATTTCTGTCTATGTAGTGCACTACTTCATCGTTGTTTGTACCAATTAAACTGACAAATAGAGAGCTGAAAACTGTTTTTGCTAACTCATTTCATTGATATTATGTTTTTTCTTACCAAGGTTGTATCACAACCGATTTAATGAATCCTGTTTTTGTTCGATTTGAGAATGATGAAGAACTATTTTATAAATGAACATTTGGTATAGACTTTCGTAAAGTGTTGTACCTATAAATTCATGCATTATACTTGACTTATTTCTTTTCCACCTGTTTCAATTGGTCATCTCTTATTTTTGATTTGTAATAGTTTGTTGTAATTACCCGCGTGCCGATTGGCTCTACTACGAACTGTGATACCTGATCTTGATATATTTGTGTGGATCTATTCGTAGAAGTTATATTTCACTTTTGCTGAAGATATGTAGTAATATTTATTAAGCTATAAGCCTATTCATAATCCATAGTCTTTGTTGTATTATTTTATTTTTGGGTTTTTGTCCGCAGTAGGGGATAAGCAGAGGTCATTATTTTTCCTCTTGTGGCAGATTGCGGTGATGCCTTTCTCTGCGGAATGTTGTTATTGTTGATTTTTCTCCCTCCTATCTGCCACAGGAGTCCATGATGGCACTCCGTTTAGTGACGGAGGGCATCATAGCTCCACTTAGAATCGTTCCACTTGCAGTGTCCTCCTTGTTCAATACCGCTAATCACCCTTCTAGTTGTAATGCGGCTAAAATAAATAAATAAATATATATATATATATATATATATATATATATATATATATATATGTAAGATAGGTCTCCTCTTTTCTTCTACCTCAACAAATCAATACTCGTCAGATGCAGTTTAATACTGTAATTACAAAATAATAACAACATTACAAATATGAAATTAATAATAATCATCTCTAAGTAGGTACATAATGAATACAAAGGCTCACCTGAATCTATAACGAAAGTCTATTTTCCGAAGGATAAATAAAAAGAAAGGAAATCGATACAAACACCGATGTTAACACTTTGGTGTATCAACCACAACTGAGTCTTCCTTCAGTTTACGAACAATGTTTACAAATCGTACCTTATCTTACTTACTATATAGGGCCATAGGTCCTTGTACAAACCAAAATTGATAGTAGGTAGATATCTGAAATGAGATTCAAGGTACATTGAATCTTACATCCCCCCTCCTCTAGAGGAGACACCCACATTTAGATGTATCATACATACATACGCCTTATTATTTTGAATAATTTTGTTACATTTTTATTTTTCATTTTTTTTTTCATTTTTACTTTTTTTTTCATTTTTAATTTTTTTTTCTCATTTTTTTTTTTCATTTTTACAATTTTTTTTTTTTTTTCATTTTTAAATTTTTTTTTTTTTCATTTTTTTATTTTTTTTCCCCTTTTTTTAAATTTTTTTATTTTTATTATTATTATTAAGTATCATTTATTTTTTATATATTGCTTTTTAAGAGCTGACAGGGTATCATCTTACTCGAGTGATATATACGACGATCGTTTTTCGTAAATCCTACATCAACTACGAAAACTGAATCTGAAAGTTTCTCCACAATCGGGAATGGTCCGATTCGAATTTCTTCCAATTTATCTCTATTCAATTTATTACCGTTCTCGATGTAAACTTTGTCTCCTATTGTAAAAGCATAGTTTTTCCGAGTACTATCTATCCTTTTCTTGTTTATATTATGAGCCCGTAAAGAATTTTCGTATGCCTCGATCTTATCTTTTATAATATCTCTAGTGTCATGAAATTCGTTGGGAACTATATCTATAGTTTTTCCATTCATTAGGTAATTCGGGGCGAACTTCGTTTCACCGTGGATTGTGTTGTTATACTCGTTCACGCACTGATGAGCTATCGTAGCCCAAGCTATTTTCCTTCCATTTTCATTTATTCTACACCTTATTCTGTTCACTAAGGTCTGATTTAGCCGTTCGTTCAACCCATTCGAGCAGGGACTGTCCACGGCTGTAAATATATGAGTGATATTTTCGTCTTCTAAATATTTTTTTAGTTCTTTTGAGCTTAATCCTCCGTATTGATCAGTCAATAAAGTTTTGATTTTTTGATTTTGATTCTTTTGTGTATCACCTATTAACTTAATGAAATCACTACTTGTTTGGTGTTTTGATGTTAAAATGTACGCATATCGCGTAAAGTGATCGACCAATAGGTGCAAATATTTTTTTGAAGATCGTCTACCTCCAAAACCTCCTATTGTGTCGAGAGACATGATCTCAAAAGGTGCCCTCGGTGGGCCCAAATGTCCTAAGAAACCAATCAGTTTTCCTCTCCTAGTTTTATTTTTGATACAAATTTCACAAGAAGCACAATATTGTCGTACCATATCATACATGTTTCGGAAGTGGTAATGCTGTTTTATGGTATTGATGACATGCTGTGTACCTATGTGACCGAAAAATAAGTGAACCCGCTCTATTAATTGTTTACCATATTCTGCATTTAATATTATAAGTTCCTTGTTTTTTATTTTCCTAAAAATAATCCCTTCTTTCAATATATCATTCATACCAATAGAAATATTTTTCTGACTTGTCTTTATTTCATTCAGTAGTAGGAGATTAACCGTTCTGATAATATCAGGGCCGTTGTTAGTGTCACTGTCCAGCACTGGACTTCGTGACAAGCAATCTGCCTCTGTATTTGATTCTCCCGGATTATACTTTACCTCAAAAGTGTATTGAAGGAGGTAATTTGTCAAGTCACCTAATTCCTCATCGGGTCTTGACCTTATCCTCAAATTTTCCAGAGGTTTATGGTCCGAGAAAACAGTGAATTTATTCCCCAGAAGCCAGTATTGCCAATACTTAACTGCCTCCTTAATAGCCAAACACTCAATATAAATGGCCTTCTTCTTTTTCTGTGCCTCATTTAATTTTTTTGAGAAATAGGCAACCGGTTTTAATTCTCCATTTTTTTGAGGCTGTTTTAGCACTGCTCCTATTCCTTCTAAACTCGCGTCAGTGTAAATGTGGATTGGTAGTGACCTATCGAAGATTGCTAGAATCGGGGATGATATGAGATAATTTTTTATCTGGTCAAAAGAATCTTGACATCTTTGTGTCCATGTGAAATTGACATTTTTTCGCAACAGGTTATAAAATGGCTCCAAGACCTTTGTTGAGTTCGGGATATATTTGTGATAAAAATTGATCTTACCCAAAAATTGGCGGATGTTTTTTCTATTTTGAGGTTTCGGGAAATTTTTTATTGATATCAAATTATCGTTTAAAGGTGTCACCGTGTTGTGACCTATTTGGTGTCCGAGATATTGTACCGAATTCGTAGCGAATTTACATTTCATGAATTTTAAGCGAAAACCCTCTTTCTGAATAGCTTGCATGAGATTTTCAATATGTTTAATATGCTCGTTGAATGTTTTTGAAAAAATCAGAATGTCGTCTATGTAATTAATGCAAAACCCTTCCAAATTATTTCGTCTGATTATCCCTGATAGTATTCTCTGGAAAATAGCGGGTGAATTTTTAAGACCAAAAGGCAGTGCTACCCACTGCCAGTGGCCCTGTTGTGTGACAAAAGCAGTTTTATATCTGTCCTTGACACGTATCGGTATAGACCAAAAGGCGGAATTTATATCTAATGCTGTGAACCATTCACTTCCTTGAGTTTTTACTATTATGTCGTCTATTAATGGGAAAGGCTGGCTGTCGGGGACTAATAATTTATTCAAGTCTCTAAAATCAATACATAATCTCGTCTTCTCCTTGCGAGATCCATCATCTGTTTTCTTATACGCTAGAGTAACAGGCGAGGCAAAAGGCGAACAAGATTCCTCTATTAATCCTTCTTTCAATAATTCTTTTATCTGTCTCTCAATTTCCTGTTGATCCCCAAACGAGCATCTATAAGGTTTTTTTGCAACATATCGGTTTTCCATCAGTTGTATATGCGCTTCATAATCCTTAACTTTTCCTGTGTCATACTTATTTTTGGCAAAAAGTGATGTATACCTATCTACTAAGTTATATATCGCCTTCTTTTTACGAGCATCTAAGTGTTCCGTTTTAACATCAAAATCTTTTATGGGCATAAATTCATTCCAATTTATTAGTATTTCCCTCTCATTTATCGGTAGTTTACTTTCATTCTTTCCTGGCGCTTGTGAAATCTGAAGGTTTTCATCCTGACGTAATCTATAATCTCTAATACTATCGAGGCCTAACAGAATATCGTATTTGAATTCCCTATTGTCTGTTACAAAAAATCTCATTTTTTTCTCTATATTAAAAATTTTTAATCGCAAGTATACTAGTCCTTTTACTTTGTCCTCTCCGCTAATTGTCCTGAAAGTGTAGGGTTTCAATATTTGTATATTTCTACCTAGCTTCCTCAAAAAATCGTATTTAATCATGGTAATATTAGCTCCGGGATCATACAATCCCTGTCCCGGCTTGTCTTCCACAAGCACTTTCAGTTCAATTAGCGAAGGCAAATCTAGTTTTTTTGATCCGGAATCTTATCGTTTAATGCGTCCTCTAATTCTGTGTTATTAGCCACTTTGATAAACCCATTGGGTGATTTCTTATTTCTACAAAATTGTTCCGGATGGTAACGACCCGGGTATCCCAATTTTGCGCAAATTGTGCACGGGATTTTCCCTTGTTCCTTATTCTTATTCTTGTTACTATTAGTGTTGTTCAAACTATCTGGAAATTTCAACTTAGTTGTATTTTTCGCGAGTGATTCTAACTGATTAAGCTCAATCATCAATTTGCTTTGAGTATCGATCACTCTTTTGTTTAATTTCTCACGAATAAATGGGGGTAAGCCTACAGCAATGTGCATGACTCTAGATTTTTCAGTAAGATCAGGATCTGCGTCGACCAGTAAATTTAATTTTTTAACAGCATATTCGGTCAAAGACCCTTTTATAAACCTAAAATTATACGCGAATGCAACTTCTGACCAACCTTTATCTCCGTATGTGTCCAAAAATGACTGACTCCAATCCATCCAAATCTTGTTTTTTCCATCGAAAATCTTCCGGGTGGCCGAGTACCATTCCGTTGGGGATCCTTCCAAGAATAGACGTAGAGCTTCGGGGCGCTGAATTTCTTCAATCTCCATCCGTTGGCATTCTGATTCGAAGGTATTCAGCCACGATTGCGCGTTCTGGTTTTTCCCGGTGAACTGGTCCACAACCATGTCCTTTTTCAACGATGATAAACTCTTTTTAGTTTCCGATACAACATGCAGATCGGGCGTTGAGGGATCTGTTGACGCGATCGATTCGTCCAAGTAGGTACCGTTAAAACAAACATTACCTTCTTCGTCTAGGTATATTTTTTTAAGGTCGTCTCCCAGCGTGATAACGAGGTTTCGAACTTGTCCGCGCTTCTTAATCGACTTTATCCCTCCTAGGATGATTGTGTTTTTCATTAATTCGGCGTGGCATGACGTTGACCGAGCCTCCACCGGGAATAAATAAACTTCTTGTTGATCACACAACTGGATTGTCTTGATATGATAAACCGTTGTTTTCGTATCTGAAAGCGACGCTTCCGCTGCGAGTTGGAATTTAGCACGGATCGTCATCTTCGGAAGAGATAACGTTATAGATTTGTAAGATAGGTCTCCTCTTTTCTTCTACCTCAACAAATCAATACTCGTCAGATGCAGTTTAATACTGTAATTACAAAATAATAACAACATTACAAATATGAAATTAATAATAATCATCTCTAAGTAGGTACATAATGAATACAAAGGCTCACCTGAATCTATAACGAAAGTCTATTTTCCGAAGGATAAATAAAAAGAAAGGAAATCGATACAAACACCGATGTTAACACTTTGGTGTATCAACCACAACTGAGTCTTCCTTCAGTTTACGAACAATGTTTACAAATCGTACCTTATCTTACTTACTATATAGGGCCATAGGTCCTTGTACAAACCAAAATTGATAGTAGGTAGATATCTGAAATGAGATTCAAGGTACATTGAATACATATATATATATATATATATATATATATATATATATATATATAATAGAATAAATAATAAATATAAATAATTAAAATAAATAATAATGTACGAAAATATTTCTAACCGAGCAGCAATCGCACAAGCCAAACCCTGGAACCGAAATCAGTCAACTTTTTAAAGGATGTTTTTCTACCTTCTTCACGAGGTATAAAATCACGAGACCCACATTTTGTTCATCGGATCGTTCTCATGTTAAGTCAAAACCGCGTATTGAGGTACCCACATAGCTCTGGAAAATTTATTTCCAAGCTGATCGGCTCCTTTGAGGTGGTTGGATTGGTGGTATAGGTAATCGCTGTATCATGAAATTGTATGCGTTACAATAGGCATTTAGTATGAAACCATTGACTTGTTTGTTGTGATGTCATATTTGTTTCTGTGACGACATGTCTAGTTGTCTTTCCTCATTTATAACCGCAGATACGATACCCAAGCAGTTGAGCTTAGCTTCGCACTCAGCCCAGCGCTGTTGATTAAATTTCATTCCGCTCCCTTCAGATTATCCGTTTTACTTTCGCGGTCGCTTCGGATGACTTAACTCGAAATAATTTGTCATAACCGCTTCCCCCTGTCCCGAACTTGCGTGGAAACTCCGTCCCGCTCCACGGTCGGACCCTGGAGTTGAGTCGGAGTTGAGAACATTCAGTCGAGCTAAAGGCTAAATTATTCAAACTACAACTTCGACATTAGTCGCCGTCATTTAATGCGAGCGCCTGAAATCAAGTTCCATTCCGATCGAGTGAGGGCGAGGAGTGAATGGGGGCGGGGTCCCGGCAACTTTCCTTATTAACCAGTTATCCAGTTCACCGAGTACGTGTATTCACGCGAAATTCCCACGCATTGACGCATATGGAAAGGTTGCGGTGGAGTGAATATGAACGGTGCAGAGACGTGGTTTCAGGGCTGCTGAAAGACTGATATGGACTCGGGAACTATTGAACTCTGGTACCGCGTATATTGATAGCATCTATCGGTGTTGAAGGGAAAATTGAATTGAAATGAAATATGTTTATTTCTCCACCTGTGACAAAAAAGTTCCAGTCATGCAGCATAATCGTGTGCTACGTTATCGTACTATATTTATGTTGAATTTGTGCACTTCGAATGCAACGAAATAGCCAACTGGCGATTTTATGGGGGAAGCTTGTTCTAAACAATAATCTGCTATTAAAACAAAGATTTTTGTCTTTTTAACATTTTTTGCAGTGTTATCAATTATTTAAGCATATATTAATAATATTTGGATACATTTTTCAGTATAATTATAGGAAAATTTGAATGGTCTAGTGCATAGATGGTGTAATATAGTCGGCTAAAAAATATTTCAACGATTGATTTTATTTTTTGTGCCACTTTTAGCTGTGTGCCCGAAAAGCTGCCCAACGATCTCATAATGACTTTTTGAATCGTTATTTTGGGTATAAAGAACGGATCTCTATCTGGAAGAGAGTTATCGTCCGGGGTCACCCACACAAATACAAGCATACGCTCTCTCCCTCACACACACACACACTCTCACATACACACACACACACACACACTCACACACATCATATGAAAAAGTGTTAAACTCCGGGAATTGTTTCAGATTGCCTCACTACAGATTTCCACGATTGAAATTTTTCGAAAATTGTGTTTTAATGCTTTTTGGACGCATTGCAATAGTTTCAATTTGTACGAAAATTCCCTAAACTAAAATAAATTCATTCAAAATACTGGAAATGAAAAAAAATAACAAATGAAATAAAAATTAAATAAATTCTATAGAATATTTCACTTGTAGGTTCTACAATACGATGTACAAAGATGTCCTATGGCTACTAGAGGAAATCATTAAAGGTTTTGTTGCATATGCGAAAGTCATCCACTTGATATATTTATATGCAAGCGGTTGTCCTATTCGAGTGTATCATTTAAGCTGTTGTCAAACGAGTGTGTCATATTAACTGTTGTCATACATGTGTGTCATATAAGAGCTTATTGCTGAGTGGAAACAGCATCCAGAATAACTTACGACTGACGTCTGATGTGCTAGAAATTTAGGGCTAATGTCACACGAGCGCTGTTTTTCACAGACGCGATCAATCCTCATGTCAGAAGAACGTGCATGAGCTGCCATTCGGTCCTCCCTTTCACACGTCCGTGTTACCCCACTTATTCCCGACGTTTCAATACTGCCCGAAATTCGCAGGTCTCCTATTCATTAGGGAATATTTGAAGAAAATGAAGCTATTGCAATAATTGCTCCAAAAATGTTTTACAAAATCACTAAATCCATTGGATTTACATGGGGAAAAAAAAATCAGTTCGTTCGCCAAAATATTAGGCATTCCACATGAAAATAAGAGTTTATTGCAAAGCTTGTTTTGGGCTCGATAAAGTATCCGAAAAAAGGCTTAAAAAAATAAAATTAAATAAAAATAAAAAATCCCTTTTATGCTATATGATACTAAATTAGTAAATTCAGGAGATAGCTTCGTTAGTTCGTTTTTAATCCTGCCCAAATCCTCCTCGAGTGACCTCACAGAGTCGGACAAACCAGACTCGGGGATATTATAAACAATAATATTACCGGCTCGTCGTTGGCGATCCTCAAGTTCAGCCACCGACACCTCCAAATCATGGCCACGAGGTAGGGTATCTGAAGAAGAAAGTGGATGTTGGTATTTCGAGAGGGAATTTGAATTCTCAATTGAGTCCATCCGTTGAGAAACTTCAGCGATTTTTGCTTCGAATTTTGACTCAACACGATCAACTCTGGCGTTGAGCGACTCATAGTTGGATAGGCAGGTGTCAATTTTGCCGGACAGATCGTCTAATTTTCCACCTTATGATAGAGTTTTAAGACTTTTTTCTTATTTGTAATTAATATGGATAATTTTATGAGCAAACACTCTTAAAATATGAAATGTAAATTATTTAAATAAAGTTAGTATTTAAGAATGGTTTCAGAATGCCTCAAAACAAATATTTACACGAAGGAAATGCCGGAAAATTTTATTTATCAAAGTTTTTGAGCCATTACAATAGTACTATTGTCTTAAAATTAGCCAATACAGCTGAAAATCGTAAAAATCATTGCAGAACATAATTTAGAAAAAGTGCAATTAGTAGCTTGAACCCCATAACTAAGGAAGTTTCCGTGCATAATAGCGCTCGTGTGACGCTGCCGTAAGCACAAGAAACCCCGATCGCAGACTGCACCAAGTTCACATCTGGGGGATCACGGTACAACTTTTACCATTTCCTGGGGACAATTCCGACGTTTGACAAAAAAATAAGCATCAAACTTACCCTAATCGCGTCCTGTTATGTTCGCATCCGAGAATTCACGCTCATGTGACACTGGCCTTATACTTCCACCGATAGGCCCACTAGAGGGATATGGGTGTCAATAGACGGATAGGGTAATTTTCCTTTACAACATTAGGTTATTGACAGAGGTGGTGGCTTCAGGTCAACGGCTGAAACTCTCGTTGTTTCCCCTTTTGCCGCACCCCGGTCACTCAAGGGGAAACGAAATCCGTCAGAGTCTCACGCGCGGAGGTTCAGGATGCGCCTCTGAATTATTTACTCAGTCCTCCGCCTAGGGGCAGCTGACCTCGAAAATAAACACGAGCGTTTTTCAACTCGAAAACTCTCTTCCCTGAGAATCCCTGAAAATGCTGGCCGAGCCCTCATCCCGACCCCGGTTTTCCTCCGACCCCCTAGGAAAACAACCTTTTCATGACACTTGATGTTCAACTTCCTTCAGCGTGGCAGGGGATGGAGCCAGATGTATTCAGCAACGTAGAAACATAATATCTTCATACTTGTGAACCATTTGAATGTCACTCGTAAGTGCTAATAAACACTGGAGATGGGGAAAATGTCCAATATGTCTTGCATAAATGGAAGAAGGTGTTGTATCATATTGATATCCAAATATGCTAGTGTATGTTTATGTGATGATGTATATGGATATATCTTGGCAAGCTCAGTACACGCTTTAAATGTCAATTTATTTTCTCCTAGGGACAGAAGTGGAGATGATAAGAAGTTTGTGTCTTATTTGACTTCTATTATTCATAAGTGACTTCATTCTCGGCAATTCATCTAGAAATGTTCCAAGAATAGTCCTCACTTCTTTGTAAACATCAGTAATTTCTTTGAAAATTGTTTGTGACGTTCTGCAATATAACGTAGTAAATGCTTATTCAGTGCTTAAGACTTTTCAAAAAGAAAATCTACCCATAATGAATTCCCCTAGAAAGCCGGAGAATGTAATTTCAGCTCAACAAGCATCTGACACATTCGGTCTCCTTTCTAGTAAATGTGGCGTGAACTTTGGTTGGTAGGAAGCAATCTGTTCATCATTGAACCATCACTGATTGAACTTGTCAATACTGATGTAATTAATCGTTCGCTTCAACAAACCAGTAAAGGAATCCTGAAAAAGTATAACTGTGCGAGATTTTTTTATCACAAAATCTCGTATTCTTTGCAATTTTGCGCATATTTTTCGTTCCTAGAGCTTATTGATTTCATCTTACCGTCGTATGCCGTATTGCCATATCGCTTTTTTTGTACTGCTTCGATTTTACGAATTAGGTAATCATACAAAATAATGTACTGTAAATGTAAAGCTGTCCAGTACAGTCTAAAATTTTCTCGAATACTAAGTCTAATATGTACATTTCTATTGCATTCCGGAACTCCAATTGTTCAAGGAAGAGGAAATACTATATGTACTGCACACCTCCCGATATACGCATTTCCAAGAACATACCTACCTTTCATACTCAAATTTTGCTTCCAATCCGTAATTTATTCTATTTCTTACGGCTTCACTAGGAAGTTGTCTGTTTAATTTAATCAGATCAACCGAAACTCGTATCGGTAATCATATTGCATACATCGAACCACTTTTAAAACTGATTAATCTTTTACAACTGATAAATGGGCTGCAAAACTTTCATTCAGGTACCTTCTGTTTCAAGTACCTACCGTACACCTTCCGCATGCTATCGCCTATCTAGAACCTATCTTGGAACCTCGCTTCGTACATCTGTGCTTGTCAAATGTGGACTTTCTGACCGTCTGATAAGTCTATTCCAATTTTGTACCCATGCAATATAAGCCAACACCGCCAGTTCTTGGTGATGTTCTGAAGAGTTGATGCATATGTGCCTCTTAACCTGTCTTTTTATTGTTACAACTATGAACGCACAAGATATCTGTGATATCTGTGTACTTCGGTGTAAGCCCTGAGAAACATTAAGAAATTGAACGAAACGTCACCTAGCCGTTTTTGATTAACTATTTACTTACCAGCCCTCAAGGACTTTGAACATAGTTGTTAATAATCAATCGAAATGGTATTTGATGCACACTGTAAACACACTCAGCTACTTGTTCAAGTCCGTATTCTATCCAGTTTCCTCCTTTGATGAGTTAGCTGTCTACACAGTAGTTCGCCGAACTGGGTTTTGTTCATTAGGAGTTCAAACAATAGTACGAAGGTGATGAATATACTCGTCCATATGGAGCTAATTCGATTCTATCAAGATCGCAGTCCCTCATTACCAGGAACGGGGGACATTTCAAAGGTGTTAACGCGTGCCATTAGGCGAGTTTGTTTTATTGACGGACATTCGTATATTCAAGAAATTAGTCTGCTTGATAAGGAGCCGGCAATCAAACTGTTCTCACGCGGTGTGGCTGCTCCGGCCCCTCGGGAGCAATGGGTATTCGTGACCAACGCCTATTTGACGGCCAATGATTCTCGATTATTTTGCTTACCTTTTGCATTTTTTAGCGGCTCCGATGTTTTCCCGTTCTTCCGTGATTAACCCTCGGCTCTTGTTCCTCGGCAATTGTCGACTTCGGTTTTCATGCTTCCAGGGAAATTCGGGCAAATCAAAGTGTGTGTGCCAGTCAATCACGTGAATAGCCGAACCTCGAGTTTTGCATCACGCGACCCGACTATCTCAGTGACGATGGAACCTCTCCCCTACCGTAACGAAATCGTCATAATTCGTCCTCGTCCAACGAGGTCGTTCTCTAATAATGTTTCCTTCGATCTGCTCTCAAGTGATGCAAGTACCCAGTTTTCATCTTTGATGATCCTTTGGATCGATAAATCAGGACCGAAACACTCATATTAAAAAGTACGAACTGTTGGTATAAAAGATAGATAAGTGCGAAAAACGAAAGATGAATTCGCACATTGAATTGATTATTCATGTTACGTTGTAACAAGATGTTTATATTTACCAATGCACTGGGGAGCTGGGCCAACTGACTCCAGCTCACCTTTGCACGGAGATGAACTCCTTCACACCTGCCCGAAGATTCGATATCAGGTTAGTTCCGCTCTGACTCCGGTCGCCTCTGCCAAGCAGGATTCCTTGCGAAATTTAATCGTCGAATAAATGCGAATTTTTTTTTCCATCGGAAAAAACTCATCTGCCACCCGCAGGATAATCGCTGCTTTGACGGTTCTGACCAGTCCCTGGTTGTTGGTCAGCGTATTGAACTTGTGTACAACCAAATTCGTCCTACAGGTATTTTTCCTGTAAAGAAGAAACTATTTTCGCCCTTTGTAAAGGTGTTGTCCTAAATCGCCAGTTTGAGAATACGCCATACTCTCTAAGAACCCTACGTTTGTGGGGTTCTTGCGCACCCCGTTCAAGCCGACGGACTCAGGTTCAATTTAAAATTCTCCGTCACCCTCCGAACGCCAGACGCCGCATTTAAGTTTAAGTCGTCCCCATAGTTGCTAAGTTTAGAATTTAATGGAAAATAGAAAGTAGGAATAGCAATAGGTCCCCCTTCCCCTTAGTATAGGCGGCAGGATTCGGAGCGGTGAGTTTGGTGGTCGGTTGAACTCGAACCTCGGCCCTTTGTGTCGAGTTATGTATTTGCACGGTGCGCCAAATTGCATACTATCATATTAATGGTTGAAGATTACAGTTCCGTTTATTTCAATTTAAAGTCAATCTCTTCTTTTCAGTGACCTTCTCTCCCAAAGTTATTTTTATGATTTCGGCTGGTATTTCATTAGGGGTTAAATTAAAAACTCAAAAATTGGAAATAAGTGGCGCTCAACACAGAAGTATAATAATTATTATTCTGGCTATCTCTCCCTTTATTTTTTTTACTTACTTTTTTTTATAATTTAAATTGGGAGTTTAAATTTGAGGACCCACTCCACTGACCTAGGTTAGGGGCGCCCAAAGCGGCGTTATATTCATCCGGAAATACTGGCCGTATAATAGACGAGATGTATAAAAATTGTGTTACTACGAAAACCGATTACAAGCACGATGTTCGATACCGCAACTATCATTTATCGGACTCAGAGTAGCAAATCCAACAAGAATGTTCGTGGGGATTGAAATCTTATTCGTTCTTCAACGAATACATGTTTTCAGACCGTTCCATCGGGATTATGAAAAACCGAGGTTTGGCTGTGTTTTCACAACAAATTGAGTTGATGTTGGGTTCACCACATGTGGTGTTTACCTTTGTCATGCATTGCCGTAGTTGGATTGTGTACCATTCATTGTTCAAGTCTAGGCGACGTGGTTATATTCAATCCACCCAAGCAAACGACTGATAAATAACAGTTCTCATATGGCGCACGTCAAACATAATGCACGATGCAAAGAGTAATTTATATCGGAATTCGGTGTTCGCAGCTTAACATTCAGTCACATTGAGGATGAAAACCAAATACCAAATACGTCGTTCTAATATTATATGTTTCAATCAAGATTTTCAAGAGTTCTTTAATGAAATGTCTCAACGGTAACAAACCCAAAAATACAATAGAATAGAATACATTCAAGATAAAAATCGGAACGGACCGTGAACTCACAAAAAGGAACCAGTAACCTTGCTCCAACAGATGTAGCTCAAAATATAATTGAAAAATTTCATAAAGAAATGAAAAACATTACGATGAATGTTTTAGAACACATACCGAATTGTAATAATAGAAAATTAAATGGCACTCTTAAAAAAAAAAAAAAAAAAAAAATTGAGAGTGCCTTGAAATAGAAAGCTTGAGGAACAAAAATATATTAATGCGCTTATTAAATAAGACTTTAGGAGCACAGACATAGAAGTTTCTTGTAAAAAACTCACTGTTAACTGTAGGGAACTATACAAGAATTTACATAATTCCTAGGCCCGTTGTAGCTAGAACACTCCCGAAAACTTCAAAACTACCCCAGCGGTGTCGATCTCACGGTTGTGCGGAAATGTATGAAACCTCTCAACCCGAAAATCCTTCTGCGTTCACATTTTCCCTCAATGCAGGGGAGCTTTTCTTATATCTACCTGGGTAACCGTAATTAGGACAATAATAGCACCATGATCCCACAGTTCCAACGTCTGGACGCGTGAACTCTTGTTGCAGGTTTCAGGGAAGAGACTCAAAACGTAATTTATAGCCAAACACAGTAAAGTTGTATTTATAAATTGATGAAATAGATATGCTAGAAAAACTTCCATTTTTACAAATTTCAGGGGTTGATTTTTCAGGGGTTATACATTATAGGACTGTTATGCGTTTATAGGATTCGTTTAACGGATAGACTTAAAGGGCTGAATGATTAAAGAATCGAGATCGGGATATCTAGAATAAAGCTACAATGACTTTACAAAAAAGTCCTTTCTGTCCTTATTTTATTTTTTTAACCAGAAACAACCAATACAAGAAACGTTGTAAAGTTACGATGTACGGAGGCGCATTGATCAGTTAAGGAACCTCATAGGATAATTTCTCTTCCTAATGTATTATATATTGGGTTTAAAAATTGAAGTCTAATGATCTGTGTGCAAAGGCTGTCTAATACAGAAATGATTAATATTTGTGTAATAATTTGCTTCGTTTTTAAAAACGCTTACCTTGAAGGTAGCTCGAAGTTTTGTTGGTTCGAGTCGAATCGGTACCTGCGTTTCCCACAAGTCTTTCGATCGAGAGGCTATGACTCATTAGTTTCTCTGAAATACTGAGGCAGTACCTGTTAGAAAAATTATGAACTATGTCGCAAGAACAAGCACCCCTCGACCCTCTCCAACCCCTAATGTCAGAAATTTCCGTTTTAGTCAGTTAGCATGCACACCGTTCAACCTGTCGAGATCGAATTGTTGGGATAGTTCTAGATTTAATCTTTGAGTGTTGAGTTGAAGAGTTTTGTCCTCTAAATTCCCCCCAAAAAAAGTTTTGTTTACATTTTCGGGAAATTTGAACATTTCGCTTCATCTCAACTTGTGAAATTGACTCATGAAAAACACAATCCCATAGTTATTTTTAGAAAGATTGAAAACAAAGGATATAATTGACCAAAACACAACAGCCCAGGTGCAACGGCTCAGATTGATGCTCAGGTCTTATTCCAGTACCATAAACATGGACACAGGACATGCAGAGGAAGATCCTAACATTTTGTTCTTCAAAATGTACATATATATCAAGAATCAAAGAATATCATGATAAATGCATATATATATATATATATATATATATATATATATATATATATATATATATATATATATATATATATATATATATATATATATATATAGGAACACTTGAACTAGTCGCGGTTCTACTGAACTATATACTTTGTTTTAAATATAGAAAGAATTTCACAAATATATAGAGCAAACAATGAATCTGATACTTCGATTTTTGATCTTTGTCAAAGAAAATTTTCCAATTTTTTTTGACAAAGATCAAAATCGAAGTATCAGATTCTTTCTTTCCTCTATATATTTGTGAAATTCTTTCTATATTTAAAACAAAGTATATATATATATATATATATATATATATATATATATATATATATATATGAAATGAAATAATTTTCCATAGGTCCGTTGCTATCCACTGTACCCTATTTTTATCATTTATTTAACCTTCTGGCTTTTACATGTCATTTAAGGTTGTCCGTGATTTATATGTGTGAATGAACCGTTTTTGAGAGGAAATTAATTGGAACTTACTTCGAATAACATATCATTCTCGTTCCTATGAAATGATCATTTGTAATGGTGCAGCCACACTAGGTTTCTAATAGTCTGATTTGGCATCAAAATTGTATTGCCAAACTTCAGGGACATCAAGTTTAAACGTTCCCAACATTAAAATAAAATGAATAAATTGGTGGTGGTGGGTCTATACACTCAAGGTAGGAAATGACCAGGCTAGTGTATGTTTTGAATGGTTTATTGACCTGCAACATTTCGGTCCTGGAGCAGGCCCTATTCATGCAGATTTCTGAACAACAATAGTTCTTCATTATTAGTTACTAATGTAGTAGATTACATTTTGTTGTAGGTAAACTATTTCTAACTATGAATGAATGCAAATTTTAACTATGCATGAATAGGGTCCTGCTCCAGGACCGAAACGTCGCAGGACAATGAAGCGATTCGAAACATAGACTAGCCTGGTCATTCTCCACCTTCAGTTATATAGCATTTTCAAATTGAATTCGTCCTTTTACAAAATGAAGTCGTCTTTTTACAAAAATAATTCGTCTTTCTACAAAATGAATTCGTCCTTCATAAAGAGGGACCGAATCTTGAGGGTATTTTAGTAACGGCGGTGTCTGGGGCTCGGGAAAACGGTGGCGGTCGGAATGCAGTCTGTATGCAAATGCGCGAAAATCTTCTCCTCTACCATCTACGCACATCAGACACAAATTACTGTAGGCACCAACTTTGTAATGCAGCTTTCCCTCATGCCTAGAGCAGCGTCAAAGCAGCCTCTGCATTGAGGAAAAAAAAAAAAAAAAAAAAAAACGCTGCAAATCATTACACACAGGTTTATTATTTCTGTATTCTATAGCTCTTCTACGCAGAACAACTATCTATATTATTAAACGATTCATTAGGTAGGTAAGGTAGGTATCAAATGTGTCTGCATAGGTGACGCCCACTGAGTAGAAATGAATAAAATTTAATAAGACTCCTAAACTTTCTTTACACGAGCTGTGATGATGCAGTACCGTGAATTGGCAAAACAGCGGCTTCACCTTGAAAAGTTTTCGAGATATCGATTTTTCAATATTTCACTTCTTGGTTTCACCCTTTATGGTTGATCAAACTTGATGCCGATGTTACTGGCACATCCCCTGCCAATGTATTATTTTTCAGCCAAATTTCATAAACGTTGGTCCAGTAGTTTTGGACAAAAGCTCTAGGCAGTGTAACGTGGACATTTTCTTCTTTCTTTCTTTTTTTCTTGGTTGATTACAAAGGTTCATTATTGACGATAATAAACCAAAACTCTAAAGTTCTTGGCTTTGTGTGAATTTCTCGCAAACGTTTTGCAAATTTCTTGTGTTAATTCTTTGTAAACGTTGTAAATTTCTCCAATTAAATCTTTATTGACTATGCAAACCAATGCAATAAATTATTATTCTTCAAAAAAGGAAAAGTTTGCCTTCAAGATTTGGTCCTTCTTTTTGAACGACGAATTCATTTTGTAGAAGGACGAATTCATTTTGTAAAAGAACGAATTTATTTTGTAAAAGGACGAATTCATTTTGTAAAAGGACGAATTCATTTTGTAAAAAGACGAATTCATTTTGAAAAAAGGACGAATTCGATTTGAAAAAGCTGTATACAGAGCAACTACCTTGGTGGTTTGTTAGATTACTCAAGATTTGTATGTCGCTTGAGTAAATATTGTAATTTTATAAGCCATTGCGTGTCAATATGTACAATTTATCCAATATTAAATGTGTCCCAATATGTATACAAGCAATACGCGGACAAAACAGTTGTGTTGTTGGGTGTGTGAGGTGTATACATGTCATACTATAGTTTTTGCTGTTGGATGTGTGGTTGTATATATTTTTATCATAGTTTTTGTTGTATATATATGTTTGTGTAAAAGTGCTCATTTTGCTCACTTACCAGCTCATTAACTGTGGAAATGGGGCTGAATTTCATTGGATATGTAATGTGGTGTATGTTGTAGCACCCAGTAATCGCTTGGTAGTAACGCTTGAAATGCCACAGCCTGCGATGTACTGCTCTGCCGAACTAACATCAAAGGAAACCTTCTGATTTCGATTATCGCCTGGTCCTTAATGAACCGGAAAAGAGCCATGTGTTGATCTAATCTCAAGAGGCGATGTTGCCTTTATTTGTGTTGGGACCCTTTGAGACGGCTCCAAAGGTGGTCGATCCTATTCTTCGAAGAAGAAATTAGGGCCATTGTCGTCGTGGAAGTGAATAAAAACGAGCCTAGACGATGTAACCTGATGCAAAGGAGTGATCCTGTTGAGGGACGTGCGTTAGGGGCTGGGACGGTTGCCATATGGCACAAGATGCGGGCCATCTCGAGAAAAAAAAACTTATACCTGGAAAGAGAGCTGGGGGCCTGGAGAGAGATCCTCCATCAAATAATCTAGCAGGGTGGAGCCTTCGATAAACTCTCAACTTCCTCTTCTCCCGTAACGTCAATTAGTTGACTTGTTTCTATTCTTTTCGGTCCCCAATCGAAGGAGGTGACGGGAAGGGGCAGGAACCTCGAAACTTCGAAAACCCGTCCCAGAACACATTTCTCCTTTAATTATTTTCCACTTCCCAAAAACATCTCTGGGAAGGCAGTTAGGGAAAGCTCTCTCTTTCTCTCGCTCTCTCTGAGTCTCTCTCTTCCCTATCTCCTATAAATCTGCCCCGCTCTGCTCATATCGACCCACGCTACCCCTGTAACCCTTCTCGCCAAACTGCCTCGGCATCTTGTAGTCTTTGTGGGCCTATGAGGCACTTCTCATTAATTAATGCGCGGTAAGTACGGCTTTGGTAATTCAGCAAGGGCTTTGGCTCACCCTCGTTTGTCTTGATGAATTTGATTGAGGATCGCCCGCCCATTGAGCTCCGTTATCGGTTGCTACGCGTTATATCACGATTAATGGAAATATGAAAACTTCCCCGTTCCTCGGGAGGAATCCTGTTTTAAATCAGCCCGTGACGTCCTTCTATTTCATCAATTGCGTGCCTTTGTAGCAGGTATTATTACATGTCAGTACTAATTACGAGGAACGGTTCCCGTGTCACTTCATGTAGAAAGTTCTGGCGATCATGATCTTCGTGATAGGGCGAAATGCGACTTCCCCCGTATGTATGGCAATATTTTGACTGACTACTTCAGGAACTGTGTTGGTTTTGAATGCACCCTGTGTTTCTCTACCTCAATAGCTAATGAATTTGCCTCGCACCTACGATTTGACATCTGTCACTTCTTCAAATCCCGGATTAATTTATTTTCCTAAAGCTCTTAATAATATTCACCAATCCTAGGAGCTCCTAAGTCTTAGGCATTTTAGGGAAGATAAATTTATTCTGTAATTTCCTCGTTTTCCTAATTGTAAATATTTCTCATAGTCCATTATTTTGTTCCCTAGTCTACCCAAAGATAGCTAAAGTTTTTTTATTCTTAGGGAAATGAAATTGTCTGAAAAATCAGAATTCCAACTTGCCTTTTTCGTTTTAGTCCTTCTGAAGGTTTCATGTGTGTGTTTGTCCGTGTGTCCTCAAATCCTTGTAAAAATGTCAATTTCTAGTTTCTATTAGATATTAGTGCACATTCCAGGGACTGTGCGGATTTGGCTGTAGATGGTTCCGTGGTAGATGATTAGTTTCATTGCTCTCAAAACAATACTTCATTTGCTGCATAAGACAACTTAAAAGCCATCAAGCACCATTTCCTCTCGACCTAGCGCCCAACCTCGCTCAAATTTGGAGGGTATTCGGGAAGAAGACGGTTTAATCTCGATCGTTGCACAAGCATGACTTCTACAGTTTTCATCCGATTTCGCTATAGAATGTTTCAAGATTAGGTACCTATTCAAAACATTTCAAAGATCTTCACATTCATGTTACGGATACGGTACACCCTATGTCTCCTTGCAAATAAATATTTTGTTGCTTCATGTTTCAGGGGAAGACTTGGAAGTGAATGAATGTTAAACAAAAATTCGCTAAATGACCCAAAGAAGTATTTCTGTGAATTATTACAAACATCTAACTGCATAAATAAATCATGCAAATTTGAAAAATAGCTTATTTCCGAGCCGCTAAAATACTAAAAAGTTGCACAAAAATATTTGTGTGCTGTTTCTCT
The DNA here is from genome assembly GCA_030762985.1 of Adelphocoris suturalis. Classification (NCBI taxonomy): domain Eukaryota; kingdom Metazoa; phylum Arthropoda; class Insecta; order Hemiptera; family Miridae; genus Adelphocoris; species Adelphocoris suturalis. Next base: position 20,037,491 of record CM061045.1, on the reverse strand, counting down.
ATTAATCAGTTTCTATTAAACCAGCATAATGTTATCTATTATTATTTTTCCACGGTTCGCATCCCAAAATGAAAGTGATAGTACGAGTATGCTTTTTGATTGCGTTCATCAATGGACGATGAGTGCAGCTAAGCTTGCATAACTCCCGCTGCGTTATTTCCATTCAGCCTACCCAGTAAAGTACAATTTTGTATTTTCTAACTCCTGGTCAGTATGTAAACTTCTAGTGAACAACAGAGGATAATGGTAGCTTTGACGTTTCCAAGCACATATTTTGGTGAATCTTTTTACTTCTGCATTTGTGATGTTGAAGTCAATTCTTGTATATCTGTCAATTTTGGAGGTTCGAGGGGCGGAGGGGGGTATGGCAACCTCTATGCGGTTTCCACTCACTGCGATGCCTGTCTTCTGAGGTTAGTGGGTGACGCGTGTGAATTATTCCACGCCTTATCAATATCACAGCAAACGGTTGATCCGAAGCGGTGCGCAGGTTACGCCCGTGGCACGCAAGGATTGCCTGGCGTGACCTCAAGGACGAATATTAATGTAAAAAAGAGTTCCCCTGCCGAAATGCTCGTTGTATTCTTTCCAGGCATCCGGCTGTTATTTTTATCTCATCTTTGAATGTCGACGGCCTGATAGGGCTAGAGAGGCTTACTGCTGAGCTGATTTACGACTTCCGACTGTAACAGTCTTTGTCGTGTCGTATACGTAGAAATTCAACTGGCCTCAAATGAACTCGAACTCGTGCCGGGAGCTATGCCCCTTCCAACAGCTCAGTCTTTATGTAATCTAATAAAGGAGCTTCTAAAAGCAACTAACGTTTGTTCTCAAAAAATGTAATTATAGTGATATTATATTTTGACAATAAAAAATTGAACGCCGTCATTGCTTGAAAGTACATGTATGGATTGTAAATGTTTACATTAGTATTTACTACGAAAGTGTTAGTTTAATAATAGTCTTAACTATCACTAAAAACAACGATAAATCCTCAACATCCATGTCAAATCAATTGATTTTGGTTCTTCCCAAAATTCAACTGTTTAAAAATTTGTGTTGGCTAAAAATTGAATAATTTAATAATTAAATTCGTTTCTTAACCTTATAATTTGCACAGTCCATAATGATATGTATATATATATATATATATATATATATATATATATATATATATATATATATATATATATATATAGCATTCCATCTTCACTAGAAATACGTATGCATGGACTTGTGGTTTCTGTACTGTATGAATTTGAAAATGTCTCGGCTTTCGGGCTACGTGAATGCAACTTTTGTGTTTTCTAGATGAGGAGTTTGCGTTTTTGCAGTGTTTTAAAGTGACTGATTACATTCGTGATTGCACTGGCCTACGTAGAAACTATTCGTAAACTACCTAAAACATCCTTTGTGATCGAATCACGAGCCGTTAAAAAAATTCCGAAATATTTTAAAATCTTGAGTAAATGTAAATGTCACACGATTTTCATAATTTACCTTATCAGCAAAGGATCTATTTACCTACAACTGAATGGTTTGAATCAGATTTTCACTTCATGAATCCCGGGCATTCTCTGGGTTTCAATTCTCGACAGGAACTCTTATTCTCCCGATGAATTGAGAGGTGATCTCCGTCGGGCTCCTTTCTGCGTCACAATGGCCAGAGTTAATTACACCCCGAGCAGGCGTCTTCTATGATAACCGACTGAAGCGACTTCCTTCAGTCCCCACGCCATTAGTCGCAGAAACTAATTAGATCCCGGCGACAACGGGAGCAAGGCACCCGACCGAACCAGAAATCCCAGTTAAATCGCTGGAGAGATCCGGAACGGTTCTAGTAGGAGCGTCCTCGTGTTTTCAATGAGCGAGGAGCAGGGCCTGTGCCCTCAAGTGGCCGCTATTGTGTTGAATGGCGGATCCTAATGGCTGTCAGGTCCCTCACTTACGAGTCGACTTGTTAATCTCAGTTAACAGCATTTTTCTTCTTCCATGGCCCTTCCCGTCCACCGAGTGCGCTTACCGGGATCGGGTCAGTGGCTGCTATGTTGACTATTTCTCCCTTTCTGTGCTGGTTGATGGATCAGTGTACCTCTCTGTAGACAAAAAAATTTCCTCTAACCGTACCAATCCCGACTACTTGCGTAAATAATGCTAAACATTATGCAGAGAATTATGGGAACTTGAAGTATTCATAGTATTCAATTTCTAGGTTGGTGGATGCTTCTCCAAAATACAAAATTCTACGTTAATTTTATTTTAAAATTATAACTCCTGTTCACCAAGATCGAGTGAAAACTGCTGATGTTAAGATTGAAGAATTTTACTTTTTAGCATGCACAGAGGCTACCATTTAGCTTTCAGTGATGGGATTAATTGAGAACTATGTAGACCGAAACCCGCTTGAGCTCTGAGAACTTAATTGAAATCGAGTGAAACAAAATTATTTATTTTGTTTGCTAATAGTACGGGTGAAACGCCGCAACTTTATGCTAGGTGATTAGATATTGAGATAGATGGTGATTTGTTATTTAGTTGTCATGATGTTTGCAAAGATTTTATGTTTTCAGTTGCGCATATATTCAGAGAAACAAAAAACATAAGCAATAAGTTTTTCAGATCGTGTACAAGTGTGTTTCGAAAAAAAGCGCACTGCGAAGAAATCGCAGTTAACCGTTTTGGAGTTACAGAAGAGATCCAGCCTTATTTTCTTGGATTCAAGGAATGTTGCGCACACAGAAAATAAATATTGAATTAATTAGTTTCTGATTCCCATCACACTTTATCCAGGCTTTGGACTGGTTAAATGATGAAATTCTAAATAGTTTTTAATCATTTATAGACGTATTTAAAATCAGCATAGGTGCAGCTTTTTTTAAATCAGCATGAACGGAGCTTCGTCAATATTATCCGTTTACTATTTATATTGTATTCTTGTCTTTCTTTCCTCATGACAGAAGGTGTACCCAAATTTTCCAAGATATGAAACTTCTTTAAACACGTTTTGATGTTACCATTTTCTTCATACTTCTTCATATTCTTTCCAGTTTCTTATCTAACTCGCCGTAAGTTTTCTTCCTCCTTTTCAAGCTGAATTCAGTTCTCTCCTCATGTACATTCAAGACGATTCCTCCACTTCACTCTTCAAATAATGTATGACATCTCTGATTTTGGGGTTTGTTCGTCTAAGAAGATTGTTGATTTTGTTGTGCCATCCTTCCATAGCGTTCTTGTGTCGCCTAGCATAGCATTTCCCCAATTCAATAGGAATTTCTTCACTAGGCAGCCATTATTCGGTGATGTAGTCGAATAAGCGAGTTAATTTCGGGTTTTCAAGAGCCTGTGGGTGAATTTCAGTTCACCCTGTTGGACATCTTCAGTCTTCAAGAAGGCTAATAATGCAGCACACGTTTGGTGGACAGTCGGAATTCTTAATTTTCTCTATATTCACCTGTCAATCCAATTTCTTCCATTTTTCTCCTCTGTCATTTTGTAAAATGAAAATAGCACCCATGGATTTCAACTGATGACAGAACTTTTCTAATTGCAGTTATTGCACTTGCCTCGAAATCAACGTGGATTAGTCTTGGATTCCGTCGTGGGACTGCTTGCAGTGCATGACGGAAAAAAAGTTAACATGTAACTTTCTGCTTGTTTGGAAGTAGGCCAAACATAACTGAATAAACGTTAGTTTCTGCGTCGGAGCTTTAATATTTAGTATGGAAAGAGTAAATTGGACCGAATTTTTACTACTACGACTTTTAAAAGTTTCATCCATGAAAAAAAAGCATTGTAGCTTCCTCAGGCAATATTTTCCTTTGAGTTGGGGCGAATGCTCGAGAGGAATGTACGGTGATGGCTCACCTCCAACCAGCTCCAAGTATTCATTCCCTGGTAATGCAACACCAACCCTGTCACGTTGGACTTTGTGCGCTTTATTCAATGTGTTTTTTTTTTTTGCATGATCTCCGGATTAGTGTTTTACTGTAATAGTTTCCAGGTCGGATGCTTCTCTTCTCAACGTTGGGCTATTTGAAATGTAGACTTGCCCACACTAAATTTTGCTTAATTCTTGCGGTATCCTCTTAATTAAAAATACTATGTCACATACCTATAACTGGCTGTGTAGACGACTAAGATCGGTAAACTCGTTTTATGTATGTTCTACAGTTATAAATGTTCTTCAGTTCAAGTGTTAGTGGTTCTCCCGGTAGTTTATTGAGTAACACACTTTTCAAGACAGCTGTGAAATCACTGGAGACAGTTGTATCGTGGAGCTGGCAACGGAAGGGCTCAGTGTCTATTACAGAGACCGTTGAACTTTCGCATGGCTCGTCCGATAGCGTCTTGGCGCTTTTTGAGTGGATATCGGCAAATCACGCTCGCGAGGTGCCAATACATCTTCGGCAGAGAGACATGCGGGGGGGTGTCTTTAGATTTCCCAGCGGTTCAATTCGTTATTGACCGGGGCTCGAGAGGAAGGCGTTTTTGCCTTTTTCATATTCAAGACACGGTAAAAATCATCTGCGATACCATCATCCTCCGGGGCTTGCCCTCACAATGGGCCGGGATACGTGAGCCTTCGTTAGCACATCTTTCGAACCAGGGCGGGTGCTACAGGCTTCACGAGCCCAAGATGGCTGATAACCTCCCCATTGCCTCGTGAATTCTGAGGATAAAGCGATATCCTATGACCTGACTCTACGTTACTTTGGACATTTACCCTCGCTTTGTTCCTGTGTAGTACTCCTCTCTCTTTCACCTCCTAACTTTTTTAGGTGGTTTAGATTAATTTTGGTTAGGTGGTTAGGTACTCATATTTTACCTCCTTATTCAAGAAGTGTTATCACATATTATGTTTCTCCCAGCTTGAACTTTACAATTATGTAAACGTATTGTACTTGTATTGAATTGTATTTGTGGTGTCAATGTCATAAATCAGGTTAATTTTATTTGTTTCTGTCGGACATATTTTTTACGAACACATTCTTATGTTGGACTAACAATTGACTTTTTTTGGGCTCTGTCTATTACATCGTAGTTACCCTAGCCAGGCCAGGCATCGTAGTTGGCCTTTGGGGGTGCTTGGTTTTTGGTGGAGTTTCCTGCACCTTCTTCCGCGTGCACCTTTACACTAATGGAAAACCCGCGGCGTCAGTAGCAGCGTATAGCTTTAATAGCACGTCGACGCATAATTGGTGCAGTCCATGTGAGAGTATTCAAAGTGCTACTAATATACCTGACAACACATTGGAAGTCAATTTGTTCCGTCGACAACACTTTTCTTTGACAGTAACGCACTACCAATCTGTCCATAGTAACGGTAAATTCTCTTTCCCTGGTTCATAGTTAACATTGCATTTGCGAGGAGCGTCTGTTATAGTGTCACCTTCTTCCATTAATAGACCTATACTACCTATATTGATCTTTTTTATTATATAGATCTATGCTTCCGTTAGACGAATAATTCATTTTTTGGGCTTTGTTTATTACGTCTTACTTGTCATTTCGAGGCGTCAACTGTACCTTTTTCCATACGACGTTGATGTCCAAACAACATCGTCTACGCTAAACAAGAAAGAGAGAGAGAGAGAGAGAGAGAGAGAGAGAGAGAGAGAGAGAGAGAGAGAGAGAGAGAGAGAGAGAGAGAGAGAGAGAGAGAATTTATTGATGAAAAATGACATTTTTTACATATAGGTCATATAGGTGGTTTTTTAAATAAAAATCCACTAAATAAATATGTCTTCAGCTGGTTGCGTTTATCATGAAGAAGCCCCGATTCCACCCTTCGACAAGGACACTGTAAAAGTTATTACCAATAAAAAATAAATACCTTAATACTTTACAAACACGGGTATTTATTGAGTATTTTCAATCATGTATTTTCATTTCTCTGCTCTCCTGGTTCTACAAAGAAGATTAATTTGGTTCGTAGAACGATTAATTTTACCTGGAAACGTTATATTTACGTTCGACTCATACGTCCATCCTCTGTAGTTCTGAAACATGGGTGTTGTATTCGGAGTATTCAATGTAAACCCTTCTCTAAGTGACGTCTTCACAGGTACAGTTACAGCAGTGCATCAGAAAAACTCGACCTCGTAATGTCGCCTCAACGCCACGCTTGAACGTTTTGCAGACAGTCGGTTTAAGTGGTTACCTTCGGTGGGTCCGCTAAACGCCGTTACTTTCTCAGAACAGTCTCGATTTGAAATGAGATAATAACCATTTACTACCTACCATGCAATATTGGTTTAACAAAGTATTCTGTAGTTTGATCACTTGCATTCTTGGCTTCCTCAAAACAGTATAAAGGATCGGAATTGAGGTGTGCAATGATATTCAGTACAAAAGTAGAACCTCGCTGGTTTAAATCTTAAGCGGAACACATCTGAATTTCCTAACGTACCCATCTGGATAGCGTTATCGTTCCCAACTAATAATTTATTTCGCATGAAGCTCAAGATATGATAATGTTAAGTAAAACGCTAAAGAATTATTGCCAAGGGTTTTCTTCCTCGTTTAACACCAAGAAGTCCTGTTGAGGCCCCATTCCGCTTTTATTTTACTCCACATGCCCTCATATTACTTTTATATTACTTCCACATGGGTGTTAATGGGGTGTCTGAGACCTCAAAGATTTTCAAGGGCATTTGAAAGGCTTCTGGAGCCTTCTAGACGAGTCTTCGAGACGAGGAAGGTATTGTATTCGAGTGTCGTTGTTGGAATTTTCGTCGAAACGTTTAGTGTCTACTTTTTCTTTGTGTACTCGCCGAAATCTGGTTGGGGTACCCTAGAAATTGACATTCAACAGAAAATAAAAGGTGCTACTCACCATGTGTTATTGATACTTTTTTTCTATGTGAAGGTTAACTAGCAGTTTAGCTGTTTGTGAGCTATTAGTACTTAAATTCAGGTAGATCCCAAAGACTAATGACAGAGACGAGAGGTATCTGAAACAACTTCCTCTCGTTCAAGAATATTCAATTGTATTGATTTCAACGAAGTTGTTGAGAGAGGAAATGTATTTTATTTATTACCTGGGTTTTTAATTTTTTTCGTCCTCGTCTTTTGGAAACGAATAATTCTACAGTGTCTGCATTCCAGTGTCGGAACCCAATACTGTTCTCAACTCGTCAAATTTTTCGCGAGATAAAACCATTCAGTAAGGGGGAAAAAAGGTGGGTGGGGGGATGCGGTCATTGTTCAACCGATCGAAATCAGATCCCGTGGTGCTCGGAGACTCAATTGTCTCCTTCCGGTTTTCAAAAAACAGCTGAGTAGCAGGAAAATCACAATCCACTAATCGCTGGCTGGAAAAAATATACCCCGGAGAGCCAACGGACGAGCGGTTGGTGCGCAGACTATATTCTGCTGTTGTTGAGTTTTTCAAGTCTTCCCATCTATTTGCTTTGGTGTAAAAAGCCGCGCTATGCTGTAAATAACAAGATTTCAACGTTTTTCCGAGCGCTCTTCTTTTTTTCGTTTCTTTTCATTTCTGTTCCTACAAACCGCTCCCTACAGAGTTTTGTGTCTTCTCGCCCGTTCCTGGGGTAGAGCAAACGAGAAATTCGGGGATCAAATCATTAAAAAAGCTCCCGTATTCAAGCCATTCCACGTTGTTGGGTTGAGTGGTAAGTGATTTGAAGAAGTTCCAGTGATGCAGCATGATCTTATGAGCAAATTTTCATAAATTCTCGAGTCATAATATGTCACATTGTTTTGAAATTTGAGCACATTGAGTGCAAAGAAATTGATAACTGCCAATTTTATGGCTAAAAAACCGTTCTCAATAGTATTCTGGAAATGAAAAAAAGATTTTTGATTTTTAGCTTTTTTGGCAGTTTATATCGATTTTTAAGTAAATATTATTGAATAAAAGTACCTTAAATTTTCAGCATAATACCTAATGTGCATGCAAGTTTTGATGTTCTAGTTCATTGTTGGTAAACTTTTCTTGACTAAATTTCTGTTGATCAATAGCTATAAATTTCAGTAATTTTTTTAGCACAATTTTTGAAATTTAAGCGCTTGAATGTGCTCAGAAAGTGATGGTTCCATCCTTTCTTTTGGGTAGCTTGATTTTGTGAAGCAAGAACAGAATTTTTATCTCAATCCTAAGTAGAGTTATGGTCTGGAATGACACATATATACATATACGTACATATGAAAATGCATTTAACTCTAGGATTCGTTTCAGACTGCCTCAAACAAGACAAAACTCAGTGAAGAAAATTTTGATTTTAAAATTTTTTGGAGCCATTGCAATAGCTTACATGAGTCTTGGCCCACTATAAACACACAATATGAATTGAAGAATGTTATTGGTGAATGTTGTTGGTTATGTATCTGTCATTTTGTTTGCCGGACAGTAAATAACTGGTGGCAAATCTCCTAGAACCAGAATGTACGAAAATGTACAAATGTACCAGAGATAAGCATCACGATAAAGTTCCTGACACGCAGCACGATCGTATGAGCAAATTTTCGTGAAATATTGAATTATGTTATGTTACATTGTTTTGAAATTTGAGCACTTTAAGAGCTAAGAGATTGTTGTTTACGAATTTTCAGGCAAAGAAACTCATTCTACATTAATGATATTCTGCAATTCAAGTTAGACTTCGGATTTTTTTTTTTTTTTTTTTTGCGTTTTTCATCGATTTTTTCGATTTTTCAGCAAATATTAATGAAATGTTAGTACATTTTTCACACGATGATTTTGTGCATAACATTTTTAATGGTGTAGTTCATCTTGGATGATCTTTTTTTATGATTAAAATGTTGCAAAAAAAAAGAAGAAAAAAAATATATAGATAAAGGAAATTTTTGGAATTTTTCATTTAACATTTTTGGTGCCACTAGAATAGCTTCATTTATCTACGGAAATTCGCTAAAACGATCGATATAATTCAGCATATTGGAAGAATTAACTTATGGAAAAGTTCCAGTCATGCAGCCTGATCGTATAGCGAATTTTGTCGATTATGGTAAGTATTATATTATGTTACATTGTTTTGAAATTTGAACACTTCGATGGCAATGCATTTTTAACCACCAACTTTATGGCAAATAAAGTCGTTCTAAATAACATTCTACGATTGAAAACAAATATTAGATTTTTAGCAATTTTTCAGATTTTTAATCGATTTTTCAGCAAATATTAATGAAATGACAGTAGATTTTTCTGCATATATTCCATAGTGTTCTAGTTCGTTGTTGATTAACTTTTATTTACTAAAAGTTTGCTTTAAAAAAAATTAACGACTTTTAGCCGTTTTAGGCCATTTTTAGTGATTTTTTTATTTTTTAGTACAATTTTTGAAATGTAACCAATTTAATGTGCTCATAAAGTGTTGGCTAACAAACTCATCATTTTCTTTAGAAAGCTTGATTTTTTGGCGCAAGAATAAGAATATATTGATTATGATATATAGATAATGACTTTTTGTCACGTACGCTTTAATACTCATAAACTTACCTATTTATTATTGAATCACCACTATTTAGAAGAAGTATTATACAATGAACTAATCAGAACCTTGAAAGCTACGATAAATACGAATATGTACATGTACCGATGAACTGGGGGGCACTAGGCTTTTTTATACTATTGTACTAGACTTACTGTCTGAAAAATCATGTCAGCTGTTTCCTCAATTGTTACTTCACCGTGAAAAACACTTTTTTGGGACAGTACCGATCACCCAATTGTGTTACGTAACTAAGTACGCGAAATAAAATACGGGGCATGAAACCAAGAATGGAAAACATAACAAAATATAAACGAATTCACACCAGCGAAATGCTGGGTTAGAATAGAAATACATATTGCTGCATTAGATTATTTTAATCTTTCCTATTAAACTATTTCAATCACCACTTTGTCTATGCATTGTATTTTTGCTTCATTTTAACTGGGATTTTATACGTAGATGGTATAATATAATGTGATATACCTACCAACAATAAAAAATTAATCAAAGAATTATAGGAAAACTGTTTTGGATCGAACAACCAATCGTGATCACGTAGGCAGTGAAAAGTTGGGGAATTTCGGTATGGTTGATAATGAACTAGGTAGATATGGATGTTTTTCTAGGGAAAAATCGCCTATGGGCTAGCCCTTGAAGGTAGTGGAGAACGACTTGTTTTCAGTTTGCAAGATCCACATTTCCGTTCCGTTGACCAGGTGATTTTACTCCTCTACGTGGTGCTGTACAATATTCATGCCATTTTGCCCTAACACAAACAAACCTAATAAGACTTCACTTATTTCTAAGAGCGTCTAAAGTTGCTAGGCATCCGGATTCGCCTGATAGTAATAATTGTGTTTTACGAATTACTTTCTTCAATTGAAGGTGTTGGGTCCTGAACCGTAAAATTATCAACTTTAATTGTATCCATACTAAGAACGTCTGCATCCTTTATAATTCATGGAGGGGATATGCCCACCCTGCCCCTCCTCAAACTACGCCACTGGTTACAATGTTGGATTTACTTCAAAAGCCCCAAAAAAGCCATTCCTCGTTATGCTTGTTATGGCTCATACTACGTTATTGTTTGTTACTGATGATGACTGAACCGTCGAAATCTATCTAACATTGTAACTCTTAATTTTATTTTTGGAAATAGACAACTTTATTCCGTTTTCTTCGTGGTATCCAAATGGGCCCAGCGATTTGAGACCAGATAGGGTAAAGAGGATTGCGCCCTCTAGTCTAGACAAGCGTTGTTCCATCGAGACGAGTAGCTTTTTGTTGGTTTACTGCCCTTCAGGTAGGCGCCGAGTAGAGTTGGGCTGTCTTTCGTTCTTAGTTGTTTCCCTACCATATATCATTTCGCACCGCTATAGTTCTCATAAATTTTCTGAGAATACATAGGTAGTGTCCGCTCGTTTTGCAGCAAAGAAAACCCCTATTACAAATTTCCGTTGTTTATGAACTCGTAAATCCACACTCGAGACGGATGTTGCAACTGGTATACCTACACATTCGTGAGGTTACAATGGAAATTACTATTTGTAGATGGTAGTGATGTACAACACAATAATATGTATACGTTTTTATACCGACAATTGTTTACCGAAGTTTTAAATGATTTTATACCGAAATTTTATGAGTTTAATTAGTACATTTGTTGATATGCTTAAAATGCTGATTCTTCGGCGAAGAGGTATTTTATTTATCGGGAAACTGGGTTTGGACTAATTATTCAAAAACTTATATTGTCGGATTTGTTTATTTCGTTTTCCGTATAAATAGGAATGTTAGGAGAAGCTAAGTGTGTTCATTTCCATTTATTTTATTTAGTAGGAGCCAAGAAAATGTATGTCAACAAATACTAAATATGAAAATAAAATGAATGAAAAATCACATTAATACAACACACCACAATCTCAAAAAACATCACCACACACCACCACCATACACCACAACACACATTATCACACAATCTTTATGTGTGCATTAAAAAAAGTAAAAGGCCAAGTAGGTATTTATGAAAAAAGGAAGGAAAACGATATGTTTTTGTTTCGTGTTATGTTTTGTTTTGTTTCGGTGTTTTATTATGAATTGGATGTTTTGAACTGTGTATTTCCACATTCTAGTCCTCGAAGTGCCACAAATTATTTAAATGGGCTCTGGAAAAAAATTTGTATTTCAGTTTGGAATTTTTCCAATCTTTTGGGTGATTAATGACAAGATTAAATTTGTTTAAATTGTCATTCGTTGCCTAAGTAATAATTATAACCAATGCTGTAGAAATATAGGTAGTTAGATTTTGCTATGTGTGTACAATAATATTTAATATTTTGCTCAGTGAAAATGGATCGAATGTACTAACTAACCCAAGGGACCGTGTGTTGACAGTATTAATATACCCTCCCCCCCCTCGCCTGAGAGAATAATAGCCAAATCGGATGACCTTAAATCGAATGGAACCACAGATTGTTGTGTTGTTTTGAGGCCTCGCTTTAGCTGCGTTCTATCCCGACATTTCGGTTATTATCCCGATCAGCGGTCCCGACTTGAGCATCTGCTCTCAGACCCTCTCCGTTCCAGTACCTTGTTGAGGGTAATGTGTTTCCATCCATATTTATGGCATTCGGATTCGCAAATGGACATGTGAGCTGGAGGATACTAATGCCCCCCCCCCCCCCTTCCCCCCGACCAAGCTTACGCTCTGATCATCTCCTTCCGAATTCTACTGACGTCTCGTGTCCACTCGGTTCTGCTCAGTGGCTCACAGTTGTTACTGCTGTCAGATGTCAAGCAGGAGTTGCTTTGCTGCAACCCTCCTCATTCATACCCTCTTGATACGTTCATCTCGTTAGTTAACCATTTTTAATTAAGAATCTCTGATTTTATTAATCTCGATAGTAACGGAGTCTTTTGTTTTGAGCCCAGATAAACCTGATCTTGAAATTGAAATGTTTCCCGTTGTAGGAGGTTGATAACCTATTCACCAGTTTCAATATTTTGGTCAGTCACTCGTCAGAGCTTGAAAACATAACATCTTATCCGCTAGTAACTTCGTTTGATTCGCCTCGTTGTTGTTTTTCCTTCATCTCGTTATCGGGCCGTGCTATGATCGTGGATTGTGCTAAAGGCGCGCGCGAGCTTTATTCGCCAAACACATCGGTGGTGTGTTTGAGGTGCGAAACCTCTTATCACCCAATTTGCCCTCGTTTGAAATCGGCTGAGAATTATAAAAACACGAGAAAGGAGGCGAATCACAGGAGGAAATGCGATAGATGCTGCGAGGTGTCATAAAGATTTTTCACAAGATGAATCGGATAGTGTAGATGAGGAAGAAATACCTGCTATGTATGGGGGGAGGGGGTCTAGATTATCTTGAAATTAATCGGATTTAGATAAATCTGTTTAGATAAACGTGCACCGTTAGTTGATGATATGAATAAGAAACTCAAAAAATCTGTATGGTACATATGATTGCCCAGTTTGATTCGTTTATTGAGAACATATCAATGTTGTGAGACTACGGTGGAAGGGCTCTCGAATAAGAACTAGGAGTTGAAATCGACCATTGGAGAGCTTCAAGGGAAGGTAAATACTCTGGAACACACTTCAAAAGACATCAACATTGAACCGTACGGAATTTCCGCGACAAGCAACGAGAACTATGCTAACATCGTGAGGGAAGTGTCGAACAGGAGGTTGGTTCATCATTATTACTACTGTAGCCTTTAGAGTTGGTCATGTTCACGGGGATCCCCCAAGAAAGATTTTGTGAATGCTGAGCACATCTCATGCATGGACCACCATGATACATGCTGCGAAAAACAGAATAGGACTTACTGCGATGAAACAAATTAATGAAGAGAATTCATAAGAGATTGGATGAGAAGAACGATCCAGCGAGAGAATTTATGCGAATGAGATCGCTCTTAGTTTCGGCAGAGCTGTTTCGGCGAGCAATGCAAAAGGCCACTAGTTGACGACTAGTATACTATATTAGTGAAAGACTAGTTTATATACTAATTTTCATATTAACTGGGAAAGCTCCATTATTGCTTTCTTGTTTCATAATCATTTTATATTCACATTTTCTCAATGCTCTATATTGTGCCAATTAATGAATAAACAACTGTAGATTAACATATTTGCATACATTAATTTGTGTCTACTACTTTTTACTTAAGTTTTCTAGTCCAGAATTGTTTACTGGAGAACCCAAAATGGTGTTCAGATCATTTACGCTGCTTTGGCTGTAGTTGGAGGGGTTGTCGAGAATGTATTACTGGACCCACTTTATAAGTATGAGTGTTCAATATATATGTTTGTTGGTTCGTAATCAACGTGGACATTGGGTGCAGGGTTCGATGACGTGAAATTTGAGGGTTAAGTATAAGTAGGGATCATATTTCGATGACTTGTCTCATAAATTTCGCACGCTTTCCATTGTGTAGAAGCGGAATGGATTCAGAACGATATTCAAATAACGAATCATGATAGTATTCCATCTTTTGCAGTGCCTTTAACTGCCAGAGGGTGGTTCTTTTAGATGTAGAAAATCGAAAAAATGAAGTAACAAAGCAATCGGTGGTAGAAGGAGGGGCGAAAGAGATTTGAGAGGGGTCAGAGTTGTAAATCACGATTAGAGGGTAGGTACGGCTGTCCCGATTAGGGCCTTCTACCGCTCCTATTCATATAAACACGATAGTAACCCTCACACGCATCTGTCATGTTGTACATTGTAACCGGGGCTAGTTTGGACAATGACTGGATCATGAATATAACATGTTTTTCGGCTAGGGAGACGGTCGTAGGCCCTTTACCCCTCCCACCGTTTTTCACGGCTTTCGCTGTATTTTTTTAAATGATTCTAAATAACAAACAACCTTGTGGGGCCCACTTGGGTACAATACAAATGCAAAAGAAGCGCGCATGGAGGGAAGGAGAGAGAAAGAAAAAGAGAGGAAAAGGGAAAAAAAAAAAAAAACTGACAAACTCCCATTATCGCGGACCGAGTCAGCTTTCTCATGGTCAGAATACAAAACGGAATTTAGCACACAAATGCCGTCTCCCCAGAATGTTAAATACTCTCGAACTGCTCTTCGCGGTCGATGGCGTCGTGATTCGCCGGCCATTCAAAACCCAATAAGTCTCTTATGCACTTATATGTGTTTGTATGGATTATGAAATACTAAATTTTACTGTGGGACATTTCAATAAAGACCTGAATTCGTTAAAACAGGATACTAATCTATTTGTATAACTAATCTGAATTTTAACTAACGGATTGGCTGTTCAGTGCTATGTTGTTTTGAGATGCGAGCGAAGCGAGCATCCAGACCACTGACCTAAGCAAAAAGCTGATCTGTGTAAAATCTCCCTAAGGGTGGTTGTGGATGAGCTTGTACTAAAAGTGGTTGTAGACGAGGTTACACCAGTTTTGACTCGTTAAAACTGGTTTTGACGAATTTCGAGTATTTACGTTAATATATACATAAAATGTTGGGCTGGGGGATATGCACGATCCCACCTAGCGTTGATGAAATTCTAACTTAACTACCGTGGAATTTAATGTTGAACATATTTTAAGGCCAGATTCTTCCAAATTTGATGTTTGTTCACGTTTCTTCTCGTTGCGTAGAGGCTGCGATTGTAAACCTATGGTTATTCCTATGGCTAATTCCTATGAAGTAGGATAACCACAAATATGTATACCAGGTGTTCTTTCTCAGCTCACCAGAACTAAACGAATTTTATCCAATACCAATCTTGAAATTAATTTGTTCACCTTAATAATACCTATACAATAATATATAAATTAATAGTAAATCTGAATGTGGTACTCAGAAGTATACTCCCAAAATTTCCAATTTCAGAAGAGTAGGAAGGGTGAAGAAATCGAAAAATTTGCTTTTCGGGATCATGTTACCCGATTGGTAGTTCTTTCGTGAGGAGTGGTAATCCTTCAGTAACCTGAAGAAACATAGTTCTCTGTCTCATTCTATTTTCCTTGTTTTTACCTGCAGAATGGTCATTGTTGGAACTCTAATTAGACTTTTTCATTTCCCTTCACTTCACTCGTTACTGTAATTACCTACTTACGTTTTCTTGTTTCAGGTGAGGCAGACGGGTGATCACTCATGAATAATGTTCACGCATAAGGCTAAGGTATGTCTCTGACGCTAGATTTCTCTTTCCTTTGCCCACCTAATTCCAGTTTCCGGAATTTGATTTCTATATACCTACCTAGTTTTATGGTCCTGACCTCTGGCGGGGTGCTGCACTATATCGGCCCTCAGCAGTGAAGGATTACTGATGACGGCTACACTAAACTGTGTGGAGAATTTTAAATCACATGCGGATCCGTTTCAGGACACCATGGGCACAACATTCGTTATATATATATATATATATATATATATATATATATATATATATATATATAGAAAAGATGCTATTTTAGCCATGTTTTGTGGCCACGATTTTGTATCGCAACTATTGTGAGATGGAAGACAACATTTTATCGCTCAGATTGGACTAAATATTAAATATTTAATCTTAAAAATCCTCTACCCATGAACACCCATCAATTCTTAATCTGATAATTGAGTTACATCGAGACTACGAATTTAGACTGCAATTTGGTACTCACAGATTATTTTCAAGTTTTTTACCTATTCTATTCTAGTTTTAAGAGTTTACTCTCCAAAATTAAGTTAGATCTATTCCATAGATTCTATTTCTCTATTATGATAATTCTGTCCCGTAATTGCGGTTTTCAAGTAAAAGGTTTTTGAATTGTGAGGCGTCAACCAAGTTCTTCTGTAAAAGTTAGTTACTTCTTGGTCGGTTTCTGTTCATCCCACTAAAATGCGGGTCACCTACACAATACGAAGAATGGAGTACTTCCGAGTTTGGTGCAAAGGCCACCGGCTTTTGTTAGGGGGCGTTTCAATTTCATCACAAACAGCTTACTTTGCCACACGGTATCATCGGGTTCAGGTGTAAAAACTTTTTGCGCTGTCCTAAATGAACTGAACTTTTCTCATCCACCCTGAGTTGGTGAGTGTGAGTATGTATCCTAGAGAATAATTTTCCCCAACCCACCCTCACCACATTAACGTGATGGTTAATACATCTAAAGGCTGGTAAAACAAAACAGAGCGTCTGTTTAATCAACTTCCAGAGTTGAATTGATGGGGTATGTTTTATGAGCATACCATCATAACTGGGATGCACATTCTGAAAGTAATGTCAATAGGAACCCTTGGAATGCAAATGCTTGAGGGAATTTTTGAGTACCTCGAAACTGTTATGGAATCTTAGAATTTTCCATTGTCTTTGGTATTAGGAAACAACATTAGCTAGGTTCAATGTTATAAAATCTGTCGAGCTGTTCGATTCAAATAGCGTATGAGATTCACATATAAGACCACAAACACTAATGTACTCGTACATATTTATAGATCGTAGGGTCTATCTAAACTCTTTTTCATACTCAAACGTTTTACCGCAAGCTTACTTTGTGTACCTACCCGCGCAGAAAATCCCGAGCGTTGGTCCGACGGGAAAAAGAAGAACGTCAATTTAAAGCAATTACTCGTAACCGCTTCCTTACAAAAAGTGGGTCCCTCAAAACTCAATTAACGGAATGAACCGTGATGATCAATACCTCCCTAAATACCGGAGAAAATTAAAAAAGAGGGGAATTGAGGTTTTATGAAGGGGATCAGGTAGATAGTGAATTGATGGGTCCAAAGACCGAGCTTAACCTCAAAATATTTCAGGTTGAAGAAAGACTACTGTCCGGTTATCCCTCTTGTAATGCTCCTACTTCCTGCATTAGTTCCCTGATCCTCAGGTTGGCTTTTAGATAACTGAAATTCCAATAAAACAAACTGGAAAATGTTGGCAAATCCGAGAATAATCTTTTCGTGTTACTTGAGTCATTTTATATGGTGGGATTTTTCTTTTCTGTTTCATCATTGCAGTGAGAATTTCCTGCGTGTTTATATTTTCATATGGAAGTTAATTCCAATCTGAGAATTTCCACCTCAACTTCACTGCCCATGTACAAGTGAATTTATTCCTAATATTTCTACCCCCTCGTGACAGTCGAGAGAGGTACTATTACTAATATTCGAAATTTGATAAATTCTAACCATAAATCTGTTCATCATTGGAAATTCGGTTTAACTATCAGGAGAATTGGAGAGTTGAGACCTAGGCAGCGTACATGTGGTTTAGTCATACGTGCCTATACATATTTAAACATTCACATATATTAGTTCATGGTAACAATCCAGAATTCTGTGAAACTGTTTGGACGTTTTATCGCTCAGTTAAGTGATGTTCACTTTCTATCACTAATGGAAAACGTAGGGATATCTGGTATAATTGGGGGGGGGATAGATTGAAAAATAAAAGAAATAAAAAAATTTTAAAAATCTATAATATACGTACTAAAAAGTAAATATGATCAGCTTGGCACGCTGGGGGCATTGGGAATGGGGGTGCTCTGAACGATGCAGTTACCGTTATCGACCAAACACTTCTCTTTAAGGGTCGGTCTCTCTCATTTAGTTCCACTTTATCTTCACTCTTCCACAGTTTGCCTTTCACAGAGTTTCCAAGGGTCCAGAATTTCCGTTCGCCCGTGCCAGAGGCAGGCATTCCTTGACTCTTTTTTGCTCAGCGGATGAGGGCCTGCAGAGCAACATGTCTGTAGGAAGGTGTTTGTGTAGGAGGGAGTCTTGAGAAGCGAAGGGAGATAGAGTGCTGATAACCGACCATCAGGTAAACCAGTCCCAAGTTTAGTTACGATGCGATGAAGGTGATGAGACATAGCTCTCTTCCGCTCCCTTCTGGTTGTAGGGTCGGGCTCACCCTCTTCTTACGCCAACCACACCGAAGGGGGGGGGGATACACACGATAACCTGACATCATTATGCTACGTACAGCCAAAACTGGTGCTTGGGAGAGAGTAGGTCGTATTATTTTCCTTCTTCATATTACGTAATAAGTCAGTCATTGTGTTCAGTGTACACAATAGGCCGGAATAACGTGTGGGCCGCTTAATATGAGCCACGTGATTTATCACAACATAATCTAAAAATAATACCTGCTACCAGAAATCGTCAACGGTTTTCTCAATAAGTTGGATCTACATTTGAAAGTATCGTAAATTCACTGCACGAACCCTGTATTTCCGGCTTGTTGAGGCAACCTATTTTGACGTATAGACTTTCAACCCCTACATCCTAATGTTACAGTATCAGCTCTTTCAACCATGTTTTATGTGGTTAAGAACATCTTACAATGGTGAAGGTTTAAAACATTATTTTAGAGTTTTCAAAGTTTAACGAATGAAATGGGATACATTAGAAATAATTTTGTATTCACAGTAACTTTAGTCACTTTTCATGAAAATGAACATTAATGAGTTTCGTCAAAATCGTTTGAGCCGTTTGGGGTAAAAGTAGAAAACCCCTTAACAACAACATTTTTTCACCTAATGAGGTTTGCCACTCTGTAATTACGATTTTTAAAAGTTGATTGTTGGCAGCTCTTGTGTATCTGTATTTTCTTGGAATCGAAATCATCTTCACCAGCTATTCACAGAACCCAAATGATAGTCGAGGTCAGTTTTTTCTTAGATCATAGGTACATCTATGGGTTAGTTAGTTGCAGTATGGCTCTTGAAAATGTGATCAAAATATTAATGCGAAGCCTCACAGAAATTGTTTCTATTTCAAAATAGATTCGTGCGAAATCTTCACTAACGGTCCCCTACGTTCGAGAATATTTCTTTCATAATAACATAAAGTGAAATTACATGGAATCGTCAAATAATACTCACGAAAACATGATTTCTCTGAATAACACCTAGGTAGAGGTTGCTACATACAAATCAATAATCTAGAACATTTTTTTACCCTACCTGAGAGATTCTAGTTGGTCCAATGTGTAGCAATCTACGCTCCATCCCCGAAATCGCCCTCCACAAAACCCCAAAGATGAACTAAAGAGTGAACTAAAATATGCTGATCCTGGGACGCTTACTGATTCGGAATAACTGCTCGTGTACACGGTGTGGTGTGAGTTATGTATCGCGTGCCAGCTACGAGGAAAGCGAATGAGCCCTTTAAAAACCCTTCAACTTGTTTGATAATTTTCTTGGAAGCACTAGGATAAAATCACTAAAACGGTCGAGTTTGTTGGTGAGATAGTTCTTGAAACATGCGCTCTCTCCTTTTCGTTGGGTATTTCACGATGCAAATTAGCTTTTTAAAAAACAGGAAAAGAAAAGCCAATACCTACTTGACGATTCTCTGTTGTTCCTCCAGTATTTTTCGCCACCACCATTCCAGTCCTCTCTCCGTCAGCTGTTCTCGTGAAGTGTTGGTATTCCCAACTAGAGCCAACCCATTACGACGAACATCAGATTTCGAAATACGTTTGAAACTATTTATATATGGGGATGTTTATAAAGGAACAGGGATTTTAAGTACATGTTTCTCAGTGTGGATTTGTTTCCCACCGCATTAATTTTGAATAGTGTTTTGATACCCTTTGAAAAAACATGCATATATATATATATATATATATATATATATATATATATATATATATATATATATATATATATATATATATATATTGCGTTAACAGTTCTGTTCTCTGTTAGTTGAAGAACTATACTGTCGGGTAGTGTTGATTTCATAGGGTTTCATGACAAATTACTTTCTTGAAATAAAGACTTCATGAGTGTAATGTAATGAAGTTCATGTTACGTACAAGGTTCTAGATACGACGCGACATCGCACAGTGTTGCCGAACCCCCCAAAAGTAGCAAATACCTCTTACCGCTGGAATTTTCGCACAAAACTAGGTACACACCCATGTTTTTTGGAACGCAGAATCCGAATCTGAAGTCGGTCATTGTTTAAAAGAATTTCTAATACCTAATGGATTTCATAAATGTTATGTTTTAGCGAGTTGTTTTTTTTATTTAACATTTCAAAAATATCATTGAAAAAAAAAAAAAAAATTCTTCTTTTCCAAATAAATTCTGTTGCGATCGATTCAACGATTTTCTAAGCAAGATTTTTGAAATGTTAACGCCCCTAATGTGCTCAAATGTAGTTTTAAATTGCGAAAATGCTCAACGCATTCATCTCAAGCTCATTATAAATACAACATTATAATGAGTTAAATGTGAATGCTCCAGGCATTCCAATAAACATTAATATTTCGAAAAGTAACCTAAAAAAATTGTTGTGTTCTCTTACGCACATGCATAACCTATATGATGAAGGTTATAGGATATATCCATGGGTTCTTCGGCTTCATAGGCATACGAACTATGAATGATGTAAATGGGAAGTGACAATTTCAATTTGGATTAGTTAATATTTATTCACAGGAAACCTACGTGGCATCTTAATCGTACTTCGTAAATTTGACATTTGACATACGTAGTTCATGTGAAATTACATCATAGGGAATATAAAATGCCATCAAAATACTACACGCAGAACATGTCGGAGTATTTTAAATTATTTTTATGATATTAAATTCTTTTAATGTCATTTTCTATAAATCCGCTACCATACATATTAAACTCATTGCAATGGCTTGATTCCCAAAACATTGTATAAAGGGATTCATCCGTAAATAACTCAGAAAACAATGTTAAAATTTGATCCGACAAAGCCGAAAATACAGCAAAAACATATAAGGCCGGCCGAATGAATTTGGCGGTTCAGGCCTCTAGACTTGGGGTATTTTCTTTAATCACTCAATCTTTGAACTCATGTAGGGGCTAACCCTGTTGATTCTGTGAGTTGAAAGTTTTAGAGAAGTTAGATTTTAGTCTATGAAATGGAATAATAGCAATAAGATACGTAGCGACGTAGAAGAATACTAAGCAACGTAGCGCATAGTATTATTATCTCTAAAAACCTCTCACTAGTTAAAATTTAATTTTTGTCATATTGACCCGTTATATATCATTCTCTTGAGTCCAAAATCCAAAAGTTTTTTGTATCGCCGAATTTCATATAGTATGAGTTTTATTTTATGGCCATAAAATTGGTTTTTAACAATTTCTTTGTACTCAAATTCCTCAAATTTCGATACAATCTAACATATTATAAAACGTTAGGTAATTTAGGAAAATTCGCTCATACGATCATGCTGCATGACTGGAACTTTTCTCTTATTTTAACTCTCGCCAATATTACATACAGTTCATTCATAGGAACGACAACGTAATGCATGCATTGCTTACCAATATGTTTTCCAATGAAAAGTTAATTCGAAAAAGCGTTATGAACCCTTTATCGATGAGTATTTTGGTGTAATCCGTCCATTCTCCTGCTCCACAACCCGTACTATCTTTTTACATCTCGTCAGGGGAAACTTCTTTTGGGATGTTCCAACCTCTTGTTGGAAATACCAGCACATCTCGAACTCAATTCCTCATTTGGCTATCAACCCTTGAGCTTATAGTCTTGCTGTCTATATCAGGGAAGTTCATGGCCTAATCCTTGTTATACGGATGTATATTAATTTGTACATGAAACCAAAATGATTGATTGAACCCTCCATTATGCACATCGAATTTGGATTAAGTATCATATTGTACCGCTGCTCGTTATTGATTGAATTGAATCAACTTAGTACCCCTCCTCGCCATGTATGGGCTCCATCATTGATTGCTTCATGAAACAACTAGGTAGGTGTCTACGTAATCATGGAATACGGTTGTATAACTCCATCAACCGGTTAGGTTGAGTTGTACTTAAACCTACGTTTCTAAGACAGATCACCCCACTCTAATTAGCCTACATTTACCAGTGCTTAACTGCATATTCCGTGTAGTAGCTTTTAGCAGTCATGATTGATCGAAGTATAGAAAGTTCCGCCAATCGTATAATATGGAGGAATCGAGCGTTATTAGCTACATAAATTCGATAATAACAAATAACACCTCTTCGAGTGGATCGATTATGAAACTAGCAAGGTGGAAGGTAAATGGTTTCTTGACTGGCTCTGCTCACCTCCTCATGGTTTAAATGTGTTGTGGATTAACGAGGGAATTTAATTTGTCAAAGAGAAATTCCCGATCAATAAAAGAGTTTTTTGTTGTACATCTGTAGTGAAGTGAAGTGGAAATTCTTACTATTTACCCAACAAGTACTAATTCAATTTCCATGGGTTCTATTGGTATGTTGCTGCTAAGTTTACATCTGGTAAAGGATAAATTTTACTCGTTAAATCTGGTATAGTTTCATCCTGTAACGTCTAGTACAACGGAACCTAATACACGATGATTCCCGAAAGAAGCTTCGGACTTTGTACCTGTCCAATCAGAGAGATTCCACAAAATCGGTGGTAACCCTGTGCCCTTGAAGTGGGTTGGACAAACGATAGGGAGCAGTTTAAGGAAACGGTAAGTATGATAATGGAAACAATAACACAGCGTTTAGTTTACCAATGAGAATCGGCTGATAATCGGAACATGCCAACCCACTGGGAACTCTACCCGATTCAATGTCGTCAGGCAAATGCCGTAGACGAAGCTATTAAATCAAGATAGAGACATAATGCCGAGAAACAAATAGGAAGGGAAAAGTGGAGCAGTCGACAAGGAGAAAGAGAGACAGAGTGGCAGGGGGTGCGAGAGGGTGAGCGTCTCCTTCAGCGGTGAATAGCTGATAAGGGGGCGCTCGATAGTGGGCGCGGGCGGTCCCCAAGCCGCTCGTTGCACGGATTGGATTTGACCCACTGAGCCAAACTCTTGTCGCCCTAGCGTGTTTCAATTGCTTCTCCCGGGAGCTGTGCAGACGACAAAGGTCAACAGTCTGATAGAAATCAAGCATACAAAGTTATCGAATTCCGTTGGTAAATATTAGGGAGGAAAAAAAAAACTGGTAGATTGCAGAACTGGTTAGTTATGCGGAAGAATTTCAAATATGTCTGCCAAAGCAAACTCTCCAATCTTATATCAAACCCACCAGTCGGATCAAATTCAATGTGGCTAGATCGAACGATTAATTTATTTAGTTTTTCTTGCATGGCATTGGTCAATTACAAAATCATTATGGTATATGTCCATTGTTTCGTGCACAGATTGATGTTGACTTATTGCTAGTCATAAAAATTAAAAAACTCTCATAGTTGATACCCGCGGGCAAAATATTCTGAGGCGTATATGAGTATGAATTAGTTGTACACTTATTTTTGTATTTACCAGCAGTAGAAATGTTGACCGATGCTGTGGTCTCCAATATCTCCAATCGTCGTTCCTTAGTCGGAATATTAAGTAGGAGAGAAGAATGACTGGGGCTTGAAAAGTTCAAAGCACGTTCTTGTTCGTGCTGACGTCGAGTAGGTATCCAAATTCAAGCCTCAATTAGAATATATTGTGGCATAACTGATTTTCCCTTGGTTAGGCACTAAAATAACCTCTAGATGGACATTAAAAGATTTTAATAGTTTCTAGAATCAAAATACAACCCTGAAACTTGACTACGAACGAATGTGGCTCACTAAAAGGACGTGTTAGGAATGTACTCATTTATGCCGTGGATCCCATAGGCATTCAAATTAGAATACCGATTTGACAACACGAGATTAGTTGCAGTCTCACGTCAAATTCACGGAGTGGTTAGAATTCTAATTAATTGAGACTTAGTTCGAGCGCCCGACTAAAGTCATATAGTAAGACCACTCTTTGGTGTTTGTGAATACGGTCCGAATCGCGAATACGAGGGTTCGCAGGAGAGAGGAAATTCTCATTGCAATTGATCTGATCCACTTAGTGATCAACGTTAAATTTCCTGGAAGACCTCCATATTGATCGCCTGTAACGAGCGCACCGCGTGGATACACAGCTTGATGAAGTTCAAGACGAGTAGTTGCTTTGATGTGCCTGAGAACTTTGATGTGATGCGTGATCAATCTACTCGTGCTCTGCGATCATCACCACATCGGGTTGTCAGCATGACGTGCGGTCACTAAGTAGTCAGGTGATAGTGATGTGGACATTTTGGCTTCGTGAGAAGCGCGTACTCTGTCTAGAGCTGGCATGACGCCCATGGCGACTGCGTACACAAAGTGGAACGAAATTAACGTTCTCATCGTGACGACAGAGCGACTTTGATGAAAGTGGACAATAGACATCTCGTCAATCCCTGCGATGCCCGGTGTTTCAGCCGCTGTCTCCGATCGAGCGCCCATCAAAGCACTCCGAATCAATCCGGTAGTCAATAAAATATTCAGTAACCACTATTACTAGAGTGGGATTCTCCGTCTGGTGAGCATCTAGCGTTCCTACACGCTCGGTTTACACTTGACAATCTGTCCTGTTTCACAACTCAGATGTGCAGGTAGTTTACTCCTCTTGCAATAGAATTCTTGCAAAAAGTATATCAAAAACATTTAATGGGTTTAAAGCGTAAAAAGGTACCTAACTTCAATTGTCAAAAAATGTTTATGGCTTATGTGAATGTCTGTTCTCAAAATGACGAGTTTTTTCCTCAAAAGAGGCATGGAGAAAACTTAAAAGATGATCAGGCCTGGAGAACTAGAATCCACCCCATCAGTCTCTACTACTTTCTAGCTTTTCCATATTATAGGGACAGAGCCACGTGTTTGAGAGCGAGGGAGAAATGGAATGCGAGGGGGGGAGTCAGATTCAATAAACCCAGAAGAGTTGCAATAATTTACTGCCTCAAGGGTATGGTTGATATCAGCTAGGAATTTCAAACAAATTTATGTGATGGGGATAAATGCAAACAATTTTAAATGCATGTTTTTCAATTAAGAAAATGAAACATTGAACATTTTATCGAGAGCCAATGTTTCTTATGTTTTAAAGATCAACCTTCTTTGATTTATTCAATGTTAACAAAAAATTATGAATATCAGGATTCATGTAATTTTTTTCGTACTTTTCAACGATTTTTTTTAGCACGTACGCGTACGTATTTCGGCATATTTTGGGGTATTTAAGAATTTTTCTGAAGCGAAGAATATATTCCCCTTTCGTACTTGAGGATTTGGAACTGATAACTATCACCTCGTTTACAGTTGAGTGCTGCTCAAGTTTTATTGCGCATTCTGTCATGCCAATTAAGTATGTAAATGAATATGACACAAAAACATTAAAAGGTACCCTCCTTAATTTTTTAAATGTTATTCAATGGTGAAATCGGATTTTGATTATTACGCCCCACAGTGGTCCTAACTCGAGTTTTTCAAATATGAAACAACGTTTATTATTGCAGATTCGGCATCTACATAAAATTTCATGAAAAATTGACCCACCTCTCGAATTTTTGAGTTTGCTAAAACGGCCGCAATTACGCCCAAAAAGATCGAGTTTTTGAAGATGTTCAATTGCCTCATATGATTCAGAATTTTGTGGTATTTTTCTCACTAAATGACGTGGTGATGTTCTTTTATTCTTATTCGCAATACCAACTTCGAAAAACACCGAAAAATTTAATTTTAGTACGCTTTGTGGTGTATGAAAACAAGTGGGGAAATGTGCATTCTGAGGGTTTTTTGAAACTTGGCAATGCAAATATCAATAAAAGAACATCACCACGTAATTCAGTGTATAAAAATACTTCAAAATCATGTAATGATTCTCCCATTTCATCAGAATTCATGTTTTGGAACGACTACAGTTTCTGCGATAATTGTTGTTATTTTTTGTTGCCGAATTACTAGTAGTCAACCTTCCCTAAATTTTCAATCAAATTTTGGGTAGATAGCTCCCTGATAACCTAAATTTAATTTCAAAACGCCTAAACTTAATTTCCTCACCTGTCCATTAACCGGAGTCACTAACGTTGGTGGTCAATAAAACCCATTTTACATCAAGAATCGTTCTCCTTTTTTCTGTGGCTTTCGTATGTTAAAAGCTAACGATTAGTATAATTAGTAGTACCCCAAAATGTTTACCTAGCTGTGGGCAAAATTAAACACCTATGTCCATAAAGTTTATCCTAATTCCCTTACATTTTTTTTAACATGGTGCCACATCTTCCCAGTGCATATTTTTTATGTTTTGAAGTGTTGGCGATATTGACAAAGTTTCCGCCAAACTGAGGGTAACGTTTTGCACAGTATCCTTCTCTTTCTTCAGTTTGTGAGAACATTTTACAAAGCAAGACTGCCCTCGTCAAATCAAAAGCTTATAATTCCCTCACTCGATTATATCTTGACTCAGGGGTGTTAGAATCTGGTTCTATTTGCGTTAATTTAAGTATTATCATAGGGAGATATTTGTTTCGTTGTTGTTTTTTCTTTAAAACACAGGTAGAGCGGTACACCTCTGATATCTGCCAAAACTTAGTTCCCTCACACCTAATTCCCTCACTTCATCTATAGTATGGGAATCAGAAAGAACGTGAAAAAAATTATGTCCATGATGCACTATGAACTTTTGACTCATTATTTTCAAGAATGAACCTTTGTAATCAATCATGATAAGATAATAATAATAACCCTCCCTCAAAATTAGTTGCTTTACGTTTTAAGATATATGTATATTCGAAAAATAGGTTTTAAACAAATTCTTCTCCCATAGCTTTTCTCCGAAACTACAAGACCAAAGTTTATGATATTCGGCTCAAGAATTTTAGTACATCAGCCGGGGATATGCCGGTAATCGTGGCATTACTTTTGACCCGTTCCAAGGGGTTGAAATATTTAAAAAAAATGGAATTTTCGAAAACTTTCAGAATAAAAAGAGTATTTTTTCAATTGATTTTTGCTTGATATCTAATACGAAAATAATTTCGAGCCTGATAATTTTTTCTAATCTCCTATCTTATGCTCTCGAAGTTCTTGCGCCAAAACTTTATACCTATTACCGTGTGGAATTATTCGACTCCTGGCCACGGTAAGGGTGCAGTAGATGGCATATGCAGAGTTTTTATTGTTTTTAAATTCCATACATTTCAAATTAATTATGCCAAACCGAGTATAGGTAGTTAGATTTATCTTAATTAAGAGCTCAAATCCTCATTTTTTGACTTCATTTAATAATGTTAAATTATTAAATGAAGTCACAAAATGAGGATTTGAGCTCTTAATTAAGATAAATCTAACTACCTATACTCGAGTTACGAGTTGAATTGTACTGTTAACTAATTCCCTCACTCGTTGCCTAATTCCCTTACTACAATGATTTCTAACATGACCATGTATCTCCTGGATAACAAATTCCTATGAACTAAGTTTTCTTCTGCATGATCAGTAGCTAAGTAAAAAGGATTAACGGGGAAAAAATTATTTTAAACTGCATTTTTTATAATGAAACGAGAATTCCAATTTCGTACGAAATGGGAGAATGACCCATGTACTATGTGGTAATTGAATGTCTTAAAAAAATCGATATCCCACAATTGGCGCACATTCAGCTTGTAATTGCAGCCATTTTGTGCACTCAAAAATTCCACTGATGGGTCATTTTTCTACGAAATCGTATGTAAATTTTGAATCTGCAATAAAAGAAATAAAGGCTCCCATTTAAAAACGCGAGTTAAAAGTCGCAGCGCCACTGAGGCGCTTGATAATCAAAATCCGAGTTCACCGTTGAATGGCATTAAAAAATTAAGGGGCGCTACGGTTTGCAGTTTTTTTCCGGAATAACGGGAATAGAAAGTGGACCACCCATTAGCGAGCACCCAAATACACAAATTACAAATAGTGGATACCAGTTTGGTGGCTCATGATTCAAAAATCCACCAAACTGGCACCCACCCACCTCCCAAACTTAAAGGGCTCTTTATTGGTAACCCAATCAATGTAAAATAGAGCTAGACCAGTAGAGCTCTTGTTTACTATATGTGAAACTTTTTATGTTTATTGTTGATTTTAAGGGGTTGACGAAGTATACGGGTACCATTTGGACGTGGTTGCCACTTCATATATGACAAATAAGGGTAAGGTTGTTAAGGGTGTGTCATATATAAATATATATGATTTTCGGTGCCCTTGGTGAAGTTTGACGGATAAAAAATTCTTTCCATTGCGTTAGATTTACTTTCTAAAATTTCGCTATGAGAAGAATACATACGTATTATAATAAAACTAAAATAACCACCTTTTACTAGCTATGGAGCAATCTAAGTGAATCTACAACTTGTGAGTGTAACATTTTGTTGAAATCTGATGAGATTTATGTAGTATATTTATAAAAATATCTACCTGCTCTGGAAGAAAGGCCTAACTTCATCAGAATGACTTGATGCGATGAAGTGATACCCTTGAAAGGTGTCTGCCGTGATTCCGCCCCTCTCAACAAACACCACCTGACGTTTAGGAATTGGTCCGTCGCAGCATTATCATCATTAATAAAGACAACAGATGGTAACCGCCCTGGATCCTCAGGTGATGCTCCCCTTCTGGCGCTCCTGAGAGGGAGGAAGTAGGAGGCTGGTAATGCCCTTCCTCGACTTATGCTAAAGAAAACCCTTGAGAAAAGTATAATGTTTGTGTGTATGTGTGTGTGGGTGTTGTATATATATATATAAAAAAAAAGATAAAGGGGAAAAATGGATGGCTCAGTCCTGGGAGCTGAAGATGTTATCCCCTCGCTCGTCCGGGTGCACGTGGAGAAGCTCGAAGCGGATCCATATGGTGGCAGGGCTGGAAGGGTGGAGGTGTTACTGTCGTTGGGTTTCTGGAGAGGGGGCTGTTACCTCCTAGAGAAAAGATTCTGGCGAGTAAGAAGACTCTCCAAACGTAGGGCTAAAAGTGTGATATCCACATTTTATGAGCGACCCCAAGCTAGAATGACTTCGGTTAATATTGCAGCGTTTCTCTATCTCTCTAGTTTTTTCATAATTGCTAGTGAGTAAAAAGGCTTAGATTTACGTCAAGTGTTAACGCGACTTAACTTGCCTCGCTCCCATGAATACGTATTCTACCCCTGCAATTCGTTAATAATTTGTTGCATGGACTGGCTGCTTGGAATACATTGTTCATTTGGAACCATTTTTAAATGGATGGCTTCAAACTGTCACCCTACGGTAGGAATGTGTTCAAACTGTACGGGTTTGTTTATCCTAACGTTCTAGGGCATTATGATTTGGGGACAAAGCTACCAGTGGACGGTGGGATTGTCATCTTATTTGAAATCTAAATATTATGAGAAATAAACCCAACATTTTGATGTGAATAAAACAGTTCACCCCTTTGGTCGATTTCAATTGATCATAATTGAAAACATATTGATTATGTAGTATTGCTACGTTTCTCAGTTTTACCAGTTAAACCTTGAAAAAAGCTTAAAAACTTTCTCACTCTTCTCGACCAGAGGCTCTCTTTCAACCAAAACGGATGAGTTTATCGGATGGAATGGTCCTTGAACCTTTGTACGATCTAAAAACCAATGTTTAGCATGGAAAAGACTTTGGAACGATCACCCTGTATATATATATATATATATATATATATATATATATATATATATATATATATATATATATATATATATATATAAATAAATATATATATATATATATATATATATATATATATATATATCCAATCCTATCACACACACACACACACTCGCATGCTATCACTCCTTAGAAATGACATGGAAATTCCGTTACTGTAAAAAAAAAAAAAAAAAAAAAAACACACCAAGCTTTCCAAAAGAAAGAATGAGTTTATTGGCCAGCACTTTTTTAGTAAAATAAATTGATACAGTTTTGAATAACGTGTTGAAAAAATCACTAAAAAGGCGAAAAAACTACTAAAAATCTTTGAATTTATATTTTTAGCAGAATATTACTAATTTTACTATAAACTAACATTAAAACATTTATACCTAAAACTAT
Organism: Adelphocoris suturalis; assembly: GCA_030762985.1. Classification (NCBI taxonomy): domain Eukaryota; kingdom Metazoa; phylum Arthropoda; class Insecta; order Hemiptera; family Miridae; genus Adelphocoris; species Adelphocoris suturalis. Next base: position 20,007,145 of record CM061045.1, on the reverse strand, counting down.
GCTTAAAATGTTCTTAAATTTCATTAATATGTACTAACAAAATCGATTAAAACTGCAAAAGAACTTGAAAACTAGAATCTCTTTTCAAATAGCACACTATTATTCAGATTCAGTGTTGTGCCATAAAATTAATAGCTGAACAATTTCTTCACACTCTAACTTCTCAAATTTTTAATATTTTTAACATAATAATACGATAGTGTACGAAAATTCGCTCCTATGATCATACTGCGAGACTAGAACTTATCACAATTAGCTAATTTTCATAGAAATTTGGTCAAAAAATTTTTCGGATGCGTTCCTTGACCAGCACTTTTTGATGCACATTAAATTGGTCAAATTTCATAAAATGTGTTGAAAAATGACTAAAAATGTCCCAATATAGTTAAATCGGATCAATTATTTATTCCAACGTGCCTTTATTTTCTAATATGGACCTCGGTGGAACTATATTCGTAATCTGTGCGAAATTCCGTACAAATTTGCTTCTGAATATTCAACTTAAGGTAGAATATCAAGCCCAGCTTTCCCCCGATCTAAACAAGTGATATTTCTGTTGAAGCACTTATTGAAATGTTGATTTTTATGAGCAAACTGTCGTTCTGCCGTGTTACATACACCTTCATGAGAAATATAAGTTTGATGTCCGCTCTGACTTCGTCTTCTAGGTTTCCCTTCTATAGGTACAGAAGGATTATAGTGCTGAAGTATGGACTTGCGGTAACCAGTATTTTGTATTGGGGCTACCTAACAGTTTGTTATTTTCGCCTCGACGACACTCGGGAGGGCTGAGGCGGCTAGGGAATTGTACTTGATAGTGGTTCGAAGAAAACGATGAGCAGGAACGAGCTGAGGGGTTTGTCTGGGGGTTGGAGGCTGATACTGTTGTCCTGGCACATGATCTAAGGCGCCCCGGGAACAATAGAGCCCCGAGGACAGGAGGGCGCCCGTGGTTGCGAGATCCGTATTGTTGGGGGGGGGGGGGGGGGGGGGGGGGGGGGGATAAGACAACTTTTTTATGAAGCAACTCCCGGGGAATTCATTCTCGAGGCCACCCCCCTACTTCCCACCCACCAACACTACCCTTGTCTTCAACCATCGTCTTCCTCTCACAGTTTTTCCGCGGTTCTTTTGGACGACCTTTGAGGTGTTCAGGCCAGCAGACAGCCAGAAAGGCCAATGGCATAGCCCGAACCAATAGCGGACATTTGGACAAATAATTTTACTGAATTTTTCCGTTTCCAAGTCAAGGAGAATTGAATGATCGCCCTGAAATATTCTTCTAACAAATATGTGTGGACCCAAGGGGGGGGGGGGGGGGGGGGGGGGGGGGGAGACTCGTGGGACAACATAAATAAAATGATATAGACGATAACTAAAGAGCTTTCTTACGAACGGGCTTATATCCGTTTAGAATTTTCTTGGGGAAACGAGAAAAATAATTTAAGACACGAAGCGAATCTTCCCTGGTCTCTAATTTTCCTAATAGTTTTTATACAGAACCGACGATTACACCATGCAATTTAGAGAATAGTTCTTAAGTTTTGGAAGAGATACAGTCATTTTTAGTATGAATTTAAGCTCGTTTTATGAATAGCAGTGGATATGAGCTATTGTGAAAAAGCTGGTTTTTGGGCTGTTTAATGAAAACACCACATTTTTATTAGTTTTCATGTAATATCAATAAAAATTCAAAATTGAAAGAACAGAAAACTGCCAAAATACTGAAAAATACATTTGACAAGAAAAAAAAGTATGATTACAATTTATGGTTCGCTACAGTCTTGGTCGAGGCAATTCCATTCTGCAGCCTCATCATCCTCGTACCGTTCAGCAATGTCTTGGGCAAGTATGAGTACCACTGGAGCTCTGTCACGTTCTCCATTCTTTGCCAAAACGGTAAGCGAGAAGGCGGTCCACGTGTTTCTTTTTTTGTTTTGTTAAACAACTTGGATATTAAAGAATGAGGAACTTTCATGTGTTGGAATTTCACACTTTTGACCTCAGATTCGGATTCAGCGTACTTGAAAACCCTCTAGTACCAATTTTTAGCCGAAAATACCGTTTAGTTTGAACAATAAATGGATGGGAAGATCACGCGTGACGTAGTAGTGCAAAGTAGCTAAGGGCGGGCGGGGGCAGTGACGTCATCGCACAAATGAATTTCAAGTGCCGTATTGCTGGTCAGATATCCATCACATAGCACCTTTTCGGAAAGCTCTCATTAATTCTTTCATGTGTTATCTATACTGCATTTCCATTTAATGTTCATCTTAGTGGTCCTAGTGGTGGTCTTGGTGGTCTCAGTGGGCACTTCGGTCGGTTGTGATGCCTACACAATTAAACCTTTCCCTGATTCGTATAATACTAGTATGTACATATTCGTTATTATGTATGAATTTTCCGTTATCCACTGAACTATACCAATGATTACTTACTCAAACGAACTGCACTTGTGTATTCCTATTAGATCTTCGAATACATTGTCCCCCCTTCACTGATTATCAGTTTGATTGTCGGGGAGCCTGGAACGTTTGATTTGACAGGTGTCATGCACATCGGCTACTGGAACCTACGCAATACACAATTGCAAATCCCCCTAATATTGCCGTCGGCTGCTTATGTTGTGCCGGGAGCCTTCCTATCTCCGTGTTTCTTCTATGGGCAAACTTTTAAAATAAACTGGATGTAAACAAATTTCCCTTACGTGCATTATAACTCATGACTATGTGACCTTTACGAATCTAGCGGATTTTTAAATAAATTTTGAACTGCATTAGAATTACAGGAAGTACTTACATATTGTATTAATAGTTATGTAGATGAAAGAAACACAGAACAGTACTCTACATCAGACTAACGTTACATTATTCTAGTTTGCATTACCAATTCGTATCAAGGCGAGTATCGACAGTGCGAGGCATGCGTCCCGGGGTTCCTCGCTATGAGCCGCTCGCGCCTCACGGTGCGTGGCGAGGCAGGAGGTTGTCGGTAAAATGACCGTGCTCAAAAGTGCCTCGGACCGAGGCGTTCGTAGCGTCGATACCGGTCCACATCTGCCTCTGGCCTGTAAGGCAATCGCCATGTTATCTGACTACCTTCGAGTCGGGTAGTTCGTGTGCTCGTATCAAGCATATGTGGTTACAAATTTAACCAACCGCGTATGCCTCACCCTGAGGCAAACGTCGCAAGGCATGCGAGGCGAGCTGCCTTGCGCTGTCGATACTAGGCTTTACGTCATTCTAGTTTGCATTGTCACTTCCTCGCATTAAATGACTTGATAGCTATCTTACCCGACCAACATATCCTATGTGTCTAGATTTGCTCATACATTTTTCAACATGATGAAATTGCAGCTGATCTTCATCGTATTGTCAGGTGTATTAAGGGGAGTACTAATACATTCTGATTAAGTATGTTCCATTCGTAAACTGAGTTTAGCGAGATCGTCACACATACGAATGTGCAGAAGATTTGCAGAGAGCAGTAGGGATGGAGCTGTAACCTTTAAAGGTCCTTTCCAGATTAAACCTAAAGCTCCAAGTGCTTTTCAACCAACGATCAGATTTTCAGGAGCACGATTGAAATCTTCTCGTACTTCGACCACAGCTGATCCCCCAGATAATGGGTTCAATGCTCTGACAGGTGCTAAGGCCGGATCAAGTCGGTAGCGGACAATTTTATTCTTCATCACTTTGTAGCCACAGTTCTTCCTGTAATTTTTTCGTGTATCGGGGCGTAACAACAGTCATTAGGAATTTCGCCTATAATTTTTTTAATGTCCACTAAGTGGATATGACCTCTGGTTTTGTTAATATGTTAATGCGTGTATCTTCGAAGTATGGAAATGATTAATAGGAAAATAATAGATCATGTATTTATTCATTAGATTGAGGTGTGAGGGTAAACTGCATTCTCGTGACAGTAGGGGTAGAGAGTAGAGAAGTATACGGTAGAGATGGTCAGCGTGAAAGATTAATATAGTTCTTGGCGCTGTGAGTCTGTAATATGTGGTATTATCTTCTTCCAAATTACCTCCTTCGTTACCAACTGTATCACTAAGTACTCTGAGTACACAACATTCAATTAACTGAATTTTTAATTAGTTAATGGAAGATCAGGTATTTAACATAGTCTAATCTGCCTTGTACCAGCGATTGATAAACAATAGTTGACAAGATTTTGAAGGATGACGCAAATCTAATGCTAAAAATTGCGATGATTGTAAACACATTGTAGTAGTTGTAATTATTGTAGATCTATTTATTGTATTTCCGTACCATGTTGTGAAATACTCGAGCTTCATACTTTTCCCCAAAACTTGAAAATAATAAATTTGATAATGTGTTTTCAATCATAATACCTTTTAAGATAAGCATGACCAGTAATTGACAGACAAATTACCTGAGCAAATTAATAAATTATGAAAAGCTTACAATTTGTTTTTTAATACCTTGCAATTTTTACTTTTTTGTAGAATATCACATAGCTCATTCTTTGTCGCTCTATAGCCTTTCTATCCTTAGTAGTCTAATGGAGGGTCATACTGAGTAGGTCCCCAGTTGATTTCCAAGCTTGAGTATTACAAGTTGGAGAATTTTAAGCGCATCCGGAAGGAGGTCATGCGACTGTGAGGAAACCACCAATGCAGTAGTAGGCTGTACACTACAGTTTCCTTGAAAGAGCACAACACAATAATGGGCGGCGGCGCATTAGGATTTATTAAAGGCAAGAAACTCTGCGGAGCACGGCATAAATCTTGTCTGCCTCCTCTCGCTGATGGTTTATTTATTTTTACCGGACCATAAGATAGTTTAAAAAGGCCGTTAAAAATATGAGTGTTCTCGTGTGTGCGTGATATCACGCACATAAGCAAGAGGTGGGGATAACAGTGATGAGGGTCTGGAGCAGGAAGCTGTAGCATTAAATCCCTCGGGATAACTTGAGTTGCAAGCGGCAATAGTGTTAGTTATGACTCCTCATGTGGGGGGGACCACGTCCCCACAAGCCGCCCAGAATCACCGCAGGCACTTCACAGCCACCGAGGGAGTGCGTCTATTTGAATTCCAATGCATGAGGAATAGAATACCTTTGAGTAGCGAATTGTCATGATACGTGATCAGAAGAAGAAGTTGAGGGCGTAAATGATATAGAACGTGTGAATGAACTCTCCTCGCCGGTGACAAATGTTTCCCATTTAATGGGTGTCTCTCGATACCGCCTACTCGGAAAATGGAAAATTCTCTTTCAATGTTGATCCTTTTTCATTTCCAATTATTTCTAGCAAATAACTCAGTCTCTTTTCCATTTTTCCGCGTGTAAGTGATGTAATTCGTATCAAATTAGCAAAACTGCAATAAAATAACCCAACTTTTAAAAATGCTGGTAATTATAATATCTCCAAAGTATTGGGATATGAATTTCATAAAATCATTTTCGTTGATATTCGTTTCGGAAATTTTCAAACACAATATTTGAGTTCTTATATCAAAAACATTGAAAAAAAAAAAAAAGTTGTATAAATGAATAAAAGTGCAAAAAATTGCTAATATTGTTTTTTTGTATTGGAGAGTATTATATTAACAAGAAAAAGTTTGTTTGCCTTGAATGTGAATAAGTATTATAGATTTCTCTACTATAAAGTGTGCCCAAGTTAAAAAAAACGGTACTTTTCCGTTGTACCCCCCCCCCCCCCCCCCCCCCCCCCCTGGGTACTTTACGGAAAAGTACCAAAAAAAACGAATGTGAAAATTTCCAAAACCAAATCAACAAAGAAAAATTGTGCATAACGTCATGTTGCAGGAGGTAGAGTTTTTGTTCCATATCAGTAAATAATGTTATTTGAAACAAATGCAACGACAATGTTGTCATTGGTCTACATTTTCGTGGTGTTTTATTAATTTATCATTGATTTTACAATTCTTAGTAACTCTGCATGCATCATTATTATCATCAAGTAGAAAATGGAAAAACTGTTGGGTTTATAATGGTTGATATATTCTGGATTTATTGCTCGTTGATTGATACTCACTGTCATATCAAAAATTGTCATAACTCGTGTGCAAGTTTTTTATTTACCATTAAATCCTGGAGAGCATTTTCTATATGAGGTGTGACCAAACTAGAATGCACTGACCAATAGTGGCATCGGCTGTAATTGACGCGCACGGTTCGGATGCGTTGAACACCCCCCCCCCCCCTTTTTTTTTTTTTTTTTTTTTTTTTTTTTCTTCTGAATCCTGACCAATCAACGCGCAGGGTGTGTAGGCTGGCACATGAGAGTCGGATTTTCGTTATTAAAGATGGCCGACTACTGAGACCACCGTTAGGTGTCCGCCTGGTCACTTATTTTGATTGGCTGGAAAAAGCTAAAAAGAAAGAGAGAGAGAGAAAAAAAAGTCGACAAAAATATTATTTACTACCGCCTTTGACTGCAGGCTTCTAGGTACCGTTTTCATCAGTCCCCCGTCGCGGGAGGACAAACGAATTTTCACCCAAGCGCTGGCGGGAGCAGTTCGCTTTGATGCTCTGACCACAACAAACACGGTTCGCGCGTTCCGGATCAATTTGTTCAATTGGTTATCTTTTTCGACCTTCCCCTCTTCACATCTCTGTACCCCTCCCTTCGCTCCCCCATCCCCCTCCCCTTCGTTGTGTTCTCTCTTTCCTCTCTCCTTCTTATCCTACCACTTGGAAGGAGCCGGCGATGTAATGACATCCCGTGTTATTCTTGCCCTTTTACTTTACCCCTTGCGAAGAACTCATTATTCATAGGAAACCGTTCTCCGGCACTCACAGAAAAAAGCCCCTCTCCTCCACTTCCACACCCATCCTATACACCCCTCCCCCTCTCCCGCTCATCTTCCCACAAAGCTCCTAGTAAATTGATTTGTACTTGGTCGACTTAACAATGGCCCTTCTTTCCCTTCACCGGCTGCTCTTCAGAAGGAAAAAAACCTTCCGCTACTGATGTCCCCGTAGTCCGTTTGAAGAGTCGAGGACGCGTGAAAGAGGGTGGGCGTTGCCCTCACGTAATCTCTCGGGTAAATACAATGAAACATGAAAGTCATCAAATATCATCATGCCATCTTTCACGGGGGATCCCACGCCACCCGAAGGGGGACTTCCTTGGAATGGAAGTTGACTGTCGAGCGGGATGAACAATTATTGCTAACAAGAGCCGGGGGACGGGGGAGAGTAGAAAGTCCGGACAACAATGTTTCACACTTGTTTGTTAAACAAATAAAGTGGCTGCATACGTAATGCAATGTTTACCAACTAAGTTTGTTAGTGCTCTTTGTTGAAGTCGTCACCCGTTTTCCAGCTTCCCTTCGCTGTATGTCCTAAAACTGGTGGCCTCGCGATGAATACGTTTCCTTTTCCGTGCCCGTTCAGATGAATGTAGTGTGCTACATATCCCACCTAATGCCATAGTAAATCGAAACTCATCCGTTCAATAGGAGATTTGCTACCTAAATTGTGCTATTGAAATATTTCTACATAATTTAGATCTCTCCATGAGCTTTGAGGCCTTCAAAACTGAATCCTGTATCTTAATATCTTCGGATCTGCAACTTTCCCAACATGTGTTCTTGAATCTTATATGAACTCATAAATTTATTTGTATCAACAGAATAACTTTTGTGATTAGATTAACGTTTTGCGTCTCCAAAAGTGTAGAATCACCATCTCACAACCCTCTTTCAAGGAGGCGAGGGATGGCTCATTGGAGCCGGAAATGATCGAAAAATATACGTAGAAACCGGCCCCAAACTCGTGTTTTCATAGGGAGTCATTTTTCACGAAAACCCTCGTTTTCATCGAATAAACCATTTTTTCAACATTGAAGCACCATTTTCTCCCCTTATTAGCAAAGTAAAAGTAGAATCGGCTATCGTTGGAAAGGTGAGATTTTGAGGAAGTTTTCTTCATGGAGTACCATCCCAAAATAGTGTGTACTAGGAGCAGAAATACAAACGAAAAAAAGTCAAATTCTGAGAAATTGTCAAAATTTGTTTTTTAACCTCTCTTTTTACGAATTAAGACAGTTCAAAAAGTATTGGTTTGGCATCAGGTAGATAAGAAATTTAATGGTCTTTCCTACGATGTCCATGTTTCTGAGTTTACAGTGACCCTAAGGGGCGTTATGGCTCGAAAACCCTACCTACATCCAATTTAATCACAAGACTCGTATTTTTTCGTGCTCCAAAAATGAGTTTTAGGAATTGTATTGAAAATTGAATAAAATGCACTTGTTCTAATACCTACGGTAAAATTACGTTGGTTTCGTTACAAAGCCAACTAACGTTGCCGAAGCCTGTTGGACCACTAGTGGAGACAATTGAAGTTTTTTTTTCCATAGTCAAACTTTCCACCCGCGTTTGTGTTTTAGAGCCTTAGGTATAATTTTAATGTAAAATTATTGATTAATTACCGCGTTCTCCGCAAAACTTTACCGCAAGAATAATCTCTTGTATTTACATCTGTTTTTTTTTTTTTTTTTTAAACAACATTTATAGAATTTAATCCAATACCCAAACCTGAATCCATGAATTTTGTGGGAGTTGAATAAACAGTAGACCGATTAATTCTACACGTGCGTAAACATGGTATCCGTAGATTGCTCTGTTTCTAGGAGATTTTGATGAATTTTCAGAGCAGCGGGAGATTGGTTCTGGATGGTCGTATGATATGCATGTGCTGTATGCACAGCCACAAATGAATGATGATTTCTACAGAAGCAGACACGCGAAATCCTCGCCACTACTAAATCGTTAAATTATCATCGTGGGAGTTTCGATGATGACATCGACCAGACCCTAGATGGTCCCTTATTTGAAAAATTCATTGGTTAGAACCAATTTGTAGTCTCCACCATGTCATTTTAAATTACATTGTATGTTGGTTGATCGTAGCCGTTGCGCTAGAGCACAGTTTTCTACAAAGTTTATTTGACTATGCTTAAAGTTGAGATAGCAAGTATTAGCCGACATATTGGTAGTTGTTTATGGGTTTAATCGCCTAGGGATTTTTATTTACTGTAATTAATTTACCCTATTCAATTTTTCATACATTTGAATACGTATAGGTAAGTAATGCATGCGTTACAGGGACGTCCCTATTGATTGTATATAATTTTGGTGAGAATTAGAATAAGGGAGAAAAAAATATATAATAATTACTCGGAACCCCCCCTCCTCCTCCCCCTCCCATGCTTTAACCCCTTCACCGACGGTGAATTCGTAACTTCCGAAGTTGCTTAACTGGACTAGATTTCTGGATCGAACAAACATTAGAAACAGTCACGAAAAGTCTGATGAATATAATAAAAATATCACGATTTATCCTTATTACACCCTCCATTCACCACCCCCTTCTATCAAAAAACTCCCGTTATACATTCCAAGTCTAGACTGAATTCAAAGTTGAACAAAAAATAGTCACGGAAATCGGACGAGAATAGTTGAAACATCATGATTTATTACCCCCTCCATTCACCCCTTCTATTATGAAATTTAAAACTCATGTTACATTTTCAAAATCTAGACCGAATTCAAAGTTGAACAAAAAAAGAGTCACAAAAATCGGACGAGAATAGTTAAAACATCATGATTTATCAGTATTACCCCCTCCATTCACCCCCTTCCATCATGAATTTCGGAACTACTGTTACATTTTCCAAAACTAGACCCAATTCAAAGTTGAACAAAAAAAGAGTCACGAAAATCGGACAAGAATAGTCCGATCAATATTACCCCCTCCATTCACCCCCTCTATTGGTGAGGTTTGAAAATTCTGACATACTTTCCAAAACTATATCGAATTCATAATGGAACAAAATAAGAATCACGAAAATCGGTTGAGAATTGTAGCCTGGGTAGCGTCGACGAAATTTGTCGAAAAAAAACCACGTTTTTTGTTTTCAGTAACATTAGTAGGCACATGTAAAGGTCATTGAATTTTTCCATGATCTGAACCATTAAGTCCCAGAAATTTTGATTGAATTTAAAAGGGGCCATTCTTAGCCTATCACGCACATTCCCAGAAAATGTCGTTGAAATTGAATTGAAACTGTAGAAGTTATGCGTGTCGCAAGGATTTAACATTTGCGCATGCGCAGCAGTTACTGATGATGCGATCGTGATGAAATCGATATGAGATGATTAAATCGGTTTTTCTTAACTATCCTTCGAATTTGAGGTAGATTGAACGACCATACGTAGTGAAGGAATAGTGCTTGATAGAATTCACGTTTGCGCTGTGAAGAGTTAATCTGTGAGTAATAAAAATGATACTGGGTCATCTACGGCCTAACCCGCAGATTTCCTAATCATTTCATCAAAATTGGATGATAAATGTAGAAGTTATGCGTGTTGCAAGGATTTATGGACGCACGGACACACTCACACTCACTCAAACAAGAAACCTAAGTTGTTTAGAATGTTATAAAATGTAAAATGCTACTGGAAATTTTGATTTCGGAGGCAACAAAATTTTCATCTCCTGAAAGTGAAAACAATGCTTCCGCTACTGAAAGCAACCCATCTTTATTCAGCTCAGTCGTTGAATAGAGGTTATGTTTTCAGCAATTGAAGTTATTGCATCGTTTTCAGAGAATATTTAAAAATACTGTTATAAACAGGTTTTAATCTTGGCCTGTCGGTTCGTTTTAATTATTTCTATTCTTGATCGGAATTGGTTTTACTAAGATTCTGAACTCTTCTTCCCAGTCCCCACTCGATTAGGTTATCCAGACCAAAACTACCATTTACCCCAGTCACTCCGTGAATAGTGGATTGTCATAGTAGGTATTTTCTCGAAAACCCTCATTTCACCGTGGTGGGTTGTTTCACTATAATTATACTTGGTGGAACGTGACTGCGGCACAAGTTTGCGGCATTTTCAGTCAAGAAAACACACTCGTCTGCTTGTTTCGGGAAACATGAATAATATCTCCGATGAATGAATGAATAAAAAAATGAATAGCTCGAAGTTTGCCAGCGCTGCGCTGGATGAAATAATGATGAGCAGTGAAAATTATTCTGTATCTCTCGTGTTTGTTTTTTGCGTTGGGAGTTGGAAGTTTTCGTAGTTTTCAGAATAGTTATGTGTAGAAGTTAGTAATAAAGTTCATCCTTATGAACTTTGAATTCGGAAACGAACGAACTGTGGACAAATGCAACTATAATAATGTTCGCAGAAATGATAGTGGAGCGAGTTCGGTTCAAAGCTACTGTAGTTGTTGGAAAAAAGAATCGACGTGTATTGATTATAGGAGAGAATTGGTTAGACAATCTTCTCTTCATAGTAAAATTAACTTATGAGAGAACTGGCGTGTAGGTATTACATTATTTTCAATTGCGGTACTCGTGTTTACCTTTTCAAGAAGTTCCTTTATAGTGGATTGGTGTTGAGACGAAAATGATTGGAATCAAGGAAATAAAAAAAGTGTGACGTCATTTAGCATGTGTTGTTCTACTTACGAGTGGAAACTGAACGGCAAGATAGGTGTCAAAAGACGTCATGCGTGGTTTCTTCATCGAATTCTAGTAGAACAACTTCTTATACCAATCGTACTATTAATTTAATAATGATTAACAGGCTCTCCCTAGCATGCGTAAAAAATTAAACATTCCATAATATTCAACCGTCTTTTGCGGCTTTATGTGCCCGCCGTCTCACAGTGGGCAAAATGACCGATATAGCTGGAAAAAAAATTTGTTTTCCTTATATTTGTTCTTATCTCATAGGAAATTTCTCTCTGATTCCAATTATATCGCTTGATCCTATACCTAAAATGGGTCCTTAATGCGTTTTTCTTGGAAAAAGCACGATTTCTAACGTATTTTTCAACTTTTCTACAATTCTTCAATTCAAAAAAATTGTTGTTCCACGAAAAAGTCGTAGAAGAATATTCTGCTTTGATTGACCGCCAAAAATTATTAAATTGATTGATTCATATGAGAGTAAATGTATTTCAAAGTTTGTAGTTCTCGTAAAATATTATCTATTCGCAAAATAAAAGTAAAAGATAATCGCGTTTCTTATTGAAAGAAAGTTGTAGGAAATTCAATTTAGCATCGATTGACAATTCGATGATGCAATTTTGTCGATTTTCTTCAAAAATTGAGTGAGTTATAAGTTTCAAAATGTGGGAAAACTCTCATTTTCCACCTATTTGCGACAATGACCTTTTCGCAGAAATCCACACATCAAAATTCCTTCATAATCGCGTTCAGCATATATCATAGTTCGCTAAAAAATTAATTGCAGCTGCCGAGGTTTCTAGAAGGATCATCCCCATAAATAATCGATCATGTGATGATGATGTCATAAGTTACAAAGAATTTTCAAACTAAACATTTTACTAATTAATAAATCAACTTAATGAACTTATCTAACAAAATTGAATTATCAAGTATGCACATAATATAAATAAGTAGGTAGGCACCTTCTTCAGTATGAGCTGTAGTAACTGGGAGATATTATTCCAAAGGAATAATGAACAATGAATTTACAAAATAATGGACTCAGATCATATTAAATGAAATCAGATCAAAAAGAAAAAGTATTTGTTCAACTATTACAGGGAAAACGTGTAATATTAATAAAACCCGAGTAGAGATAGGAAAATCTCCAGTGAATGAATACACCAACAATTACACCTCCATTTGACTTTGCAGGTGACAAACCTTCAACTAAACAGTTTTATTACATGACATTTATTCACCTACCTTTGGATTTTCCCACAAGAATAGGAATAAAATACTGAGCCGGTAAGTTTCGGCAAAAGCTGGGTTCACATAGGGGCAAGAAGCCGGATATCTGTTGCCGTCAAGCCTGATGGGTCTGCCATAATCCTGGATTTCCAGATTCTCACTGGCAGCGCGGACATGGAGCAGACCTGGCAGGCTAAAATAAATAAGTATGACAGAAATGACCTGTGGTCGAGCTGAAAGGAGTGGCGACCAATAGTACCAAGGCACAATCGTTTTATGGCGTGGGGTATGGTGCGGTAAAAGCGCCACGGAGTTACTCGAGTTGGACATCTCAGCAGAAGTGCTTCACCACCCGTGTCTTGAGGGGTTCTTACATAAACTGGTGGTCATTTTATAGGGGCACGTCCTTTCATCCTATTCTTCCTCCTCATCTTGCAACTTCCCTTACCCCTACAATGCCGGCGTCGGGTAAACCTGGGCGTCCTCCCCAGTGTAGCAATACGTTTTTCTGATATACCTACTTACGGAAAAAGTTTGATTGCATCAAAGTCATTATTATAAATGTTTTGGAAAGTTGGTCAATGAAACGAACCCACGCATACCTATATATTATTTACATGTTTTCTGGAAAATTCTATTTACATTTTTGGAGCCATCGATGTATATTTATCGAAAATTCGCTAAAACAACATGTGTATATGAAGGACATGACACTGGCATTATTGCCTTGATGCGCTGACTACTGGCCTTTAAAGCCCGTTGTTTTCTACGCGCACACGAACGCACACAAACACACGTACGCATGCACGCACACACCTACTTACAAGTTTCTACAGGCAATTGCCGAATCAGCGCTAAAATTATCTTGTGGAATCTGGTGAATGGAAATCAGACTGTAATATAGTAAAGGCCGTTAATGATATTTTCCACAAAGTCATACTTGAAGAGAGATGTCACAGTTGTCTCCTTTACAATTTTTCCATTCAAATGTGAAGACTACCATAAAGTTTAATGATTACTGACTAGATTTAAAAAAAAAAAAATAAATAAATAATAATAATAATCTTCTATCAATATCAAGCAACGAAAAGTGGTCCAAAGTGTTGGCATTGTCAAAATTTGTTGTGAAGAGGATCCACATCACTTTGTATAATAGGTCTGACGAAGATCCGGAGTTGCGCTCTCCTACCTGCCCCTTCCACAATGAGATTGAGCCCCTGACGCAACCAGGCAAAAAAAAGTAGGTATAAAAAAATCGTTCCCCTCCCTCCACCACCATACCAGCCCCTCCCTTACCCTCTCTACCTTGTTATTCTTTCTTCTCAGCTTGCGAAGCTAATAAGGGGTGGATACCACCATGCGGGTCAAGATCTTTCCCTTGTTACATACTGTGCAGCCGACGTCAGCTGATTATCCTCGGCGTTGTGTTCATTATTGCAGGGGTTTAAATTTGATACGCAAACTCGTTACAAAGGTAAATACGCCCATCGGTCAGCAGAACTATATGGGATAGTCGCCCGCCGGATCCGAGCGGCAGTGTTTGGTAGTCCAGTTGAGTAACAGAGGAAAGGTAGGACTTTACCTACAGAGAGAGAACACTACAAGTAAAATAAGGGTAGAATAATTTGAAATTTCAGTTTTTTTTTCCTTCTAGTGGGTAAAACTAAACGTAACCAACGGATTCCCCCCCCCCCCCCCCCCCCCATTTATATCGTGAAAATGTATGGCAAATCCTCACTTATGCGCTTCGTCGTGAAGCACTGGCGAGCACATGATGCCACGCAGGAATCCCTGGTGGAAGCCACCATCGGCTACCGTCGGCTCACCAGGGTTGTGGCTGGGAGCACTCATACACATATACATATACATACTCATACACACACCCTTCTCCTGGCTGGGCATGGTAGGATACAGGCGTACCTGCATCGCTTCAATTTTAGCGAAAGCCCTGTGTGCTCGTGTTCGGACGAGGACCAAGATTGGGACCACCTGCTTTTCCGATATGCCCATTTTGAGCAGCAGCTCAAGAAAAAGAGGGAAAAGAAGAAAAAAAACACACACACACTCACAAACAAACATATATATTTATAGTTTTTTATGTGCAGACTTTCAAGCACAAAAAGGACTGCCTATTGAATAAATAATTCATTTTGTGTAGGCTGAGGCTTTTTTGAAAGAATGGATGATTCAAAGCCTGATATCGTATGAAACGACACATCTTACACATGTGAATGTTTCAATTATTTTTGAATGTTTCATTTCTGTGGTGAATTTTTTAAAATATAAATCCTGTTTTTTCGAATTTCTACTATAATTTATTGAGTCATCACTGCAACTTCAAGGAAGTGTTTGTGTCTCTTCTCAGCTCATATTTCCAGTATTGGAATACAACGCAGCAACAGACAACCCATCAAGAGGTTTGCAACTAGATGCAAATCGATAATTCTTGGACAATGAGTAAGTAATCGGGGCAGGTGGTTCTCAAAGGCTATAATTCAAGCATGCTCGAGTTTTCTTTCTCCCGCACTTAGTCGTTAGGAGCTAATTAAAAAGGAGGCGTGAAGAATATAACAGGGGATGAGGGTGAGTGGGTGATCCCCATCACAATATTGGCGGGGACCCTTCAGAACGCGTAATGAGATGCGAGTGACGGAACCTCTTCAGCGCACCCTCGCTCTGTGATCAGCTGAACCGGATATAGTTTTCTTACTCCCTCTAATCGGTCAGTTGAGTTGCTTTATTTATACCTGCTATTATTTATATAACCTATTGATGTTTTATGGGGGGTGGAGTTTTCAAATTAACAAACGCAGTCCCAGAAGAAGTATTATATACTGTCATTGGAAGTAGACTTCCTAAAGATATGCTTTATCAAACGCCTAACATTCTACATCGATATAGACCAAGGGGTTGATGGGTCAACAAGGAAACCTTATTACTTTTAGCGAATTTTGTTGAATTTGAAGGTATTATAAAAGGTCGAATTTGAATAGCGACCTACTGGTTTGAAAAGTTGTTCTATGGACATATCCGTTTTGGAACAAAAACAATCGAACACTGAAGCTGAAACTGAAAACAATTGAACAGTTGAATTGGTCAATAAAATTGAACACAATATTGCGGTGACTTTCGATGACGCGAACACGAGCAGGAAGGAAGTGACTTCAACTGTATTAAGTATTCATATCAAAGGTGCCTGAAAACAAAGGTATGTGTAATTCCTGTTTCTTCTCCTACGTCTACCTACATAGCAAGACATTGCGATCGCTTTTTGGATGTGTAAGAGAGTTCCCAATTGCATTTAATTATTATATATTTTTTTAATTTCTTCTTTTTCGCCTTATTGTTTTCTATTAATTTTTAGTCTTTAATCACGACAATGTTCCTAGCACAACATGTTTTTATGCTGTCCTTCGAAATCATCCTTTGCCAAGTAATTTTTCAGTGAAACGTACGATTTGTGTCAATGCAGCCTGCAAACCGTCTAGATGGTGGATAAATACATGCGTACGTTTAAGTGTAACTAATGTAGGTACCTATTTGAAAGTGTGTCGGAGAGACCTGAAACAAGACTTCTTCGTAGAACAGCATATATACGAATTCTTCGTAGAATCATTTCAAATCCTTCGTTTTCAATGTTTTTGAACGCGTGAATTTCAAACAAAAGCATCTTGAAAGTATTAATTGTTCTTACTCTACTGTTGCAAACTAGGTTGAATGGAGGTAACCAATATGGACTCACATGCTCCGGAAGGTCACCGGCTGTTCTGAACAGACTTCCTTCTGACAATCCGTGTCGTTATTCACTCCTATACGCCAAAACCAGAGGCTAGTCGCCGCAGTTCCACCACTTTGCGCCCAGCTACCCTTCTACACTCTCGCCAACTTGTAACAGTTTTTGCTTACCTAATAAATGTTATTGGGGTAATTCAATAATTTTGACACTACTCATATTGTATCCTCGTTGTACGAGTTCGTTTTCATTTGCGTACGTTCATCAACTTTTCGTTTCTTTCATTGGCTCTACCACATCGTGATGGGCGGGGGGGGGGGGGGGTCCACGATTTTTTCCCGGCAATTTGCCGCGTAAAAAGCGAGACGCCACACATGATGATGTGCCGCTCATAGCGGAAAAGTGCCTATAAAAACTTGAGTGTCTTGTTAAAACATGCTTCTCGGGTGATGAATAATTATTCAGAAACGAGGGGTTATGAATAATGAATCGCATTCGCCCGTAGCTAGTCTAACAGGCGCTGCTCTACATTCTCCCCTCTATAGCTTAGCTCTCCACTCCAAGATGTAGGAATTTAAGTACCTCCAGCTCTCCCCTCCGCCTCCTCAAAACAGTGTGATTACCATTTTTAATTACTTTCGAGTTAATGTTCCATCAACGTGGGATCCTCGAAGTAGCTACATTGCAATTTAATGAGGCACACTGCCCTAATTTCCAATGTACCACTTGCACGGTAAACCTATCGTGGTAGTAAGTTTTGCAAAGTTGTGTGGCTCATAACATGAATTTGTATACAATTGATCTTCATACAATGCAGTTATTGAGAATGGGTACTCTCACAGAAAGTCACAATCGAACCACAAGTACAAGTAAAATTTTCTTTTGAGATAAATTTCCTTGGCATATTGTTCCTGTCTGTTATGTTGATGCCATCAAATCATCTCCTATTACATATTTCGCCATGATGATGAATCGTTAGATTTTACCATTGTATTTGGTTATTGTTTGAACTTCGGAATTTGGGGTGTTTGCCTTTGAGCGAATTTCCAAGGAAAATGATTCTGTTGCATTGACTCCACAAATTTCAACAATAAAAGTTGTACGCATGACGATAGCAGTATTTTGAACTCATATTTTACAACTAAGGAAATTCAATGCAAGTATTCTTTTTTTGAAAAACCCTGATTTTCGCAATTTATTTCTACTTGTATCTAAAAGTGTTTTATTTAAAACTTTTTCATACGTATGTACTCAATTGTATGTATTTCCAGACAATTTGATACGTTGTAATCTAGTTTGAAAATTACGGTTCTTTCAGAAAATATAAATTATCTTATTTAATGAACGTTGAAAACCATATGACGAGGGTCATGAGTTCTCAGAACGTATATTAGGCTGAAACGACGAAACACATGGAAAGTAGAACATTGTTGTTATCGAATTCGTAGAATTGTTGATGTGTGTTGAATTAACTTGACAAGCGATCTCTTATCCCCACATTCCATTCCAGAAAGACTTCTAGCCAATCCAGTGTATTCATAATTCGGGTTTCTATTACGGATGTCCCAAAAAGTATTACTATGGAGCTACTAAACATGTTTGGCCCGTTTCAATTGCTTATGTTTCACAAACATCCGATTTAAAAAAATTAAAAGTTCGAGTCATGCAGCATGATTGTATGAGCGAATTTTCCTAAATTACCTACCGTATTATAAAATGTTAAACTGTATTGAAATTTGAGCGATTTAGGTAGAAAGAAATTGTTAAAAACCAATTCTATCTAAAAAAAAAAGACGCTAAATAAAATTTGGTGATTCAAAAAAGATTTTGAATTTCTAAGTTTTATTATAAATTTTTCAGCAAATATTAATGAAATATAAGTACGTTCTTCAGCATAATTGTGTGCAACATTTTTTAAATTTCCTAATTAATCGTTGATAACTCTGCTAAAAATTATAAATTTAACGATTTTTGGTCGATGTTAACCGTTTTCAGTGACTTTTTTAGTAATTTTTTTTAAATTTGACCAATTTAATGTGCTCGAGAATTGTTGGTCATATGTACATATGAAAAAGCGCAAACTTCAGGAATCGTTTCGAAATACCTCAAAACGGATTTCAGTGAAGAAATTTTTCAAAATATTTAATTTTAAAATGTTCAGATCCATTGAAATAGCTTCATTTTCTACGAAAATTCGCTAATAACCAAGTAAACATCGAAAAGTGGAAATTTTCCGCGGAAAAGTGTGAATAAAGCTCTTCAGCGACCTGTGTGGAACTTAAACCGATGGTGTGAGGATGATGGGGAAAATGTGGCAATTTATATACATTTTTGGAAGATGGTACTTCAGTGAAATACAGTTTCTGATTCTTCCATACTTTGCTGTAAATTCTATCATATTCACGCCACAAACTCCCATGTTATATGTAACTCCAGGTTATTCTAACAAAATGGAACAAGATCAGTTTAACGGGCTACTTATTATAGATTTACACATGTTGATACAATATGCATATCAATTGCATATAATAGTTCAATTCACACACATTCATTATGAAATCCTCGTATTCAAACTAATCTCATGTTTGTCTTTAATGATTATGTATACTGCATTAATTTGGTCCGATTCTGACTCTTGAGAGTTTGTTACTCGTCTGAATTTGTATTAAAAAAAGAAGGAAAATGGAATTCCTAAGTGTGGGATAGTTTTATAGTTGAAGCGTTTTATAGTTAACGCGTGAGAATTTTTTATAGTTAACGCGTCAAGTTAGGAGTGCACGGTTCACGTGACCCCACCACTACTCGGTCGATCGGCATTTGTACTACATATTGAAAGTCGAATAACTGGCTAGTGAAGAGGGCTCGGGTATAAATAGACAAAACGGGCACAACTGAAGATAGAAAAGTACGCGGGGACGGGACCAGATGCAGACGATGATAATTAGGTTGGCGAGCAATAGATGAATGAACGACGAGCGTCTGCTGAGCACAGTGACGTCACGGGGCTCCCGAAATAAACCTCGCCTCCCTCTTAATCGGTTGTATTGCGAAT
Source organism: Adelphocoris suturalis (assembly GCA_030762985.1). Classification (NCBI taxonomy): domain Eukaryota; kingdom Metazoa; phylum Arthropoda; class Insecta; order Hemiptera; family Miridae; genus Adelphocoris; species Adelphocoris suturalis. The sequence goes on along the minus strand of CM061045.1, from coordinate 19,987,641 downwards.
TTAACTGTGGTACCCGAGAGTGAAAGAGAATACGAGATCCCGGGGAATCGTTCCACTTATGCAGTTTGATGCTTCAGGATAGAGATTAACCGAAGCACTCCAACTGACTTGATGCACCAAACTGATTGCGGTCTGGTGCGGAAAGTGGATTCACAAACACGATTAACTTCAGGTGAGTGTTGAAGTTCTACAGCATGAAGTAGTCCGTTGCCCATGACCTGCCTGTTTGAAGTGGGTGTGCCATAATTGAATTTTTTATTCTATCATTCATATTTTAAATATTTTGCTTCCGAGTCTTCCTAGGTAGCAGGAATACGGTGACGGCTTTCGAAGTTGGGGGAAAAAACCAACCGAAATCAAAATTTCAACTTCACCTTTTCCATTTTATACCGCCCTACACATCTTTGGTTTCGTGTCTGTCTGAGTGCGCCGCTGTCTGTTGTTACCGGATCAACGGTAACATTTGTGCATGCGCGATCGTATACTTCTGGTTAAAATCATAATTTCAACTGATTCATTAAATTTTTATGGGGTTTTCATGGATCGTGCGCACTTCATTGTTCTCCGAGTTATCTTCTGTGCAAACTAAAATCATATAAACAATCCCTCATCTTCTTTATTCGTGGAAATTACTAATATCTCCTCATGTTTCCTTCAAGTTATGCTCTCGAATATTACTTCGTATCTTCTGTTACACTGATAGGGTAGGGTCGGAAGTAGCTGTTCCTCATATCATTTAATTATGTAAGTTATCCACGTGCTTCCGCCGTTATGCCTCGGGGAACTGCAATTATCACAACAGGAGTACTGTGGTCAGTTGTGAGAATCCAGCTGGTTCATACATGTAATAGGTTATAGTTGAATCAAATGTACAGTTTATAGCACTATGTTTGTGCTTATATATATAAATTGTCATTATTGTGTGGTCCTGCATAGTGTTATTTAATGGTTAAATGCTAAATTATAAATCTCTTACCTAAGAACACGTATATGGACAGTACCAGAACCACCACTACCTAGGCAAAAACCTACTAGAATAAGGATGCCCTGCACTCTTCTATTTAGTGTCCCATTACCCGTTGATCATGCAGAAAACCTATGCTTTCCTAAACATTTTCTAATAATTATTCACTGCATAATTATTGTAACATAGTGAAGTTCTGGAAAACACTAATATGCCCAGAGCCAACTCTATAAACAGTGACACTCACTATCCCATGTTATATATATATATATAAAATAAAATAATCATATATATTATATGCCTAATAGGAAATCAGTGCAGTAACCATGGGAAGCTACACTACATCCTACCCGAAAATCATGCATATGAAAATGATGTCGGTGGAAAATCAAGCAAAAACACCTGAATATATTTAGCACCCCCAACAATACCTGGTAATTAACTAAATTTAATCAACCATCCAATTACCTAATATGAACAACCCCCAAACAGTCAACAGCAAGTGGGCATAAGTATAAATACATGTATACTCATGATGTAACACACCTGGTAAGTAACTACGTTACCAAGAATCAATTCCGTTACTTATATACCTGCTATTCTTCTTATACGTGAAACATACAATAATAAAAACAATGATAGTTTAAAAATTATATGTATGATATCTCTCTCAATCATGTAGCTTAGCATCATTGTAAAACCTTATAAGCACAAATATAATGCAATCAACTATATTTTTAATATAACTATAACCTATTACATGTATGCATATGACTAGTTACATTCTCACAACTGACCACAATACTGCAATTGCGATAATTTTGTATCCCTGACGAGGCCTAAACGGCGGAAGAGTCTGGATAACGTATATTAATAAATTATGTTAGCTTCGTTGGTGATAAAGAAACCCAGCATGGATGACCGCCTTGAGCACTGATTTGGCTACCATGAAATTCCAATCCTGAATGTTGATAGAATAAAAAGCCAACTTCTTAATATATCCCTATTGTATATTAATAATCACGCCTACTTAGTCCAATGAAGCATGTATTATATTTGTATTAATATCATTAGATAAAGCGAGCTGAATGACCCAAGCGCTCCATCTTGTCACTTTGTTACCACTCAATTCACCGTAGGAGAATAAAGGTGGAAGCAAAGGAATATACTCATTGCGCGAAGCTGAGGCCAACGAAAGACTACCTAGTGATTACTGCTGTTGGAGTTGCAAAACTTGGAACCGGCCCAGGAACGATGAATAATGTGGCACTTTTGATGTTTGAAAATAGGTACTTTCTTCTTTTAAACTATCATCTGTCAGCAGTCGAATTTACGAAATTAGAATCTTTTAATAAAAACCGCAATGATGCCTTATCACTTTTATAAATAAATCAATCACTTCTTTTATGCGACTTCCTACTACAAGGCAATCAACAATACTTTATGCGAGTTGTATACGTATATTTATTGATAGTTGAGAATGTACTTATGCCATAACTACTAATACCTTGAGTCGGAGTTACCAAAATTTTGGACATTCAGTATTCCGAGGATGGAAACAGAAAGAATGAATGACGGTGACGGGGTTACGACGATCAAGTAATAAATAATAAATTATTAAATAATAAATTCTCAGAGTTGAGTAGACTTCTAACCAACAATTGTCTGTAAAATTTTATAGTAAAAGATGCAAATATATGGATAACATCTTTACAAAATTTCGGGGTGGTCTTGCATATGGCCGGAGCTTGTCGGTTTCTAATGTTATTTGATGTGCTGATTCCGAGTTTCTTTCTAAGCTTGTTTTTCCACGATAGAGGTTGTTTTCATTTTTTTGTACACAAATTTTTCAGGATTTTTCTTTGGTTAAACTTCCAGATTAAATGTCTTCTAAAGGTGCGTAACATGAGCTGCCTGCATAATAGCTAAATAGATATATATTTGGTTGGTCTGAGCATACATAGCGTGCAATGATTCCCAAATTATAATACGAGTAGATAGGATGAGCTGAAGATAGGTTTCGTCGAGGGTCGTGATTTTGTAATGTCTGACAAAATAATTCGCACCTCCGTTATTTTCACACCTAAAAAACAAGCGGTTGGTTTCATTCGAAGCGGAGGACTGTTCTCTTCAAGATTCACATTCAAAAGAATTTTTCCAGATCTAATTTTATATACTTAGCTCATGAAATGTGCAGAAAAAATGACAAAAAACTGGGATTTTCCCACACTTTTCCCTTGTTTTTTGAGAAAACAGGGGGTTGGAAGCGGTGCGATTGAAAGTTCCAGTCAAGCAGCATGATCATATGAACCAATTTTCCTAAATTACCTGTCGTGTTGTAATATGTTAAATTGTATCGAAATATGAGCTATTTGAATTCAAAGAAATAGTTAAAAACCAATTTTATGGCAAAAAACTGAAACTGAAAAAAATTCGGCTATTCAAAAAAGATTTTAATTTTTTTTGTAGTTTTTATAGATTTTTCAGATAACATTGATAAAATTTAAGTACGTTTTTCACCATAATTTTTTGCAAAAATTTTCCAATGTAATAGTTAATTGTTTATAATTTTGTTTTGACTAAAGTGCTCCTAAAAATAATGTATTTAACAATTTTTGGCCGTTTTTAGCCTTTTTTTTTTTTTTTTTTTTTTTTCTTCAAGTACATTTTTTGCAATTTGACCAATTTAATCACCTCACAATGTGCTGCCCAACGAACTCATCCTTGCATTTGGAAAGGTTGATTTTATGGCGCAAGAACGGGGACATACAAGCACGCACATACACACACGCACGCGCGCGCCCACACACACACTTGAGAAGACACGTATTTCCTTTTTTACTTGGCAGACACATGTTGTGCTCAATACGTTATCTTGTTTTGAGCAACTTACAAATCATTCACATCTGGATGTAAAGTTATTTGTATGGAGCAGAGCTACAAAAGGACAACATCAAAGGGCACGATCCATTGAAAAAAGACCGCGGTCGCATTAGGAATGTGATTATGGTGATAAGTGGGCCACAAGCCGATTTTTTTCTTTTCATCACGTGCTGATATGAGTAACCTCTGTGTAAGTTGTGAGTTGGAAAAAAGAGAGAGAGTGTGTGCGTGAGGGAGTGGGAGGACTTGGACGATTTCAGAGAAGGTTTAAGCAAGGCGCTTCTTTACCGGGCGACTCTACGAGCTACTCAAGATATTATATCTCAGTTAAGACAAAATTGAAAAATGGTTTTTGCATTATGGTTGTATAACGGTCAAACACACGTTGGTTTAATTCCGTTACTTAACGGTATCTTAGCGAATTTTCGTAAAAAATTAAGCTATTGTAATGGCTCCAAAAATTTTAGAACGACAATTTTCGAAAAATTCCATCAGGGTAATCTGTTTTGAGGCATTCTGAAACTATTCCTGAAGTGTGCTCTTGTTATGTGTAAATATATGTATGTTTCATTCCAGGTGATAATTCTCCTTAGGATTGAGAGGAAAATTCCGTTCTGGCCCCAAAAAATGAAGCTTTCCACAAAAAAAAAAAAAAGGATGAGTTTGTTCGCCAGCGCCTTTTGAGCACATTAAATTGGTCAAATTTTAAAAAAAAATTGCTCAAAAAATAAGAATAAATTAAAAAATGGCTGGAAACGGCTTAAAATAGTTTAATTTATATTTTTCTGCAAAATAAGTTCATCAACAATGAACTAGAACACTAAACAGATTTATGCACAAAATTATGTTGGAAAATGTACTGACATTGCATTAATATTTGCTGTAATATCGATAAAAACTGCCAAAAAATCCTAAGAATCCGAAGAATTTTTTGAATCACAGAATTTTATTATGAACTAGTTTATTCGCCACAAAATTGGTAGTTAACGATTTCTTTGCACTCAAAGTGCTCAAATTTCAGAGCTATGTAACGTTATAGTATACGATAATTAACGGAAATTTGCTCGAATATGATCAAGCTGCATGAGTGGAACTTTTTGAAATTGTTATGTGTTCAGTGTAGGCAAGAGATCCATAGTATATGGTAAATAATGGAGCTACAACTGATCCTAAACATCTTTCTGATTTGGCTCAATTCAGATTTCCTACACGAATACGTATGCGCTCAAATGGGAAATTCTTGAAGGCATTTAACTTAGTTTCTCAACTGTAACATGCCTTGTTTTTTTTTTTTTTTTTTTTTTTTAAATTTATTTATTTATTATTATTTTTATTTTATTTTTTGAAAATTAGCCTAGTCGTCAGTGCGTCACTCTAGTTGGATTGCCTGTGTAGAGTACAGAATAGAAAGTAAAATTTTTTCTTTTATGGGGGATGTTGGTATTGAATCTCACTTATATGTTCGAAAACCCCATAAAGTCCTAAGTAGTGAACCACCATTAAAGAGAGTCGGTGATACTTGCTCGGCACTTTGGGATATTTACTACACATTTTTTCTGAAGACTCATGTCCCAAAAACTGAAGAAAATTGTAGTATGCAAATTAATGTTTGGTGGTTTTTGAGACTCTTGAGAAGTTTCTATGAGGATTTTGGTAGTTAGTGTAACCCTACCTTCTATGAAGATGAGTAGTATTATTAATCGATTCCAAGGTTATCTACCAACATGATTTTTATTAGAACCCATTAACTCATAAAATACTAAATTCTTCGTCTACTTTCTCAAGTTTGGGTCTCCAAAGCTCGTGAGATATCCGACACCTGAGAGTAGCTATCGTTTGAGTTTTGAGTTGTTATTGGCTAAGAGCATTAACCACATTCAGTAGGCCTGTGACAAGCGCCAAAAGGCCTTACTGCGTGAGTCATCTAGAAAGTTGTCGCGCCCGGTGTTGGGAGGCCTTGCTTTGGGAGGGTCATTAGCGCGGCTCCTGCCACCCGACCCTTCACCGTAATATTGGCTTCGTTTGATCTCACCGGCAGTTGGTACTCGGCCTATTGAAATATGAATAATTGTGATTGTTCGGGACGACTGGCGAGGAAGGGAGTGACGGGAAGGCCCTCCCCCTCCGCTTCATTCCCATCCACACCTTCGACGATATTCGTTCTATAACGCACTCACGTAGACGAGACGTCTTTGTAGATACACTGCCTTATACAAATGATGCTCAACGGCCGTGCATTATGACACCTGATCTGGCAACTCATGGTAGCCACCATATAAATGAAACCTATGGTCACCAACGAGCGCTCTAGTCAGTCTGTATTAATACACTTACCTAGTAATACTATTACTACTTTTTTTTTAAATCAGTATAAGTAATAACTTATTGGTATCTAAGTATAGTCGCATACCTAGTACTTTACGACTCCCGTATAATGTGCAGGTAAACTAAATTGGATGATGGCCGTCATTTCATCCGTTTTTTGATGCCTCAGAGAGGCTCCCTATTAAATTTCAGTTCCCTAGAGTGATCACGAAAGAATACCCGTAATTCTATTCGTATCTTGATGTCCCAGGGAAGCTGATAATAAAATTTAAACTTTCAAGGATGTACAGGGGAGAACATGCCTCAACCAGCTGATCAAGATAAACATTTAATTTGTCTCCTGTCGTCCCAGAGAGGCCCCCTATCAAATTTCAATTTCCTACAGTGAACAAAAGAGAATTTTGCTCACTCAGCTGATCCAGCCGAATTTTCAGATCTTACTCCATTCAATAAGTCAAACATATTAATAGAATTTTTGATAACTTCTTGAACTTATTCTTGTTAAAAGTTTTAATAAAGCAAAGTTTTTAAAAGTTTTAACAAAGTTTAAAATTTTATTAGAAACCTTACAAGGAAGTGGAAGTGGGCATTTTACTCTTTAACTAACAAGTTAAAACTACTTTGACCTTAATGCTACTTAAAACTTTAGCTAAACACATAATATTGAGCATAACAAATAAACTAAAAACTAGTTAGCTGAAGTGTAAAATTCGGTTATAACTTAATGAGATCTGCGAGAGTTACCATTCCATTCAGCGTAAAACAATACTTAGTAATCGGGGCCAAACCCTTATTTTCTTAGGTAGGGGGGGGGGGGGGGGGATCATTTTTTAAGAAAACTCTCGATATCATAGAAAAAACCACGTTTTTCAACATACAAACATAGTTTTCTCCCGCAATTAGCTAAGTAAAATAAATTTTGATTATACCTTTGGAAAGGTGAGATTTGGGCCAGGTTTTTCCCGTAACGTGCGCGGGAATTCAGGGGATTACGTATGCTGTCCTGCGATTTAAAAATTACAAGACTTTCAAGTTTCGACAATTTTTTCACTTTGGCGTGAATTTGTGACTACTAAATCCGCATATTTTCACACGTTGGGAAGTCTATCCAAAAGAAAATTTAACGCTCTTTCCAACGGTATCCTCAAATTTGAAGTTACTCAACACGAAAGGGAGTTATAGCCGATTTTGTGATGTAAGGTTGAAAACACAAGAAAAATTTTAATTCTCGAAAACAGTGTCTCTAAAAAAAAGTCTTAAGACGCACTTTTTGTTGCAAATTAGTTGCAGAATCGACCTCTAGGACCAGTAGTAACCAAAAGTGTGAACCACCTGTACAGGTATTTTGGAAGATGGGACTTCTCCATCGTACTTCCGGGTACGTTCCTCCATCCTACCTTACCTGTAGACTTCTCGTCAGCCTGCTCGACCGAATATTTCCTTCTCGTCCGGTTCTGAACTCTGTTAGACACGAGTTGCTCGTGTTCGATCCACGGCAGTCAATGTCGGAGGGTTCCTATCTCTGACCGGTCTAGTGATGGATGTACCTGTAGTCTTTTCGTCGTACTATACCAAACATTTCATTCACGTACGCCAATGAACCATCAAACTCTACCCTGATAGACTAGTGTTCGCTCTACGGCGGGGCGAGGAGGGTCAAGATTAGAATAGACTCCTTGCCCTGTTCAGAAACCCCCCCCCCCCCCCCCCCGTCACTCTTCAACCATTTCCCTCTCGCCGTCACCCGCAGGACCGGAAGCGAGCAATCAGGCTCGGCAGAGGAAGCTGGGAGATAAAGAGCGAAGCGAGCGCCCACTACACCCGGGATGAGATAAAAAAGCCTCTTCGCCCGTCCCGGTTTGTGTTTCTTGACGAAAATCACATGCCGCGCACGACTGGCAAAGCGATGTGCCATCTGGTTTCACACTCTCAATAGTACGGGCTCGACCAACACATTACGTAAATAAATAAAAGGAAAATTACTTTCAAAAGATACCTAAGGCCCACGTGATGCCATTTATGAAAATTAAATAACAATAACATACACGAAACATGATTGGTCTCTAAAATGAGATAAAAGGCTCTAGGAAAGTCGATAATGAAATATAGTCTCCAACAATGTGGTTTAACGGGTCGCTGAAGTTTCACTAAATAAATCAGTGGCTTGATTTACAAGAAGTGTTGGCCTGCATAATAGACGGGGAAAATTGAATCGTTAGGAGCGATTCACATATCGATTGCGATTGATTAACGATTTGCAAATCGTGAGCTTTAGTGGGGTACCAGGAAATCATCACACACAAAACTTATATTCACTGACCCGCACATACACTTGACAGTAAATACCTGTGGCGAGATAAAGTATCTCACTGAGTAAACATTTAAAAACAAATTAAGTACTTACTCACTCAGGTAGTAACATTTAATTTTAATCGTCTCACACCTAACTACCTTCACCTAGACTGTTGGCCAAATTACGTTGATGAGTGTTGCGTATTTTATTGAATCGAGGGGGTGTAGAGCTTAGACGCGCACATGCCAATGATCAAATCAGATGTTGCAAAAAGAAGAATTGAAACATAAAGATTCTTTAAAAAATGAATGTTTGTTTTTGAGACTCTATTAAAAAATTGTCTGACCGGTATAGTACCTGCTCCTCACCAAAATATAACAGTTGAAAAATGAGCTTGGGCTCGTCCAGTGTTCCAAAAAATCCCAAAAACTTCTCATCAGTCTATGACCTAGTTCCTCGTCGCACAGCTACCCAATACTCCTCGTTGATCTCACCATACCCCAAAAAGATGCTCATTGCCGACAGTTGTTTCCAAGCTATAATTTTTAGTGATCCACAGGCAGCGATCACCAGTCTCTGTACAAATGGTCAAACTAACACCTGCTAAGTGCTCCTTAGAGGAAGAGTTCTTGAGATACTTCTTGAGCACGGAGCAATGGTGGCATTGTAAAGGGTCCCTTCAAATGTGAGAATGACGGTACAGCCAGCTTTGTTCCTTCATCAACTGGCTACTTAATGACAAACTCCAGCAAACACAACAGAGGCTGACAAAAGGTAAACTTGGGGGAATCTTCCAAATGACCCTTATCCCAGCTAATCTTCCTTGCCTGGTGCCTGTAGTCGCATTTAAATCAACTACCGGCCATGAAAACCTGAATGTTCACCCGGCCATGACTCCTGACTATCTTTATGACTGACCTCTACTTGATATAAGAAATTGGACTCTGACGTCTCCAACTGGTCGACATTTACCATACTATATTGAACTGCCAGAGGTTCATTGGCTGAAACCCCATGCGTGGTTTGGGTGGGCTTAAGCAGAAAAAACTGCAACTGTTAAAGCCTCATGAAAATTCAAGAGGCGTATTGCTACAGTAGTTACTGCCGTAATAACAAAAACGTTGGGAAGATGCCACATCAGGACTAGGTCCAGCCAGTATAATCAATTCACCAATAGATTATATGTTTCAACATCTCGGTATGTTTTTAATACCCATCCCTTTGAACTACCTACAGTCAGACAGACACGAAATATAGAAAGCTATGAAAAACATTTAAATCGCTTTCCGAGTACCCGCCCTCCAGGTATCCACTCAAAAGGTCGACACACGGACGAATCTAGATCTAGTTGTTTGGCAATATGAACCGCAGCAAACCGAGTGTTCACGTGAATAGAAATCGGCGCATAGTGCACCACTATGTTATCAGACTCAGGAAGATCGTGACAACCGGCGCTCTCTCGCCCCACCGTTACTTTTTCTCGTATCTTCAATTTTTCCCGGTCCCTCAATCGTTCGCCACTTTTCACCTTTCTCCAATTTTTGTCTCCCTGGCACTTTTCCAACAATTCCACGAGTTCTGTCTCAGACACCCGTTTGACCTTTTCAACTGCTGACGGATTTTGTCACCTTATTGTTATTTTTAGGTCAAATAATTTTCTGGGTTGATTGATTGGCGATTCAGAAAAATCATACCTATGTACAATTGGAATTCATATAGATTTTGTTTTTTTGTACAAACAGCGGGGGGTATGTCTCGGTCCTAAGAGATGATGGGTCAACGTGTCTGGACTCATATCTCGCCATGGTGTTTAAATGCAATCGGTATCTACTCTGACTCAATGAACCTCAAAATTTTCAAGAAAACGATGGTAAATAAAATGAGACGCAACCAAAATTCAATCGTGTGGAAATTGATTGATTTGAATGTTTCGTTAAGTCTATTGTTGGCTCTTTAATTACCTAAGTTTTTTTAAATTCTCTTTTACTCAAAATTATGTGACAGCTTTTTCTTTTTTTTCTTTCCTCGTATATAACATAGTATTATTACGTTTGTATTTTTCACTAATGCCCAGCAATGTGTGTGCAATTTGTCCGTTCCGCTGCGCCGTACATCGTATCCACATTTTACGAGCTCAGCTCACATTGGTGTGACGTAATTTTGCTGAACCACTGAGTATATTATTGTTCACTCATAATACCTGGATATGAGAATACTATTTTATTATTTTAATTTAAAAAAAAAAAATATATATATATATATATATATATATATATATATATATATATATATATATATATATATATATATATATCATAAATACATTTTTTAAATAAAATGTCAATACGAAATCATCTTCAAAATACAGTATCTGTGGAAAAGATATCTGTACAGGAATATCGCTTGAACCTATATTTCATGATACGATAGAATCATAGAATCATTGATATCCGCCTGGTGGATATTCTTCTTTCTTTCTTGTTTTTCCTTCTTAATTCAGAAAATATGTTGCCAGGTTTCAGTTTTTTAGTTTTAATTTGAGATCTGCGAAAAGAAAAATGAGAAAGCACAAATTGCAAACTGAGTTAGGTTTTTAATTGGATTCTAATTATTGTAATTTGATTTTGACAAGTAACTAGTTGACGGATAGATATCGTCAATACTAACTATTCGAAGAGAAAAGAGTAATGACCGATAATATAATCTCATGGACAAGAAAGCTCGTTAGCTTTTGGTGTTTGTTCTTTTGGAAAACTCTACTTCAATTTGTTTCAAATTGTGGAATGGAAGTCATACTTACATTTCCCAGCAAAACTAACTCCGATTGATTTGGATTAAGTAGCTCCAGATTTCCACGAGAATAAAAAAAAAAAAATAACGTATAAGGTGTGAAGTGAATTAGGTGAACAATATAGACAGGTGTGGACGTTGCAGGAATTCCTGCGCGTGTATCTCCTCAAAAGACAGCGCGGGAAATCGGAAGCCCTAGTTAAAATCCTAAGTATAGCATTTTTCATGAACCTATCCAATACTGGGAATCATAAGGTTCATAGGGAAAAAAATTGCCGGTAATGCTGTCGATTCGGCGTGCGAAAATACATTCAAAATGATACAAACGTCGGTGTTTTGAGACAAAAACACGATTTCAAGGATTTTTGAAATGTCAAAATCATGTTTGGGGTGTTTAGACCCTCTTTATTTACTGATTTACGAGCTCCGGCTTGGAAATCGTAAGAACTCCTTTTGTGCCTGAAACGCATTCCTGTTTTTTGGTTTTTTTTTTTTTTAAATTACCATTCTAACATTATTGACACCTCAACTGCAGCTTAATTTTCTTTGAAAATTAGCTAAAAGAACTATTTTAAGGAGTAATATATTGATGATGTCAGCTGAAAATAATACTAACAAGCAAACTTTGGTATTATGAAAAGTCATTTTGCGTTTATTTTACTGAACACATTAAAGTGCTTGTCTAATAGCACTCTGATTATTCACCGGTGTCTACCTACGATCTTCATGGGTTACAGAAAGTTGTTAGCTTTTATTTGTTATTCCAATAGACTCATTGAGTTGGTGCAGTGGGTATCTGAATAGCAATATTGTTGAATGAGGAGGAGCGCAACGGGAAATCTCTCTGGAGTGCATTCATTATGACAGTATAAACTGACGTTTCATTTTATCTCGAATTCTTTTATTTTATGTGTGGTATCTGACTTGAATGGTGTAGGGTAGTTTTTGTGGTTACTCTTAATGGGGGGCTGAGTCGGTAATTTTATAAGAAGTACCAGCAATAAAAATGTGCTCAGGTCTTAACGCCTCGGAATGGGCAATACAAAAGGGGGGTCGGGGCGTTATTACGCGCGAAAGGGGGCAATACTAGCGGAGGAGGGGAGATAAAGAGCGGTAAATTCATCCGACTTTTTGCCTCTCTCCCCTGTAATGATATGAGTGCTGCTGAAAATTACCTAACAGGCGCCGTTATGTGCGCTGAGAAGTTGCGTACGAGCGTGTGTCGTGAGTAGGTGCGTGTGAGCGTTGAGAGCGGCGGGAGGGGTTGAAGTCATCTAATGACCTGCCATCCGTCTTATTCACTTAAATCCAACAAGAGACGGTCCCCGCTCCCGCTCAACGCCGCCCACGTTACCCATCAACCCTCCTTCCCCACCGCCAATCGTCCTCTCATTCCCCTCTCGACCAAATTACCCACGGTCACACACGCTCTGATAAAAACGGGGGTGAATCTGTCTTCTTTATGAATCCACCAACCCCTTTTCCCCCTCTCGTTTTCAGAGACCCTTAACCATTCCTGATGACCAGTTATTAGAGAGACTGGCTTCAAGCCCAGAAACCTATTAGTCATTCCAATGATATTTTCTTCTTCTTCTTCTTGCACTTCCTTCGCTTCCTTCCGCCCCCTCTGACGCTCATCCGTCCCGTCCACTTCCCTTCTGAACGACCCACCCAGCGCACAAGACGTTTACTTTTCAATCGCGTTCAGAGATACCCCTCATCACATTTCACCACTCTGAAAGCCCCCTCCACCCTTCTCAGAATCTCCCTCTGCGTCTCTCAGAAAGTTCCCTCTCTCAGAAATCCTCCCTCTTCCCATCATCCGTCACGTGAAGGATCTCCTACACAGCCCATCGATTCCTCATTTCACTGGTATATTACTTCCGCGTTCTCAACCACATGGAATTACCGCTCATGGTCGCGCCCAAAATTTTGAAGGTGGCCACAGATTCGCACAGCTGCATATTTCAACTAAATTCAGTAAAAATGAAAAACTTAACTCAGTTGATGCTCTCCTCGAAAATGTTAGACTGAAGTGATTTATAATATCACGTTTTATGGTCTTCTTATCTCAATTAACAACACTATAGTGATGTGGAAAATGAGAAGGGACCTCTTTTCGCTCGAGTATAATGTTCACTATAGGTGAAATGAGTTGTCGTGGTCGAAAATATACATCTTCGAGTTTTAATCGATTATTGATTAATCGTTTATTTATAAGCTAGTATCGATGGTAAAGTCATTTTAAACTGAGAAACAGTCGATAACGAGATTCTAAACAACGCAAGACCCTACTCCAAAGCAGCCTAAAAAAGTTGCAAAGAAGCGAAAACGCTCAACGTAATTTTTTGGATTTTGTTTTGACCCATTAATAGGCAGTCTGTCAGTAAATTTCTTAAGTAAGATTAATTCAATGTAGAGATGTTATTCAAAACTTTAGATGCGTTTTTCTCGAAAATACCTTTTTCTCGTAATTAATTTTTATATGTCCATAACATTACAATTTTTTTAAATAGAATTATAATTTTATAATTTAATTAAATTCTTCATATATTAACCCTCTCTAAGGAAATAACAATAATTAAATTTCGAAAATTTATTTTCGACAAGTGGTCTCTTTTCATTTTCCGCATCATTTATGAGTAAATGTATCCCGTTTTAGCGAATTTCCGTAGAAAATGGAGCTATTGCAATGAAAATGTTCTTCATTGAAATTTGTTTTGAGGCATTTTGAAACGATTCATGAAGTTTGCTTTTTTTCATATGTATCATTCATATTTAGCTGTACTGGTTCAAATAAATGACATACACTAGTATTAGCGAAGTTTTGTAAATTATCGTATCATTTTATGTTTCAATGTTATAAAATTTGAGCATATTGAGTGCAACGAAATTGTTCAACTACCAGTTTGATGGAAAAAAACCAAATAATATTCTGCAACACAAAAAAGATTTTAGCATTTTACGTAGCTATTTTCTTGTAGTTTTTATATTTTTTGGAAACAATTAATAAAATTAAAAAATATTTTTCTACATACTTTTGTGTAAACAGTTTTTAATGTTCTAGTTCATTGTTGACAAACTTCATTTGACTTAAATTGTGTTGAGAAATATAAATGTATCCAATTTACTGATGAAGTCAAAAGTGTTCTCAGCACTTCAAAACTACATGAGTATTAGCAAATAATTTCGAGCCTTTACGTCCAGTTATGGAATTTTTTCATAAAAATGGCCCTTTCCATCTACTTTACGGCTACGTCGGCGTTTGGCTTTGCCTTCATATCTAGTTTATAAAGCTAGGTTTTTGTGCTTTAGTATTGTTGGGGGTTGCGAAATATTCAACCTACGTTGGATGTATATATTATGAATATAATATAAACATCTTATACATCCTATGCCGTATATTTTTGAACGGAACCAGAAAAAAGTAAAACGTCTGCCAAGTTGGGTGTGGCACATACCTAGCTTCCTCGTTCACCTATCATCTTCCTCCAACTCCCATCAAAATTTAGGCGAACTCGGATGACTAGAGAGTGAAAAGATGGAACATAATGGAATTTACGTTGCGCATGCGCAGAATGAAGTATTGATTTGGCAACAAGGAAACTGATAGGGAACCATCTACAACCTAACCCGCGCATTATCTGACAATTTCATCGAAATCAGATGAAAACAGTGGAAATTAAGGTCTTTACAAGGATTTAAAATTGGTGCATGCGCAGTAGCTAATAAAGAAACAATCATGTTGAAATTGGTATGGGATGATAAAATCGTCATCCCCCAACTATCATCCAAATTTGAGCAAGATCGGACCACTAGGGCTTGATAATGGAATTTGCGTTTGCGCATGCGCAGAATGAAGTATTGATTTTGCAACAATGAAACTGATGGGGGACCGTCTACGTCTTAACCCGCATATTCCCTAAAAAGTTCATCCAGATCGGATGAAAACTGTTGAAAATAAGCTTGTTACAAGGATTTCATATTGGAGCATGCGCAGTAGTTTTTAATGATACCATCATGTTGAAATTGATATAAGATGATCAGATTGGCATCCCCCAACTATCATCCAAATTTGAGCGAGATCGAATGACTAGGGCGTGAAAAAATGATGCTTGGTAGAATTTACGTTTGCGCATGCGCAGAGTGAGATATTGAGTCAAGAGTAATGAAACTGATAGGGGACCGTTTACCCCCTAGCCGGCACTTTCCCTGAAAATTTCATCCAAATCGGATGAAAACTGTGGAAAATAAGCTTGTTACAAGGATTTGCGGACACACACAGACACACCCAGACAGACAGACACGGAACCAAAGTTATTAAGAACTAGCCGCTCCGGCTCGCTACGCTCGCCTCCACGTCCAGCCGGGGGGCAAGCCCCCCGGACCCCCCATTAAATTGCTCGCTTCGCTCGCAAAATGTGGCATGTAGGGCATGTTGCTCGCTTTGCTCGCAAACGGTAGATCCCTAAGGGTAGGTTTAACGTGTGTAGGGGATGTTGCTCGCTTCGCTCGCAAACGGTAGAT
Source organism: Adelphocoris suturalis (assembly GCA_030762985.1). Taxonomy (NCBI): domain Eukaryota; kingdom Metazoa; phylum Arthropoda; class Insecta; order Hemiptera; family Miridae; genus Adelphocoris; species Adelphocoris suturalis. The sequence goes on along the minus strand of CM061045.1, from coordinate 19,971,859 downwards.
CACTAAGGGTAGGTTTAACTTCTGTAGGGGATGCTGCTCGCTTCGCTCGCTTGAGGAAGTTATACTGCCCACCCAACTTGGCAGACGTTTTTTTCAGTAGGGAATTCTTACAAACAAATTAAATCTTATAAAACTACGTGGAACCACGAAAAGTTTATTCGGGGATGTTGCTCGCTTTGCTCGCAAGGTATACCTGTATATGTGTAGGACAAAGTCCGTATTTATTCTGTTAAAATGGCTCTCACTTCGCTCGCAAGGTAGGTACCTATGTATACCTGCTCGCCTCGCAACATTGTGACATCGAACCTTTTGACGTCTTCGTAGAGCCTTCTCGCGTCCACGGCACATATTAAACGTTCTTTTTCTCATGTTAAACGCTTCCGCTCGTATTTTGACCGACTTCACGTCACTTTTTTCGATATCCGATTTCGGATTCAGATTCGGCGGGATCAAACCTCTATTTCGCCCGTGAAAACCGTTCCGAAAAACGTACCTTTATGGGGTATATTTTAATTTAAAAAAACCAAGTTTTTCGTCGGAATTTTCGAGAAAACGGGTCCGTACTCTCGCATTTTTTTGACGCATTTCCCGATACTTTTTTCGCGATCCGATCGCGCCGTCGTCTTCCTCGTAGGAAAACCTACGAAACCGGTATTTTTCCGGAATTTTCGACGGCCGTTTAGAGGGGTAGGGGAAGCGGGGAAGTCCAAAAAGCGCACATTAATTCTTACTTCGACCCCCCTCCCGCCCTACGGCCCATGGTTCGGCTGGGATTAGACAATTTTAAATTCGCTCGTTCCACCTTTCGGAAAATCTCAAGAAGATCCCCCCACTCGTACACTCCCCCCACTCAGCCGTTTGGCCGTGCATAGACACGACAGACAGACAGACAAACGGAGTTTCATTTTTATAAATAGTATAGATGTTCCAAAACGTAAAATGCGAGTGGAAATTTTGATTTTGTAGACCAAAAATGTTTTCCTCCCGAAAGTGAAAACAATGCTTCCGCGGGTAGACTCGGAAGCAATAGTAGGTAATTATAATTTAAAAAAATAGTAATAATAATAATAATAAACAGACTCACCTTGAATATATGGTTATCAATTTTCAGTTATTCATATTTCATAATTATTTAAGCCACATATTTATACTTAGATATACATTTATATGTATATATTGTGGAATAACTTTCAGAGTTAGGTAGAATCAGGGTGCATCAGTACATATTTTGAGCGAAAATTGCTTTTCAAACAACTGCAAATGAGTGGGTGAACCTTTCGGCTTGTGGCAAAATGTTTTTCTTGTTAACATTTGCTGGGATGAATTTCCACACAGATGAACTAGTTCTTGCGGCGCCTACGCTCACCCAATTTCCTAGTCGCTTATGATTTCCAGAAACTGAAATAAAAGCAATGAGGGCCATAGAAAATCCATATCATAAGTTCATTGGAAACTTTTTTTTTTTTTTTTTTTGCGATATATTATGGATGTATATTATACCACCTTGAGTGAACTAAAATAGTGCTCATTTTTTTTGCAGGTGAGTGTGGTCAATCCATATATTCACTACTTACAGACTAACGCTGCTGAACTAAAGGTGAGTCCATTTCGAGCAAACCTTTTAAAAATATTCATATATATTAGTACTGTTTATTTGACACTGAAATCCCATGCAGCGATTGAGAAAAGAAAACATTTTTATACATGAAGTTATAATAATAATAGTAAAAAAATAATACAAAAATGAAAGAAATGTAAAAAATGAATAATACAATTATTCAAAAATATACGCTCTGATCCCTCCCCCCTCCCCCATGATAATAAGCTCCTACAAAATTCAGGAATTTACAAAATTTTCAAGTCAACACCAAAGTCTTTCTGAAAATTAATATACGTTGGTGAGCTAAAAGATTGATACATTTGTCGGTAAAAATACGTAATGCATTACGACTGTAAACCTCAGTGTTCACTTGAAACTTGACATTTTGAGTGAAAGTGGTGCCATATTGGATAATCACTTCACTATTGTCTCCATTGTTATGACCAGAAAAGTGTATCCTATCTTCGTTCAAAGCTTCGAAACGTTATTGATGTGAGAACCGTTATAGAATGATTTAATTGTGATTGATGATCGACATTCAACTCTAAATTTACCAACGAGCAGTCAAGAAACCTAACTTTGATAGGATAGAGGGATTTGAGTTTGTGGGAGGCCGATGTAGCGAAGGGTGTCGTTATCTAACCCGTGTGAAAGAGGGGATGGGAGGGGGTGGTTAGTGTTGCTAATTGTTTGATGTGCGTTGGTCTCCGCAGGGGGTGAGCGAGTATATCCTGACTATTAGCTCTTGAGATGTTGGACTTGTAAGTTCACCCCCACACTGCAGTCATCGGTGTGGACAATTTCACTGTTCATGCTCAAAGTCAACAACTTAGTTCCATGTCTGTCCTTTTGTTCGAAACCTTGGCATTCCGATGTGGGACTCTGAGAGAAATGATCCGACTTAGATCTCATTTTCTGTGGTCATGAAGATTGGTGCCTGGAAAGTGCGCAATTGAAACTATTGTAATTTAATCAGCTGGTCGATCGTCGTAGCTTACATGGAGATTTATACTATGTTTACACGAGATTTCATACACACTTTTAAGTTCTTTTTATCAGTCGAAGGTTCATTAGGTGAACGAACAATCGATCCTGGTGTGCTCATTCAATTCATTGAAGATCATTCATGTCTATCAATAACAAACATCAAAACGCTAATGACCCTTCTGGTGTTGTGGATAACCATAAAGTGAAGTAGGTGTTTCCTTACAGGAACGAATTAAATTAGGCACTTAAAAGTTGATCATTGAGGTTAACCATATCCTCAATAATCGCGCCGGGATAATTATGTGAAGAAATTCCAGAGAAAATTTCAGGACAAGTTACACGACTCGGAAACTACAAAATTTTAGTCAGTTATGGGCATTTTCACCTGAAAATCGATTTTTCTCACTTATTTATTAATTTCAGATCTGGGAGTGGTCGCCATCGACCATAGACTCAGCGCTGAAAAATACTTTGACAGTGTAACCTCATATGCCTTATTCAACCAAATGAAGATTTTTTTAGCATGTTTTGGGCGACTACATTGTAAACTTGAAGTAGAAATTTCGGAGCGATCGGGCTGGCCAACGAACTCGACCTTTGTTTTGCCAAGACCAATTTTTCTGCGTTAGAACGAAATATATATATATATATATATATATATATATATATATATATATATATATATATATATATATATATATATATATATATGAAGTGTTGTTGTTGTCTAGTGAATAATACAGGCGAGGGTTTTCTTGGATTGACCAAACTAGACTTGTGGTTTTGGTTTATTTCCCGACGTTTCCACCCAGGGTCTGGGTCCTAGTCATGGGATAATATTTCCAACAGGTGTGGAGTCTTAAAAATAAGACTCCACACTAAGACTTCAAGAGACTCCACAACTGTTGGAAATATTATCCCATGACTAGGACCCTGAATTCAAATACCACTTTTGCGCGCATCGCATGCGCGGAAATGCGAAATCTGCGCATCAACATTGTTTTTTCAAATAGGAACCTCCATTCTTCATTACAGGTTTTAATTCTACGTAAAATTTCACGAAGAAATGACCCATCACTCGATTTTTTAAGTGTGCGTAAACGGACGCAATTCCGCTCCATATGTGCGCAATTCCGCACTAAAAGTGCGAAAATTGTGAAGTACTGAGTTTTGAAGATATTCAGTTGCTACATGTAAGACATGATTTCGAGCTCTCTGTTCGTGCTGAACCTCGTAATGTTAGGTGATGATGTTCAATTATTGATATTTGCAATACCAACTTGGGAAAACACCGAAAAATCGGCAAGAAATGCACTTATCTAACCCATTTCCACTGAGCACAAAGCATACTGAAATGTAGCTTTTTCGGTGTTTTCCCAAGTTAGCGTAGCAAATATCAATAAATGAACATCATATCGAGGTTCTGCACGAAAAAATACGACAAAATTATGTCTTAGAAGTGGCAATTGAATATCTTCAAAACTCAGTATTTCACAATTTTTGCGGAATGGCGCACTTTTGGAGCGGAATTCTTCCCGTTTGCGCACACTTGGAAAATTGAGTGATGGATAATTTCTTCATGAAATTTTACTTAGAATTCGAATCTACAACAAAAAATGGAGGTTCCCATTTGGAAAAAAAAACAAAAAAAAAAACGTTGATGCGTGGATCCAGCAATGCGATGCGCGCAAATGAGATATTTGAATTCCCCATAAAAATGACGGTTGAACTGCTTGACGTTTTTTTCTAACCCTTCAAGTATTTGAGATAAAAATACCTTTCCTTTAAGAAACACCATATATATATATATATATATGTATATATATATATATATATATATATATATACGTCGTTAAAATCTAGGATTGTGTTCTTCGATGGATGAAACAGATTTGTAGGGAGTCCCTGCCCCCCTCCCCCCCTCTTATCTAAATTTTTGGAGCCATCTAAATAATACCTACATTTTAGCGAATTTCCGTAAAAAATGAAGCTACTGCAATGGCTCGGAAAATTTTTAATTACGAATTTTTGAAAAATGTCTTCATAGTAATCCGTTTTGAGACATTCTGAAACAAATCCTAGAGTTTAAAGCATTTTCATATGTATATATTTATATATTTATGTGTCATTCCAGATGATAACTCTCCTTAGGATTGAGATAAAAATTCCGTTCTTGCGCCAAAAAATCAAGCTTTCCAAATGAATGGATTAGTTCGTAAGACCGTGCTTTTTGAGCTCAACAAATTGGTCAAATGTCAAAAAATGTACTTAAAAAATCACAAAAACGGCTAAAAATAGTTACATTTATATTTTTTGACTAAGTATTGCTAAGTAAAGTTCATTAACTATAGAATAGAACATCCAAAAATTTATGTTCAAAATTTTGCTGAAAAATTTACTTTAATTTCATTAAAATTTGCAAAAAAATCCATAAAAACGGCTAAAATTCTAAAAATTCAATACCACTAGTTGAATAGGAGATTATTATTTAGAATATATTTTTTGTCATAAAATCAGTAATTAAACATTACTCGCACTCGAAGTGCTCAAATTTCAAAACAATCAAGCAACATCATATTGGTCGGTAATACAATATTTTACGAAAGTTCGCTCATACGATCATGCTGCATGACTGGAACTTTTACTTTTAAAATTTGCTAAAATCATTATTGGAAATAATTAACAAAGAACAAAAAGTCATGCAACATGATTGTTTGAGCACATTTTCTTAAATTACCGTACTTTTGTTTCATGGTATGTTATTATACGTTATATTGTTTTGTAATTAGAGCATTTTGGCGATAATAGATGGTTAATTACCTATACATTTTAAACGTTGAAATTTTACATTTTAAAGGTTACATTTACATTTTAAACGTTACATTTAAATTTTAAACGTTAACGTTTAAACATTATACGTTTTAAACTTGTTCTAAATGATAATCTGCATTAGAAACAACGGTTTCGGATTTCAAGCTTTGTTATGCATGCAATTTTTATTGATTTGTTACATATATTAGAAATCGAAGTCTACTTTCAGCATAATTCTTTTTACGTTCTAGATCATAGTTGATAATTTCAATCATTTCATTTTCTACGAAAATTCGCTAAAATAAAAAAATAGAAGTGTTTCCTTGTAAATGAGTATTTTCCGCTAGTTAACCTCAAGCTTCTGTTTTCGTAATCTCAGGATGCTTAAGGACCACGGATCAACAGATGGAGGTTAGTCCATAAATAATTTAACAACATCTTGAGAGATCTTTCAATGTAAAGTAGTTGTCATACGAGCCAGTGGCTTATATGGTTTCCAATGAGCGTTTCCCGAGAAATCGACAAAGATGCTGCCCAACGTGAAAAAAGGCCTCGGATGAACCAAGCAAACACTTCAGGAGCAGAGTCCGGTTAGGAAAGCGGCACATTATAGAGGAGAAACGAGGAAAGTTCGACGACAATAACAACTTTCTTGACATGTTAGGGATAAAAAAAGGGGGAAGCGGGACGAAAACACATTTTCAGTGCAGCCCCCAGGGAACATTAACTGGCGCAGCGGCGGCTTGTTAGGAGTAAGTCGTTGAAAAGAAGATTCCGAACTGCGGGTTGTAGCAGCCTGTCACACACAAAATGATAGAAACGTGATTGGAAAAGAGCTGTCAGGGGCACGGGTCACATCATTTCCTTATGAGGATTGTGGGGAGAAAAGACGCGACGCAAGGCGGAAAAAAGAGCTAAGGCTTCCGCTTCGGGTTTCGCGTCCCCCTCAGGCTTCTGGGAAGAGATGATGAAGGAAGATGAAAAGCGTGGAGGGATAAGGCAGGAGATGGGAGAGGAATGAAAGAAGAGGTTAGAGGAGCTCTGCTGATAAGTATGGCCGTGACAAGAGTCGAGGATTTACATTCCCGGGCAACTCGGCACTCAGGAACTGCACCCTGAGGAGCGCGGTGGCCATTTATTCGGCGTTATTCATGCGCCAGGCTTTATAATTCCCTTCTGGATCGGAATGAACCTTTACAGCCGAGTCGAGCCGGGGGTTGTTCAGCTGGAAGGGGGTTGTTGGCTCCCCTGAACGCACCTACCTCACGATTTCCCTTCCAGCGTTTATTGCCGTTCGGAGGTCCCCCGTCTCTCCCCCTTCAGTCATAATCTTCAGGACGGCTCCTTTGGCACAAATCGCGCAGTTCTCACTTCATCAGGGCGAGCGGTTTGTTCCTTAAATGGGACCTTGCGGTACATCGACTGCACCACCCTCGCCTCATCCTACAATGCTATATCACCTTCATGGCCGTCCTCGTTCTCACACAGGGAAATCGTCTCTGCTCTGAGAGATCCTTTTCCTTTTCTGTATCATTAAGGATCCATTAGGGACAGCCAAAGCCTTGTACATGTATCTACAGAAGCTACATATTACTTTCCATACTTCCACAATACTAATAATGATCATTACGGTTAAAACATATGATATACATACCATTATAGTTCATTAAACACCTCTTAAGTTCATTATGACATGTTGAAAGCAAATAATTTTTTTGAATTATTATTATTATCATTATTATTTTTTATTATTATATTTTTCGTTCTTTGATTTTTTCACTGAGCCTGATAAACTCATGCCATTTCTTCAGCCTTTGAAAAACCCTCTTACCTAAGGGATGGATGATTCTTTTTAGAAATATGTATCATTTCTCTATGCGTACTTATTAAATAATTGGTGCATGAGTGCAAGAGCTTGGATGCTAGTACTACGTAGCTGTTTTGCTATTTTTTCATGTTTTTCTCATACGCTCAAAATGCATCTGAAAAAAGTAAATTCGAACGGTATTTTAATTTGGTGTTATTCTATTTTTTCTGGAAAATGAATTTATTCCTGAGGTTCATATTCTTCTTCAATGGACATAGTATAGAATTAGTGGTGACAAGACTATGGAAAGTAATCTTTACCATTCTCTTCCATGGCGATGATCTGAAAAATGTGAGTGAAACTTTGCAACGTGATATTGATACCATCTCGGATGCAACCAAACCAAACAGCTCGGATGCAAGGTTTTAGTTTTTCACCTGCAAAAACTACCTTCATCCATTTTTGCAGAAAGCGCTAAGCGCATGGTGAGTATCCTCACACAATTGGTGGAGTCATAATACCTTACTCCACCCACACACGTTTCCTTGGACTCATAGTTGATCGCCAGCTGCGGTGGGCCCTGCATATTGAGTACTTACGCCAGGCTACTATGCAAGGTGTACAGTTGCCCTATGTAACTATAGTTGAGACACTCAGCAGGAAGTACTTTTAAGGCTTTTCCATGTGGTGGTGCAATCAAGAATTGATTATGGGTCTGCAGTTTATGGATCAGCAAGAAAGTCCGTGCTGCAAAAGCTGGAACAAGGGTTCCAAGGGATTAAACAAGGGTCTTCGTTTGGCCACTGGGGCCTTTCGATCTACCCCGACAGTCTCCCTTCAGGTGCTCGGGAGTAGCCAGCCACTCCGTTTTGCAGAGCGCCTTCGCTATTTCCCGGTGCACCCCCTAGATACCATGGTTACTCTACCACTCCTGAATGAAACATAATCCAAGCTCCAGACTCGAACTCACCCATTGGGAATTCGTGTTCAGGAGTTCACCAGGTGGGACTGCATAGAGAGAGACCCTCTGGCCTCTTTCGAAGCCCCCCCCCCCCCTCCCCGTCCATCCACGGACCTTGTCTGGGATGCGCGTTGATCACCGCTTGAGGTTTGGGGTCGAGATCAATACACCACCACATGTCCTCAGATGTCGTTACACAGGGTCAACTCAGCAATATGCTGAACACACTCTCTTATTCACTGATGGTGTTGGCCTTGCTCTTTGGAGCCCCAACTTCCAAGTCACTAGACACCTACTACCTATTGCGTCTGGGTTCACAGCAGAACTGTGGGCAGTGACACAGGCTGCTCGGCACTGCCAGCTATTAGGAGTTGGAAATTATGTGATCTGTTGTGGCTAACTAAGTACCATTGAGAGGATTAGGGACACATATTCATATGATCCCCTAATTCAATGCCTGTGTGTTTCACTACACCGAGCCACAATATTGGGCACAAACATAAATTTTATGTGAGTTCCAAGCCATTTGGGTATTTACGGCAATAAGTGTGCTGATGCCCTAGCAAGGAGAGCCATTGTTGATGACTCCATCGAAATGTTGCCTATGCGCATTGAGGATCAAATCTCCTACATGCAGCATAAAGCCAATTTCATCTGGGTTGAGCAATCGTCTCACTGGTCCACGTGGAGTCCTTCAGGACCTGCCCGGTTGACTCTTTTGTGACCCACCTTACAAGAAGGGACTGAATAGTGGTCCATCGAGTAGCCACTGGCCACACCTGTCTTTCTCAAAGACGCTTCCTAGATCTAGTAGCTCGTGATGTTGTGTGTGGGAGATGCGAGAGTGATTTGTCAATCCGCCACCTTTTGGAGGACTGCCCAGGCCTCATTGACCTCAGGGTCCAGCTTGCACCCCCTCAGGGGGTGGATGTTCTGTCAAGACCAAACAAGGTCCAGTCCCTGTTGGTGTACCTGAGGGCCACTGTGCTTTACAACGAACTGTAATATTCTGATCTGTGGTATATTTATTTATTCATGTACATCTAGTCTATTTTTACCTTTACCTTTATTTAACTAAGATGTATGTATGTAACTGAGATTTATGTTTATCAGTAGTATTTATGTAATTGCAAGAATCATATAGTCGTAGTTTATTTTTATTACGGGGTATTTCTATCCGCTGTTGGGGTTTAAAGAGTGTTTATCGCTGTAACCCTTGAGGCAAAGTGCGGCGATGCCTTGCTTTGCGGGTTATTATTATTAATATTATTTCCCCTCCTTCGATCTGTCAGTAGAGTCCTTGATGGCAATTGGTTGACGGACGGTCAGCATGGCTCCCCTTAGAATCGAACCCGTTACAGTGTCCCTTTGACACCTTGTTGATTGTCGCTAATGAACCTCCGGTTGAGACGCGGCCTATATTTCTTTAAAAAAAGAAGAAAAAACCCTTGATGACAGTAGTATGGCAGAGCTAGCCGAAAACACCAACTACGCGCATTCTAGGTTAAGGGCCATTTGTAACTTGTTGATCTATTAAACATTGGTGAACTCCTTAGTTTTCCTCTGCATGGTCTTGAGAGCGATAATTTGCTCAGTGCTAAGTACAAGATCTTACACCTCCTAATTCACGAATGTATTGAAATTCTTTTCCAATCAAAATCATTTGTCAAAGTTCTACGAATTTAACTGGCATGAGGTGTGTTCAAAAGCTTAACATATAATCTTAGTACTTTCGACATGAAACATATAATGTTGTGAATAATAGATTATTCGAAAATGTTGACATCTAGTACAAAATGTTCAGCCATGTGAGACAAAATTGAAATTATAGTTAGATAGGCCGAAAAGAATTATAAAAAACTAATAACTATAAAATTAATGATGAAGTGGATATGCGATTCCCAAGTCGAAAAAATTCCCGTTAATGAATTCCTATATTTGCAGAGATATTATTAATAGTAGTAATTAGTAATTTGAAGGATATAAAAGCATTTGCACGGGTTTTACTCAGTTTTCTCTAGAATGTAGCGGTTTAGTTTGGATACATGCGGTTTAGAAAAATTCAAATTTATAAACTAAACAGTGAACATATTTGATTTTCCTCACTTATGTGTTTGACAGTATCGTGGAAAGAACTGGTTATAGAAAAAGGGACGATTCAGTATTCAATCTCTTTACCTGCCCTCCCGCTCCCACCCCAGACACCACCTCTTCAACCGCGAGATGTACTTTTAAACCTTTTCTGAACAAATTACACAACTTCCATTCGACCCTTCAGCATGTTGGGTAAGTCAAAACGTGAATATGAGCCAACTCCTGACCCTCTATCCGATCCAGAGGGTCAACCACGGGTTACAATTCCAAATCAGGGTACCGGCTCCCTGTTCCTCACAACACGCGCTCTTTTCACCACGTCCCTTTTTTATGGGGTCGAAATGAGTTTTTCACTGAACGAATCCGCTATCCGTCATGGAGTTTGACTTGTTCCAAGAGACTGCCTGTCCCGATACAGGGGTTTTGTTTTTCCCCACTGCATGTATCCGTTGTGTGATTTCATTTTTTTTTTTTTTTTTTTTCTTTTTTGGTTTGACATTTGAAATTCCTGATTGGTTTCCGCTCCATTTTTGTAAGCCGCGTGTTCGCATTAAATTCTCACTCCCGATCCCTTGTAGGTTTATCTTTTGGCTGCTAATACCAGTTACCGGTTTAGCTCTTTGAGCATGATGCGCTTGTTTGTGATTTATTCTTGACGATTTATTACAAAATTTCTGTATGAGTGTTTTGTGCACTAAAACTCGTGAAGTTTGAATTTACAGCTCACGTAAGTTTTTTAAAATTAGTCTTTCGCGATTTCCAGAACCTCACAAATAATGGTTATCATTGGACACTCTTTATTTTTATTTTTACATATTTTCTTCTGGTATAACTTCTGCATTATCGCATTTATTTTGAAGATGATTGATTGAGCCGTTCATGGGTTCCGTACTTTTCACGCAATGTTGCCTAATGCTCAGGTTAAAGTATATATGTTTCGTTTCCTTCCAACCTACTCGGTGGTGAAAGGGCAGAGATATGTTTCACAGAATTGCTCTTAAGGTACAAACATAGTTTTATGCTTTCTGTCACAAGACATACATGTATATTTGATGAGAGTCGTTCTCGTTGTTCAAGAATTGAGCGGTGTTCCGCATAGTGGAGTCAAGTACTGACAATTCAAATCATAGAGGTAGAACGTCTTCTTGTTCTATGCTTCAAACATGGCTTTTCCGTCGTTATGCTATATATGTGGATCGTCTGATGAAGGCGTGACTACAAGGTTCGTGTTCTTACCCCTCTCAGACCTATTAGAACCTCCTTAGCAGTTAGCAAAAGTAGAGGGCCTAAAAAAATGTTATGGCTTGCCTTCCTTGACTCTGATGCTCGTTGAAGTGTGCGTTCTGTTGATAGATGGCACTTTTTTCGAGTAGAATAGCTAGAATAGAAAAGCTCCATAGATTATTTGTGTCTTGGTATGTTGTTTCGATTTCTCGTTCTTCTACGCCGTCAGAAATACGAACTTAAACTACGCAGCCCGAACGGAGTACCCATTGTGTTATTATTCCGTTTAAACTTAATGTATTTCTGAACTTGAATATCCAGCTATTTCGTGACCCCTCCATTTCATTGATCAATAGGTTGTTGAACATTAGCCACTCAATATCTGCAAATGCGACATTAACCGTATATTTTCAAGTTCGCATTTCTTTCATCATAACTTTAGTCTTTATTTATACATATATTAACCATTCATCTCATCAAGCCGTAAAACTAATAATAGTTCGTACATTTATCAAATTTAGGGAATTTTTGATGAGTCGTTAAATATTTGGCAACGTCGCGGAGTGCCTACAACGCAACAAATGCTTCGTCCCTTCTGACATAATACATACGTGTACCAAATTTGGTGGCGATTGATCACGCCGTTCAGAAGTCAAGTATTCGTGCACCCAGCCGAAAATTTCTCATAATCTCGTTATACAACTGATTCTGTTGAGAAATCGACGTGACAATTTCGTGCATGTGTATGCTTATAGATCTGCTCACTAAGATACACACACAAACCATTCATTTGTTCTGTTCGTCTCTTCGAAGTATGAGGATTTGTAAATTTCGAAAATGAGTGGGAATTTTGTTTCAACTTTCACATACAATAAATTCAATTGCCATATTGACACAGATTAGGTGCTTCCAATGTTCAACGCAACAATATCCGCTCGAGGGCTTTTTCGTGAACTCTCGCCCCCAGCGGTGAACCACTTTACTCGTACCCTATTAAAAGTTTGATGTATTTCCTTTTGCTGTCGTTTAATGCGGCAAATTTAACTGCAGAGTCTCGTCGGAGGGTGAAGCAGAGCGTCCTTCACCTCTTCCGTTTAATCCCCGAGGAGCGATAACCCCCTCGCTCAGCTGCAACCTGGCGCTGATTATTTATATTACAGCTCCTCTGAACTTGGATGCTTGGATCCACAACGTGATTACTTGTCACGCTCCTTGAGCCCATATTGCCACTTGACGAACCAAGTAACCCGCACCCCTTTCCATGACATCACTCAACCCCTGTGCGGTGCCTCACTAACATGAAGCCTGCCGAGATAGCGCAAACTATTTGTTATTAAAACCCCTTCAGTCTGCCTCGGGTTTACATTTTACTGTACTACAATATTGTGATAAACCGTCTCCTCTTCTCCTAAACCCCCCCCCCCCCCCCCGCTCCTCTTCACTTTACACTAAATGCTCGAATAATTTTCGTTCTGGGTAATTCGTCGCCGAAGAGTTCATCTTCCATTACGAAAACGCTTTCCATGATATTGCGTAGCAATAAGAAGCCGCTTCGGGCTGATGGAAATTGATTACTGCCGTATTAACGGGGCTCTGAGTGGGAGATTATTAGAAATTGCTTCGTAACGAAATGTGGAGATTAATTTGATCATTTTCGCAACCTGCACCTAGTAAGCTTATCCCTCGGTGACAGGAACGCTTTTCGCAGATAGATGGGTATCATTAATACCCGCCGGTCAAATTAATGACTGCATCAATGAATATATACCGTTATTATGATCTATCTATCTATGTTTGTCTAAAAGGGGAATAACCGTTTGTAAAGAACTTATCCTAAATGGCGGTTAATATTGTAATACGAGCAAAACGTGATTGGGTAGTACTCGAGTTGAGATGATCAGCTGATGACAATAATAATTCGATAGTTAGTATACACTGATGCATAATACCCTCACCTACTAAAATGAATGATACATACAAGAATCAGCAAATTACTGAAAAATTAAGCAAAGCGGTTGAAAAAAGAGGAATTGTGATATAAATTGGAGTAAATCATTTCACTACTCAAAATCAAATTAAATTTTGACTGTCTCGTGAAAGAAAATATTATTGTTCATTGAGCATTTTCCCATGCCCGAGGTAAGTTCTTGTTCTTATGTAAACAAAATCAATTATATAAGTAATAAAATCTTGGATGCGCGAAAAAGCCAACGGCATCTACTCTTATTTAGGCACCTATGTGGAATTATATATAGGTATATATATATATATATATATATATATATATATATATATATATATATATATATATATACGGACATTACAAAAAAATGATTGGGGGTCGGCCTAAGAATTGCATAGCAATTAATATAGGCATATATGCATTCATATAATTAGGGGGATGTACCACAAAAGTAGGTTTTTACGATAGTGTTCTCTACGTTTCGCAGCAATAATCGTCGGCAGACTCATTTATAATATAGATTTTAATTGTTAATTTCATCTCACCAGATATGGTATAGGTAGTATACCATATTGTTTCAATTGAATCTTGAAATAGCAAAAACTGCAATGTTGTATAATCGCAAACATTTCTTCAAAAACAATAAATTATTTATGATACTTCATTAGTTGACGAGCGGTGCAATTAAATGAATAGGTAACAGATGTTTGGGAGTTATTGATTTGTGTTGTCATGGATCACAATATAGTGCTTTCTCGTGAATATACTGTGACCTCTATTTCCCATCTCCATGAATGAGTCGGTTCATCAATAGCAGGTCCCTATTTATAAACATTGCTGAGGACATTGATAATTGATTCATCATAAGGTTATCCAAACCCACCCACGTCAGAGCATAGCTCAGCGCTTGGGTTCCCTACTGTCAATAACTGTGGCATTCGATATGATGAGCGGGTCATTCCACATTATTTGACATTACGAAAATAACCCAGTTATGTACACAATGTACATATCTTGGAATGCAGGAACAATTCAGATGAAGATTGCCATTGGTTTGAGACACTGAATTTATATCAAATTTCAAATTCACCGTGCACACCAATCAAATTTAATTTGCATCACCCCCTGATTTGACACGGTGAACCTTAGGCCAGAGTTCTATATCCACTGCTGTAGATTACACATACACTCACTGTACAGTCAATATGTAAAACTTTATCGATGTTAGGAATCCGATGCTGAGATTGGAACCAACTCAACTGATCTACTTTCAACTTCTGTCCATTCAGTGCACAAGAGATAGTTAGGTACAGATCGGTAAGTAATGCATGCGTTAAAGGAACGTCCCAATGAATGGATTGTACATAATTTTGTTTAGAATGGCGAATAAATAGATGTATACCACATCATCATCATACCATTATGACATGTAGTGTTACAAGCCCCTGTATGAAGTTTTTACAAAACATTGGTTGAAAATATCACGATATATCGGATAGTATTGTGTCCCCCTTCCCCTCGCCAAAATCGTGAATTACCAAAATTGGTTAAAAATAGCGTAAATAAATAGTTATTTTCTCCCTCCATCACTCCTTTTCACAAAAGAAAAACAACGGATGGAAAAAACCTAAAATATGATGATTTATTGGAATTATCCTCTGCATACCCACACAACTGACTGTAAACTTGTATCTTCCAATGTGTGTTGTTTAACTGGACTAAAATATAGATCGAACAAAAAAACAGTCACGATAAGAATTTCTCTTTTGCTGTTAATGCACACGAGTAAATGCTGACTTGGCCGACCTTAGTATCATTCCAGAAACCTCTGTCCCCCAGTTTTGACCGCCCCCGACCATTCTGCGACAACATCATTTGGAGAACCCCTTCTTGCGAAACTTTGGTGCCTACCGATACATTTGTGCATTCGGAATCCCACCTTGTTTGACTACCATATTACATTGACTTTATTTTTATTGAATTTTCCTATTACTAGTTTCTGTGCCCAAGAAATTCTGGATTCAAATGAAACAAGTGCGAGCTTTAAAATGGATTCGTATTACTTTATCACTCAAAATGGATTCAAAATTAACGAAGTACATGATAACCTTGCGAGGTGTTTGACAGCGATTTTGTGTTTTGTAAGCGTGACTCGGACGCTTTAGCGCTTTGATAATCACCCGTTAGAACTGAGAGGTGTTGCGATCGTCCATAATGAAAGTCAGTGAAAACATTGTCCAGATTAATTGGATCGCGCGATGGTACGCGTTGGATGATTTAATTCAGTAGTAAACCCGATTCAACTGTGATAATTCTATTAGCGAAGTTTCATAGTTTATTTTCACCCACCTCATCACCTCCATGTAGGTGGTGAGTGCTCTCGATACGATAGGTGTCGACTAATCATAGATTACGTAAATCACCGAATGCGTAATTAATGGCTTCGCTCGTTTTATTGCATAACTACAGGTTTAGAAGATCGAAACGTGTTAGACCTTTAGAGGAAAAATGAGCTCATTCTGATTTTCTTGTCTTTACTTCTTGATTCCAAACTGGAAAATTAAAGACTGGACTTTGTGTTCATAAAGAACTCCACCGCTGGTTTGTGTAACGGTGTCACCCACAGGACACGTTTTTATGATTCACTTTTCTAAAGCCATAATTTTCAGGTTTTACTACCTCAAACTAGATGTGCTCAACGATTGACTCACGCGCACTCTGGTTAGCTATCTGTACCTGGAAGTAGTGTAAATAGTTTAATAGGTTGCAGTAAATGCTGAAACAAGAAAGTAAAAAAGAATTGAAACGAGCCGAACAGGAACTGGACGACACGCAAAACACTACGCGGAACTATTGGAATAGGACCGGCTGAAACGATGGTAGTTATCAGAACGTTGGCAACATGTGTCGCGTCAGGGTGGGTGGGCCCTGGATGAGAGAGGACTAGCAAGAGGAAAAAAAAAGAGAAAAATTCCCCTCTGCCACTCTTCCGCCCAACGGCCTGTGTCTGTTCCATGAGTGCTGCACCACTCAAGCCCGTCACATCAACGCACTTCATCAACTCGCAGCCGGTCCCGTACCACAGGCTGTTTCCTTCAAAAAACCTTCCTCTCCCTGTCGCCGTTTTTTCTACTACAGGGAAGTCGAATATCGACAAGCGATGCTAACCGCGTTTTAGCGGCAATACTCATATCAATATTGATACTCGTAGTTCCGATGTGAAATTATTTACTATACGATACGCTGTACTTTGATCCGTTAGTAATTCCTTTCACTTTGCACTTTTTTTGGGACGACCCTCTGAAGCTAGGTCATAAGGCAAGGTTTGTTTCGTCAATATAAGGACGGCCTATTAGAATGAGCGTTACTTAAACAATTTTTAAATGAAGGAAAATTCTGTCCTAAGAATTCTTTCTATGATTTTTCAATGTTTCGTGCACTGGTGACGTCAAAGCACCCTTGACATCACCAGTGCAGGAAAATTTGAATAATCATATAAAAGGAAACTACTTATCGTAGGCGAGTACGGATGGTGTCAGATTTCTTAGATTTGAATGTTTTTCATGAATACGTGGGTAACTCTCAGGACAACCCAAGCACCAAAGAAAAAAATAACCGAATACGAATCCGTTTCAGACTACTCTGACACCGAATCCGTGAGAAAAAAAAGAACTATATGTGTGTTTGAGACAAATTTTGTAGGCGCTCTCTGACTTTTTTTTTTTATTTTAGTTTTTTTTAGCGAATTTTTGTAGAAAAAAATAATAATAATGATGACAAAATAAAATATATAATTAAATTTTTTTTAAGCCGTTAAATGGCTTCGAAATTCTTTTAAAAAAACTTTTAAAAAATATTCTCCATGAAAGTCCATTTTCAGACATTCTGATACAATTCCTGGATTTTAACGCTTGACATTATATATATATATATATATATATATACTAGTTGCCAGTAGTGAAAAGTAGAATTCCCTGCTGTTTCAATATTAAGTCATTTAAACTACAATTCACTGATTTAATTTTATTTAATAGCAGGTGTCAAATCGATCTCATAGACATGCAGTTGCAGCCTGATGTGCAGTACAGGTTTATTCATAACTACCAGGATCACCTCACTGAGTTCGTCGTTCGTCCAGCTCCGTCCTCTACAAAGCAACTCGGCTGAAGAGGGGGCAAGCAACAGCGTAATTAGTGAGCTTGAAGTACTATGGTCAGAGCTAATGATGGTCCACGGAAGGCAAAGGCATTCGTAAAGTCAAGGGGATGTCGAGGGCCTCAACCAGGATGTGGAACGAATGCTTGCTCGCGTCCACAAAGTCCGGACAAGGCTTTGTCCGATTCTCTTGTAAGAAATCATGCATGTCGAATCGATGCCTATGGAAGAGGAAAATTATTTTATATAACTCTAAATCCCATGAATGCTTGGCTCTTCTCTAAGTTATTCTAGTTTTACCAAATGAAAGTTCGTTGAAACTAGTTTTAACTAGACTAAATTCAGTTACTTCCGTTTCTAGCTGTGAGGGTTCAAGTAAGTTACTAGTCACAACTATTTTTCACGAAGGGACTTAGTAAAAATTTGTACTGACTTGTTAAAACTAGAAATAACTGATTTCAGGTATTAACCGTTTGTTACGTATATATGCCATTCAAGACACCAACGATGACGATAATATATGTATCACATTAGGATTGGGATAAAAATCCGATCTTTCGCCAAAAAATCAATCATTCCAAAAGAAAGGATGAAAGGTTTAAGTCATTAGACAGTACTTTTGGAGAACATTTAATTAGCCAAATTTCAACAAAATGTGCTCAAAAAATCATTAAAATTCGCTAATAATCTTATACTTTTTAGCAGAATTTTAGTCAAAAGAAGTTCATCAAAAATGATCTAAAACATTAAAAAATTCAAGTACAAAACTATACTGAAAAATGTACTTAAATTTCAATATTATTTGCCAAAAAATTGAAGAAAAAAAAGCAATAAAGACTAGAAAACCACTTTTTTTTTTTTTTTTTTTTTTATCACCAGAATATCATTTAGAACGAGTTTTTCGGTCAAAAAACTGGCATTTGGCAGTGAACAATTTCTTTACATTCAAAGTTCCAACAGTTTAAAACAATGTAACCTAATAGGATGGTCTACGAAAATTCGCTCACACGATCATGCTGCCATGACTTTTTATTCATCAACATCCAACTGGGTAGTGTTGAATTTTTTTATAAGTTGGATATATTCGTAACATACTCACTGGGTAGTGTTTCGGTAATCACACATCTCTATTATTAATAAGAATGAAACTCCGTCTGTTTGTCTGTTTGTCTGTCTGTCCATGCTATGCACGGCCAAACGGCTGAGTGGGGGGCGTCTACGAGTGGAAGGATACTCGGTACAAAGCCGTTGGTAATTTGGCAAGGACTTGAACCGGCATTGTACTTATTTGCCAAATATAGCGGCAAAATGGAGAAAATAGCTAAAATTTTCCAATTTTTCTGTAAAATTCCTTAGTTCCATCGGTTTTCCGGGGTCAAATTCGTAGTTCTGAATTGTCTGAACTGTGATTGGATCGTTTGAGCGTAGGGTTAAATATTGTCAGCGGTATCGGTCATGTGTAAAAGCTTGTACAATGGTATCGGGTCGTTAAGCGAATAAGTACAATGCCGGTTCAAGTCCTTGCCAAATTACCAACGGCTTTGTACATCCTGGAAAATACCAAATTTTATCGGCACAAGGTATTTCAGAACCTTAATTTATCAACGCGACATAATTTCAGGTGAAATTAGGGTGAATTTGTCTATTACCCTACTATTAATTTGAGCTTTATGGCCTATAAACGAAGCAATCATCGGCGGAAAAGTATAGTAAAAAACGGAATCATGTTCAGAACATGCCAAAGCATATTATCCGACCATTTTAGCATGTTTCTAGTACAATTCTTAACCAGGCGACAGCATTTTCGGTGAAATTTTCGATTTTTACTTATCTTCAAGTAAAATTAAGTAAAATAAACTGGCGCCCTCGGCCAGTTTACCGGATAACTAGTGGACGGAGCGTAAAATAAATAAGTTCACCGTGTTCAGCGCATGCGAAAACCCATAAATTGACCTAAAAAATTGAAATCCGTCCGTCAAATCATCACCTCGGCACCAATTTAGAGGTTGGTTTACGATAGCGGTCGATAACTGGCCAAAATCGACCCAGGTAAAGTGATTAGGATTAATATTTTTTGCTAAAAATTTACGAGTGTCATCCTGACATACCGAGGAAGCAAAAAAACAATGGGGACAAGAAATCCCAGAACTTTTTTTCGTTTTGAACCACTCTATCGTTGCGCTTGGGTCATAATCGAACGTCAAAAAATGTTGTAACCGATACATTCTCAATTCATGCGCCGTTTTTGGAGATGCACCGCTTTGATTTTGGGGTTTGAATTTTTGGTTTTCTGGTACTTCAAAGTATCGTTTTTCACCTTGGGTTTTCGTCGGCATCGTAGCCGAACTTTTGTCTAGTTCCTGACCGCTGTGGAGCGAAGCGAGCAACATCCCCGAATAAACTTTTTGTGGTTCCACGTAGTTTCATAAGATTTAATTTGTTTGTAAGAATTTCCAACAGAAAAAAACGTCTGCCAAGTTGGGTGGGCAGTATAACTTCCTCAAGCGAGCGAAGCGAGCAGCATCCCTTACAGAAGTTAAACCTACCCTTAGGGATCTATCGTTTGCGAGCGAAGCGAGCAACATTCCCTACATGCCACACTTTGCGAGCGAAGCGAGCAATATTCCCTACATGCCACACTTTGCGAGCGAAGCGAGCAATTGAATGGGGGGTCCGGGGGGCTACACACGTTAAACCTACCCTTAGGGATCTACCGTTTGCGAGCAAAGCAAGCAAAATTCCCTACATGCCACACTTTGCGAGCGAAGCGAGCAAAATTCCCTACATGCCACATTTTGCGAGCGAAGCGAGCAATTTAATGGGGGGTCCGGGGGGCTTGCCCCCTGGCTGGACGTGGAGGCGAGCGTAGCGAGCCGGAGCGGCTAGTAAAGAATATGTCTGGGAGGCTACAATTACAAGCTTCATCCATTTTTACCTCCTTTTTGGAAGAGTTTAATAGATTTTGGATTTGGATTGATAAATGTTTAGCAATGTCATCTCCTTCATTCCTTTAAAAAGTTGAAGGCTGAAAACAAATGTTGAATGATTTATCATCAGAACTTCCATCAAAATGTCTTATAAACGTCTCTAGCATTCGAGAAACGCATAACTTTTTGAATATCGTTCTCTGATAAATTGTTCTTCAACACAACTAACGCACTGCTATCGGCAACGGCAAATTTTATGGGCTTAATAGCTAGCTTTCTCACCATGTATGGAGATAGCTCTTTCGGATGTTTCAACTTCCCTTCAATAACGTCCATAGCGTCTGGGATTCCTCGGAGTAACATCATCACTTCAAACTTCCACTCATTTCACTTCACTTTTCCATTCAGTTGTCGTACCTTCACCATCGATCGAGGTCCATTTCTCAAATTATTTTTTACAGTGTTCATATACAATTTAAGTTGCACATCATCTATTGAGCTCTAGATTTTTATTATTGACAAGACTAGTTCTTTTGAATTTACAATACCAACAACAATTTATTAAACGCAGCAACATGTGTCATATGATTATTTTCAGAGTATGAGGATAGACATTTAAAAATATAATAATTTATAAGAGCATTTTCAACAGTAATTATAAAATCATCATTTACTGTCGTTAAGAACGATTCCGTCGTCACTAGGGGTGGAGTTCAGTTCTACCCGTTTCTCTTCCTTCCCCATCTTCCTTTCCCAAATTCGCTTTTCACCTACTACACCATATAAAAGGGCAGACAGACTAAATTGAGTTCACTCCCGACAGTCGTGGAGCATGATGATGTCTTTACATCGAAAGCACTCGCCCCCTGTACTCGACGACAGATTTCCTTAAGGTTAATAAATGATCATGCTTAAATGGTATATAGGTTCTCCTCCCAAGAGGTAAGGCGATAATGGGTATCCGGTTTGACACCCAACCTTACCTAACCTGCCGGATCTCGGATAGATCAGATAAGTACTTTCAGGAGCCGTGTGCTTGAAAATCGTGGACCATGGTTTTTACTCTAAATAGAAATGGTTGGAGTGAGACTGCGAAATGCATGCAAACATCACCTAAATTCCAAAACCGATTCAAGAAAAACCGTTAATTGGAGTTGCAGTTTTCAATAGAAGCACTTCAGATGTTTCAGTATGCTTCAGCATAATACCCCTTGATACTCCGTGCAGAAGGCAGTGCACAAATAGCCTCTCGGGAAAAGTGGCTTCTAAAATCGCTCCAGTTCCGAAACTCGAGGACGGAGGTGGGGTGAAGTCGAAAGAACGAGTTAGAAGAAAGGAAAATAAGCACTGTCCCGCCCAATGTTTCTGGAGCACTCTCAGAACAGGTTGGAAGGGTTTGAGAGATTCAGCCGGGATGATATCATTTCAACGGCTGCGTTTACTTTCCTGTATTCAAATGCCAATACAGATTTGACTCTGAGTCAATCTTGTTTTCTACCGTATATCTCTTTCCTCTATATTGCAATGTATAAAAATAGAAGTGGCAAGGGGTGGATGTTACAGTAGTTCGCAAGGGGTTATGCCTCTTGACTTTGGGCACCTAGATCCGAGACTCATGATTAGAGTTACCCGGGTATAGTGTTTTTTTTTTTTTTTTTTTTTTTTTTTTTTTTATTTTTTTATTTTATTTTATTTTATTTTATTTTTTTTTTTTAAGCGTCGTTTCGGAGTTTTATGTAATATTTTCTTAGCTATAGTGCCGCACATTTAGTATAATTTGGATAATTTTCAATTTCCTTACAAGACGCAGATTTATCTGCATTACTTACCAGTCATGTTACGTACCGAAAAATCGACCAGAACTTTTCGTCTCTCATATCCACACAGCCCAGCGTTTACTACAATTTATTTTTTTCCGGTGTTCTCCCAAGTTGGTGTTGCAACTACCAATAAATGAACATCATTACGTGATTCAGCTCGAAAAAATACTCTAAAACTATGCATCACATCAGGCAGTTGAATATCTTAAATCTCAGTATTTCACAATTTGTTGCACTTTTAGAGCGGAATTTCTGCCGTAGTTTCTGCTAGCGGAGTTCATGCGCACTCAAAAAATCGAGTGATAGGTCATTTCATCATAAAATTTCACGTACAAAATCTGAATATGTAATAAAAAAGGGAGGTTCAAATTGGAGGGCAGTTTTCGCTAAAGACAACACTGCTCAATGAAAATTAACACCATTTATCAGATGTAATTTTTCATACATATTATATTTCTTAAATACATACTTCTACCAAGTGTTTTTATTATCAATATATATATATTTTTAAATGAATTTTTTTAAAAGAACGTCATGTTCCTATATATATATATATATATATATATATATATATATATATATATATATATATATATATATATATATATATATATATATATATATATATATATATATATATATATATATATATATATATATATATATATATATAGTTATAAAGTACAGAAATGTTTTAAATAATCTAAATAGACTATTTAGATAGGGAGCAAAATGTCAAAAGTCGGTCAATCAGATCGGTCTATCAGTGATTCTCATATCTCGATGTTACGTTTGTGCATGCGCAAAAGCTACCAATGAGTCGGGAGCGATGAAGTTCATTGATCACCATCTACACCCAAACAGTACAATCCCTGAAAACTTCATTGGAATTGAATGAAAACTTTTTTTTTTTTCTAATTCATTTATTTGTTATAGAACATAATAAAAAAAAACCTCATTTATTATAAAGTAGCACACAATAAACCCCCCTAGACCATATGTATGTTTCGTTCAATCAAAAATACGTTAGAAATAAATACAATAGGTGATACCTCAAGAATAACTATCACAAGAGAAAGAAGTAGAATATAAGAAACAAAGAAATAAATCTCTTCACGGAAGGGTTCCAACTGCTTTGCTAATTCAAAATAACTTAATCACCACAGATTAGCTAATTAAACTTGCTCTTCACTTTCCATACGCGTATCATAGAGACCGTAGCATAACTACTTCCATAATTCACAAAAAGGAAACTGTAGATGTCATGCCTGTTACAATGATTTGAGGTTCGCCATTGTGCAGCAGCTACTAGTGTTGCAACCGTTATGAAACTCATAGGCAAACGAAAATCAAATCGTTTTTCCTCTATCCTCTGAATCTGAGTGATATACGAATAGATCATGAGAAAATGACCCTTGATGGATTTTACTTTTGCTGTTGTATTGCGGAAATAATTGTTTTTGAACAATGAAAAGTCTAACTTGCACATTTCCTGATAAGTTCATCAAAACCGGACGAAAACTTGAGAAAATTTAAAATTTAGCTTTTAACATGGAGTTACTGACACTCAAACACGCTGACAGATAGACATGAAACAAAAGTATTTCAGGAACTTAAGGGGGTTCAATACCAACAAACTGGGGAAAAAATTTTTTTTTGTTCATTGTATCTTAATCTGTATTTAATTCTGAAAATTTTGGTATATTGCACTTAATTATTCCATCAAGGAAACAGCAGTTGTGAATTACCAGAGAAGTGCGCAACCTACGGTGTCATTCAGCCATACTTTCGATTCTGTGCCTCTCTTCTCCTTCTCAGAGATTTTAAAAATTGATCTCATTCCATTTCAGATGATCCAGTCCAAGGTTGTAAGGTATAATCTGGTGAAAATAATAACTGCTAATAACCCCTGCCCATTTCCCCTCAGTCAACTAAGCGATTCCGATTCGTCCTTGGCGAACCCCAAAGTTCTTTCCCTCAGTTTGGGCTGCGCCAAGTTTTCTAGGTTTGTGTCACCCTTCGCCGCCCTTCCAATCATCTCCCGAGCCTTTCCTAAATAAATTAGTCGGTAGGTACAAGAGTTTGAGTTGAGCCTCTCGCCTCGCTTTACCCCAGTTTCACGGGCTAACGTGCAGCTAAAAGCTGGGCCTGCTGGGTGGGAGGTTCCCGGAATCGGTTGAAGCTCTCGAAAGATCGAATGTGAATCGACCCGCCCAACAACCCTACTTCCGCTCACAACAACCCGCTCCGACTTCTCGTGTTCGGAACTCGCTCCTTCGCGATAATTTTTTCATGAGTTCCCTTGAAAAGGCTATTAGACTGTGAAATCGGTCTAGTTGTCAACTCGTAACTGTAGACATTAGAGTACGACTCTAACGACCTCGTTTTTCAAGACTATAAATATTTATTCATTTTGAGGCTGCCTTTTGTGCTTTTTCATAACTAGGTGCTTAGATCTTTATTATGACCTCTAATGTCAACTCATGGCCTCAACTGGATGGCCTCGATTAGATTACTCATTAATATGCTAGAGCTATGATGTTTTATTCTGTCCTTTTGTGTGCCAATTATATATTTGATGAGTGAAAGGCGATCATCGAATTTTTACTTTCTAACTTGTATCTTATCGACCAATGAAAATCCGTATGCTCTTGAGAAAACAGCTACTTGTTTTTAAGCATAATTTTCGATTTTATTTTTGCAACTTTTCATCAAAATAGATTGAGGGAGTAATTCTTTTCGGCATTACAAATAACATACAATAATACGATATAAAATTTCAAATAAAATTTCAAATATAAGCAAAGGTGAGTGACGCTTCGCACCATATCTTTACTTGCTGAATCGATATCGATAACAGTGTGAACATACTTTGGTTTACCTATTATTTTTAATAACGAACCTTTGTTATCGACCAAGAAAAAAAGAAAGTTTTTTCTTGCCACCCTCCTCTAAATTTGTTGGTTTACGTTTCAAGATGTGTAGAAGAGAAAAATAAAAATAAAAAAAATAAAAGAACAAATAAATATGTCCTTCCGCCTTCCGAAGCTTTTCTCCGAAACTACTGAATCAAACTTTATGAAATTGGGCTCAAAAATTGTTCATCGGCCGAGGATATGCCGGTAACATCATGATAATTTTTTCAACCCTAAAGGGTAGCAATAAAGGGCTAAACTATTAGGTAAAAAATCGAAATCTTAATAACTTTCAAAGCAACAGTATTGATATTTTGGTTTTCATTGATAAATATTGTCCATAAGAATCGAATAAAACCATCCAGAACGTCATACGTTTTTCCGTTAACTTTCCATAGGGCTAAGGAACTTCCAAAATAAAAACTCTTAGCTTGGAGAAATCATGTGAATTAGCGAATCAAGCACTAAATTTCATTAATGACCGCTATAGATTAGGTTCAGAACACTATAACTTCCTTCGTAAGTATCAGTTCATATAATTCCTATTGAATTATCAGCTGAAATAATTCCAATGTAGTTATGAATTCGCGAGGTCGAGTTTAGTGCTTATTGTCCGTGCAGATAGTCTAGTGAAGCATTTTATTCTGTCTCATACGTTTTCAGCTGGTAGGTACTACTTAAATGTCGTTATACTTAGACTAGTAGAGTATAGATGTATTAATTAATTGCATATACTCGTTTATGTATTATCATAATGGACGTATCAAAATCGTCTTCGTTATGTTTCAAATTAAATATAGAATAAACGACTATAGCGACGTGTTTTTTACCTATGCCATCTGATTATGAATCAAGTGCTGATTATTTGACATTGTTTTGCTTTTGACAATGAAAATCCGATTCCAAAAGAGGTCAACGTCGTTTTAGGAGGTCGATCGCTGACAGATGGTTCAGCTGTTACGGAGAGTGTGGCAGATGACCTTTAAAGTGACAGACAGATAGTCACACATACAAACTTTTTTTCAGATTCGTGAAGATATGTTTTCAGTTTGAGTTCAGACACATGTATTGGAGCAGTTCCAGGAAAAATATATCAAAGCGGTTATAGAGGAGGGATCCGCCGTGGCTTCGGAAATGCCCCAACGTAGTCCTCATTCCTTTTGGTTTGTTGTTTTCTATAATGAACCTTTGTAGAAAAAAAAAAGTCAACCCCCTTCAAAATTTGGTAGTTTGTCCTCTGTCCGAAGTTTATCTTACTAATTATTGGACCCTAGCTTACGAAATTTCGCTGAACAAATCGTACCTCGGCCGGGGAAGTACACCTAAATCTCGGCATCACTTTTAGCATACCTCAAGTAGTAGTTAAGGGGTTGGAATTTTGAAGAATAAAAAATATATATGTACCTATATTGAAAACATTTGAATAAAATGGTTGTTTTTCGGTTGGTTAATAGCTTTGTTTAGTGAATTTGATGGAACCAACTGGGGAATTACCGTTCGTGCTCCAAATATTAGAAATGGAAAAAAACTTGGCAATTTTTTTTTCAAAGGTTTATTATTTGTTTATTAGATAGTCTTATGGTTTATAACAATAGAATAAATACATACATTCATTCACATTATATAAATACAACTGCACACACGTAGACAGGAAATTAATGAAATCAAAACACCTACAGTGTACTAGTCCCAAGTGCAATCTTACATCAGAAGCTATGTATATTGAGACATACGTAGGCACCCACCTACTGAAAATTGATGAGATAAAATAAAATCCCTACCTACGCTTCACTGTCCATACCTATATCATCTCGATTTCTTGAAGAGAGAATATCATTGAAATTATTGCAGCTGCAACGGTCGTCGTAGTTATAAGGCGGTTTTCACTATGTTCCAGATGACCACAGCGATTCGAGTGGCTCATCAGATTCATTGAAATAATTTCTTTAATTAGCAAATATACATATTCATTAGAAATGTTTGAGACGTTGATTTTTTAATATTTCAGTTCTTCAATTTACGCAATTTACGCAACTTGAAACGTAAACTGGTGAATGTGGGGGGGGGGGGGGGGGTGTAAATATCGAAAATAACAAACCGAAAATCCTTAAAACTAGTGCATAGCAAAGCGACTTAGCATGTAGGGGTCGCCCGAACGCTGAACTTCTTATTCGGCTTGATCTTGATAGGGCTTAATGAATATGTATGCTCGTGTGATGCCTGACAATTATTTATGTAGCAGTACTGACAAATGAGCTATCATACAGAAGTTATAAACCTTCGTGTTTTAATGTGCAACTTTTTTTTCCATTCTTCTTATTTTGAAAATTTAAGCATTAAATTTGATTTTTTGTCATAGCCTGCAGAAAGGAGAGAATGAAAGCTCGGGTTTTAGCAGCCATATGTCAAAATTCATGGATTTATCTTCAATGGACATTCTCTTGTCGCATATTGTCTCTAAACCCTAATATGCATGCGTTTAAACCAATCTTTGATCACTTCCTTCTCATAATGGCGTTTCACCTTCTTAATATTAATTGCTACCGGTAATCCTATTTTTACAGCTAATGTTGTAAAGTTATGATTAAATGTGTTTTTCCGTTGGTTCCTTTTCCTGTACTGACACAGCTGTTCTATTTATCAGGGTATTACTTGTTTTGTCCCCCCTTTGATTCATCGGTGTTCTAGTTTACTACTGTCGTTTTTTAATGAGTCTGAGATTCAGTGAGCTCTGGTGGTGCAGAGTGGATTGGGTGTTTTCGATGTTGAGAATATATGTGGGCGAGAGGTTCAACAAATAGGTACAACTGACTATAAAGCCCTGAAACTAATGGGCCAGAGTGAAAAATGGCAGAAGTCAAGCCGCTCTGACACGAAATGTGACTTCATGCGGCCACAACATTACGGCTCCAAGAATAGACTACTGGTATGTCTGAGAAAGATTTATCAATTCACGCCGTGCGAAATCGACGGCGGAATGACGATTAGGGGGATCGTTGATGCAGAGAAAGACCTCTCGAGAAACATAAACGGCGATAGCGCCGATTCCTGAATACACGTAACACGAACGTGCTCCGAAGTGAGAATGTGATTGAATCAGAGGCTGACGATTTGATATGAACGAGGGGGTTGACATGCGAGCCGTAATGAATGATCGATGGGTCAGCACTGGGCGCACTAGGTCACGACACCCGTCACGACCACTAGTCGCTTCCACACAGCCTAAGGCCGTTTCAAAATCCTCCTTTGCTCACTTCATTTGGTTCGAAAGCCCGTTTTTCTTCCTGTAAACTGTTGATCTGATAGAAACTACTTTAATAGCATACAGTGAGGTCAACGACCAACTGTCGACGTATCGAGAAAATGGTAACGCCCTCTTACCTTTCATCTACAAAACAAATATTCGAGTGTTTTAGTGAATTCTCGAAAAAATGAAAGCTATTGGAATGGCTCCAAAAAACTTAGATTACATTGTACAAAATTGTCTTCATGGGATTATAACGAATTTAAGATGATCCCATCGTCAAATGATATAAAAAGAGGAAGGAGAGCGGCAGCTCTGTTAACCTTAAGGGGGGTGTCCCACAAGCGTGTATTAGAGGACGCGATTGGGGTAGGTAAAACTTATTGTCTCGTCACACGAGGGACCAGAGTCATCCCCCGGACGCACAGTGGGACCAAGTGCGGTTCTAGCTGATCAAAATTTTTTGATGTACATTCAAATAGGAACTTCTGCGCTGATTTCGAATATACCCAATGTTCCGGATCCGAAATTGACTATCCTGGTGTTATTCACCAAAAAACAAGACAAAAAAAGTTTTTCTACTTTTTTTTCCAATTTAGGCCTATGACCACCTCTCAGAACTTCTTTTGTAACACAAACAAGTTTCAGAGCATTAAATTCTGCGTCGATTGATTACCAGAAATCGTAGAAAATATGGAAAAAAATAAAGTTCCAGTCATTGTTGTTGAAGCATGATCGTATTAGCGAATTTTCGTAAATTATGGTAGGTAGTTACGTGATATATTTTATGTTGCATTGTATTGAAAATTGTGGACTTTGAGTGAAAAGAAAAACATTTTTTTCCTGCGAACATGAAGGATCAAATCTTACCTTCTCAATCTTACTCGGAAGAAATTGAAAATTAGCTCGGCAGTAATTAGTGAGGCATTAATAACGCTGATACCGGTTAATCCGGGGCCACTGTCGACTGTTAAAAAGAACTAGATTCATGCTAATGGTCGAACCTTTGCGAAAATGGCGGGATAAATGTAATTTAGGATCAACAATGAGCTATTCAAGATATTCAAAAGAAATTTGAATAAAATAAATAAATGATGTGATATGAAGTTTACTTTAAAACGTGTCATGTTATTGTTAAGCTACGCAGAAAACGTGTTCCAACGAAACACAATTCCTTATACCGTGCTTAATGTAATCACAAGTGTACCAAGCAAAGTGGATAACATTAAGCGGGGGATAACGAAAGATAAATAAATTAATACAGTTGCACCAAACAATAACATTCCACAGTTTTATATGATTACATCTGGGTGATTACGTTTTTCATACATTCGGAAGAGATTGAATGGTCGATATCTATTATTACGGATTTAACATCTTTCCATATTATTATTCTTTCCGAAAATTTGAATGCAGTACTAAGCACAAATTGCTTGTCTTATGTGATGTTACCAATGAATGTAGGTATGTATTTATGCTGATCATATCGTTGCCATGATGGAGTAGTGATGTTTAGGTAGAGTCTGGTCACGTAAACTTGCAGTATTGCGGCTCGGAAATTGATTGGCTAGTTCCGAGCTTATTATCTTCATCTATTCAGGCTATAATGGAGTTTACAAGCTTTATTAAGCAATGAGACAGATTACTGCAATGTTCTTCTGCACTACAGCACTACTAATATTCACAATCGGAGCAATATTAACGGTCTATTTACTATATTATTTTATAAATCAGACAGATGCCCATGCTATTTGCCCTGTGCTCGTCTGCACTGTTAAAAAAACTTCTTTATCATTGTTTTATTTTAACCCCCCTGTTAATTTTATTTTATTATTGAGGGGAATGGATTGAACATTGGCGATTGAATTTTGATTGAGATCGAGTGATTCTTATGTAATGAAAATTGGTTTTTTATGCTGCTAATGGAAATATTGAGATCATAGTGTGAAAATTGGGACCTCCGACCGAGTAGTGAAACACAGGAGCGCTCATGGCTATCCCCGGACCTCAGTTGGTAAATGTTGAATCAGAAGGGTCATGTTCTACATTCTAATGTGCCGTGCGGGAACTATTCATCGAAACTGTTTATAGAGATGTTAATGGAAGCGTGGGTTTCATTTGCCATTCGAATATTGACTTGGGACATACCACCACCTTCCTGAATGTGTACCTACATTACTGAATCAATCATCGTAATAACGCTCCATTGAAGATACTTAGAACTTGTGCAACAATTTCAAATCAATCAATAAGATCGTTTATTTTTATAAATCACTGTGAGGGCTTAATGCATCTTTATTGATTATCGAAAAATAGAAAGGATTAAGTACTATTACAGTCCAACTGTTGGCATACTATTTTCGTATGAGTATTTGCAAAGTAATAACATTACAACGAGTTGCAGGGTAAAACAAAATACCTTTCTATCGATAATAATTGAGATAAAACATTTCAGTATAGGGTGACTCCTATATCAGTCCTACACCTTCTTCCACTACTCTTCAAACAAAACAACTATTTCTTCACAACAAAGACTGAAAGCATAATTGTTTTAACTGCATACATATTCACGGAAGCATTGGTAATAGGGCTTAATACAAATCGAAACCAAGTTGGAATTGATTAAAACTTCTGAAAAAATAATGCTAAATAATGCGGATGAAGGAAACAGAATTCAACGTTATTAGGGATCTACGAAACTGCGAGAGAGAAATAATTGTACTCGTCCAGAGAAAAAGCTCTTAGAGTTTCCATATAATAACCGAAAATATCCACAGACTTTCTAGGATTGTAATCCCAGGCTAGCAGTTCCTCCAACTGAGACTGGCCACTGTCTATATAAGTATCGAATCACCTTTGGAGGAATTCGATAGTTCCGGAACGGTTTGTGAATCGGACATGAGAATATGGGATGACCCAGGTTCTACTTTTCTCGCCTATTACAGTCCATACTCGGCAATGAAAAATCTAACTGATATAAGCATATTTGTGGTATGTTTCCATAATTGGTATTCTTGGTAATAGTGCTATAAGTCATAACCTGTTATACCAACGTACATAAACTAGCAATCCAATAAATGGGGCGCACATTAGCCATACTGGCATATTATCGGGAAATACAAATATTTAGAGTTCTGCCAATCGTAAACATCAATGCAAAACTAATGATTCTACCATATAAGTCTGAATACTAGGGCTTGTTGTTCTAATATCTATTACATGACTGCTTAAATGACTGCTACTAATCACTGTCAACAGCGTGCGGGTTGCTGTTAAGCCCAAGGCAAGTTGCACTGGGTGTCCAATGTCAAGAGTCAACCCCTCGAAGGAAACTCTTGAGAAAACCGCCTTGGACAACCTCACCAGTCTCCAAATATCCCGCTTCTCCCACTGCGACCCATTCCAGTATTAATACCGATCCCACCAACGACTGTAACAGCCTGAAAATTTTCCCTAGCCAAACAGATTGTCCCTACCGCCACTCTTAATTTCGGTACCTCATGTTCGCAGGATACAAGAAACTTGCAAGAACTCAAAAGCAGCACTCCGATATACCATATCGATTTGACAAAATCTATCGTTTCATCTCCACACGTTATTTCCAATTTCCGCTTTTTGCCATGATTCCCAAAAATAATGTCCTTAGTTTCGGTAAAAGCACTCTTATTATTTTCTGGCTATCAATATAACTGTCCCCTAGGAAGGGTGGTAATTTCAAATGGTGCAGCTCTCTTGCCCTGTTATCAGACAAACACTACATCGTTAGCCTTTAACCCAGGTAGGTCAGCCAGAAATAGTATGAATATTATAAGTTAGTGGGATTCGCCTTGCAACATGCCCATAGTGACCTCTGGACTGCAGTCTTTTTCGTTACATGTTGAATCAGGTGGATCATGTTCTACATTCTAATGTGCTGTAATGGAACTATTAATTGAAACTGTTTTAGAGCCGTTAATGGAAGCGTAGGTTTCGTTTGCCATTCAAATATTGAAATACACGACCACCTTCAGTATTACATGCATAAGTACATTACTGAAACAATCATCGTTATAACGCTCTACAGAAGTTACTTCCAGCGTGTGCCACGATTTAGTGGATGATCGTTTTCACCTTGAAGGCTAGGGGGATAACATTCTTAAAGGTCATAGTTTAATGCGAAATTGCTCTGAAAGTCATGTTTTTTACGTGTGTTTTATTCTATTGACAGTATTCAAAAGGGCCAATAAGACGATTCCTAACCCTCCAGTCCTTGGATTAAACCATCAATTATTGGAGTACCACTCATCGTATTAATGGTAAGATGTAGGAGTCATTACTGGTGAATAAGTAAATGTGGATGCATGTGGAAATAAAACGAATATTTGCGTTTAAGTTAAGGTTTTTTTGGCTGCTTTGGGTTCTCGTGTGGAAGTGAATGTACGTGGGGATTTGGATGAACTTGTGAACATAGAGCGAGTGGTTGCCAGTTAGTCGGGAGGACATTGGTCACAATCAACAAAATCACCCGGTCACATCACGTCGAGTTCCGACAATGAGGTCCCAGGCAGCTCGTCCGTGTGGAAAGCTGACGTTTTGTTCCTCACTTGACTCTGAACCACTCGCTGAAGGTCTGCAATCGGACATATTCAACCTCTTCAATCTTTTCTTCGACCCCTTGATTCGATGAATGTCCTTCTGTTGAACCTTCTATTCTAAATCCAAGATCAAAACATGCTTGGTTAACAATTAATTTCAATCACGCGAAGGGTATGTGTGCAGGTAATGCACCTAGTTCCGCTCTAGTGCATTTGATATCTTGTTGTTACATTCTGAGGTAGTTTTACACTCAGTATCTGCCACCTTTCTTACTCCGAGTTTTCACCCTGGACAAAAGGAGTTGAAACGAGCTTCGGAAACCCTTCTCTTCTTTTAGAGTCCAAACGCAGTCGAGTTTGAAACATTTTAATTAAATGAAATCTTAATAAATTATCATTTATTTTATTAAAAATTTAATGAATTTTCATATCGATGAATCGTATCCGCGGCTTTGTAAATTGTACCAATTATGAAATGCCCAGTACATCCTTGTAATACACGTAAAAAACTAAACGCTTAATCCCCCAACGTGTTTCGAATCTTAAATCGCTACTGAACCCAATTATCGAGTCTTGACATTTTAGCGTGAAAATTTGTTTCCCACTATGCAATCATTGCATTTTATGGCTAAATCGTTTTCAACTAGCCACTTCACCCAAACCACACACAACCTAGGTTGATTACGAAAGAGCGCCGAAAAATTCCATAGTATTACGAGGACTGAAGTAAGATTTGATTAAATTTATATGACACAAGTTATCAGTGTGTTTGTCATTACACTTTTACAAATAATATGGAAGAGTCGGACATACCATTCATGTTGACTATTTTGCTCTATATTGTGAATTCTAGAACCAAAACACCACCGTATTGATGAACTTTTAGCTACAGTTATTGTCCGATTCAGTCTCGATTTCTTTAAACTTACTTAAGTCACGTATGTTTACGTGATTTTGAATTTGAATTATTTAAACCGACTCAGTATATTTGTTAAGCATTGTGTGCAAGCGGACTCGTGCTGTGATTCACAGTGTTGTCTTTTAGTGTAGATAAGTAACTCTAGTGTTTGGGCCACGGAAAAAAATCTTAAATAGATCTCACCTATCCGTTGCTTCTTACTGTACAGATTATTCATAGTAATATCGTCATAATGTAATCTGAATAAAATAAAAAAAATAATATAAAATTAAAATAAATAATTAAATAAAATTAAAAACGTAGTATTAAATCTTTCGACTCTTGTTATGAACATACAAGACCTTTATTCATATCAATATTAAATTTCAAGACTCATTTACAATTATTTCTCATTTATTTATTTATTTTTTGCAGGTGAGAAACAGCTTTTCCGACCAACATCTGGATAATGTAATGTTGCACTTTGATTCTTTCTGGTTAGTACGTTATCACAATTTTTATATCCTCAGTTGATTCACAATGGTATATGAACCCTAAAATGAATGGTAACTCCTCAGAGTCCGAATTTCAGTACAGGTTTTTGGTGAACAATTATTACAGACTATCGTAGTGAACTTGGTCCAAAATCCACTATTTGTTCCATGTAGTTTTTGATAGCCTACATTATAGTTTATAGTGATTTCTGGAGATTCAGTTTTTGGAACTTGAGTTTAATTTATTCCAATAGTTCTGTGTTACCGAAATATCGTTTGTGGTCACCTAATAACAATGTCTCCCACAAATGTGATAATTTTATCATTAAACCTATCAACCTTATTATCACAAGAATAAAATGTCCAGCCTTGCAGCATGATAATATGAGCGAATTATAATTTTTTCAGTAATATTCTGCTATAAAATAAATTTGATGATTTTTAGCCGTTTTTCGCAATTTTTAGTGAATTTTTCAGCACAGTTTTTAAAACTGATCAATCTATTCTGCTCAAAAAGTGCTGGCTTATGAAATCATCCTTTTTATTAGAATCCTTGATTTTGACGGAAGAACGGTTTTTTAATATCAATCCTAAGGAGGAGTTTGGGGAGATTCGCAAAGCGCCAGAGTTTTTTCAGTGATCTTCTGATATTTCAAAAGTTTTTCCGGAATAGTCAATTACTTATATCCTGCATGAGACCCTTACAACACTATATTTCGTAATTAAAGTTAAAGGCCGCATGAGACGTGAAATTTAACAAAAATTCCAAATATGGTGTCATAAATTTTAAAAGAGCCGAATAAACTTTAAAATCAATGTTTCGCGTTCTTCTCCGTCTGTTGTGAAATCTGACCTATTTATATTGTTGGGATGGTGTACTTATATTATTTGTTGAAATTCTGGGGTTTTTTCCGAGTGCCGCGAACAGAATTGTTGTCATGAATCGATTTATTTATTTTTATTATTATTATTTTTATTTTTTTATCTTTTTGTGGATCTCATGAACACGTGGATTTCAGATACTCGTAAATTCAGCGCCTGGCCTCCCGCTCAATAGGATTTGAACCTCTTTCGTTACTCTACCCCTCGGTTGGATTCACATGTATAAATTGTATTTTGAGTACGTGGGTTACTTTTGAGGAGGGTTCGATGAATGTTCCGTTCCATTGGCGGAATTATATTAGCATGTAGACAACCCTTTGTACTTCGAATGTTTGGTCTAAACACAACAGTTCTAGCTATTCTTCTCCGAATCGTAGGTAGGTCATTAGGTTCTTGATATAATCTCAAAACATATGTTTGGCCTGTCCTGGAGTGTAGCTGTCCACCCTTCTCAAGAAGGATATCATAATATTGTACTGAGGATTCATTTTACCTCTTTGTGATGTTGTAGAAATTGGATCGACAGGGAAAATCTACTTATATATGATTCTATGGGTATTTACAAGTAATACGGTTATTCGCTAACTTTCATAGTTCGCGCTGAGTTTTCAGTTTCCTTCTGTTCCTTGTTGTAGAGTACTTTTGGGCAACTTCATGGTTCCATTTGGATTTCTAGGAATTATTGTATATCGAGATTTGTGTCGTATAAACAATGGCTTCTGAGGGAAATATGATAGTTCGTATTTCGAATAGTACTACTTATGATAGTTAGAGAAATTATGAAGGATATAGCCGACGAGTGTGGGCAAATTTCTCTAATATTTCAAAAATGTACAGCGATGTAAAATTTTGGTTTTAGCGAATTTCGTAGAAAATGAAGCTATTGCAATGTCTCCAAATATTATATAATATGACATTCTAGACGATAACTTACTCTCCTTAGGATTGAGATAAAAAATCCTTTCTTTCGCGGAAAAAAAAAAAAAATCAAGCTTTTCAAACGAAAGGGGAAAGGTCGTTGGGAGCACTTTATGAGCACAATAAATCGGAATTTCAAAAAATGTACTGATACTAAAAATTACAAAAAACTGTTGAAGATTAACAGAATACTATTCAAAAAAAGGTAATCAATCATGAACTGGGAGAAACAAAAATGTTTGCACACTATTTTACTGAAAAATGTATATAAATTTCATTAAAATACGGTAAAAATCGATAAAAATTGCAAATGATTGTGCAAATCCAGGAATTCATTTTTTATAGCAGATATTGTCGTGTTTTTGTTTATGAAACCGATAGTTAATAATATAATGATTACTAATTATTAATTTCACAAATTTCAAAATAATTTAACAGAAATGTTTCTGTTAATATTATATTTCTGTTGATATTATATACATATATATATATATATATATATATATATATATATATATATATATATTTATTTATTTATATTTATTTTTATATTATGTTATATTATAATTTATACATGAATATTTCTTTATAATACGATATCTTTCGAAAATCCGTTTATGTGATCATGCTGCATGACTGGTTTTATATAGCTGTGAGTACCATTTCGGGTACACAAAGATAGGTACTGGTTTGTCAGTTACTTATTCGAATTTAAAACTGCATCAGTTTTATCCCGAGATCCCATTCGCAAGTGGGATGGCGTCACATGTGTTTAGCATAATAAGAGCTCCGTTATCGTTTTGCTCGCGAATTTCAAATATATCACTACTTAAGTGAGTAGAAAATATGGTACTATAGTTTGGCGGTCTGGATGCTCGCATCTCAAAAATTCATAACATAACATAATCTAAGTAAGAAGTAATGCCTAGAATCATCGGGCGGGCGGGCGTGTTGAAGACATATTGACTGGGGGGTGGGGTATAACGGAAAAGTACCAAAAATATGACTAATTTAAGATTAGTTGGCTCGTTCCACATCACCAAATCTGTCACTAATAGGCATTAATTGGCATGTCCGATACTAGACATTGATAGGCAAGTCGGGCGTTAGAGGCGTGTGACAGCTCCGTTAAATCCCTAATAATGGATACATAATATGCAGCAATCAGGGATCCCTACCTCGGTTATTCGAGGTTTTGCTACCCGCTTAATCAAATGGTCGAGAATGAGCGCGTTTAACTCTGCGATAGGTCGCGGGATAGATTCACTCTCTTCGTTGAGACGGCAACCTTCACTAATATATATTTCAGCGCTAGTTCTATCTTTTAATGTTGAAAGTAAACTTGCCCTCACCGTTCGGGTTAAAAAAGGAATTCTGGAACATCCAAGGTCACTGACACAGTGAAGAGTCACCACATTGAGTCACCTAAGTGGACAGTCACCTCTTAGGTGGATTTACCTTGATTGGTCCCAACTCCTCTGAAGGGAGACCGTTAGGTAATATGGACGACATTAAGCAAAAAGGAACCAATCCACAAAACCATGAAAATCTAGTTAGTTCCATTTCTGGATAGTGATCGGTCATTTCTACATTCAGCAAAAAAGATCGACAAATACAATTTTAAACTATAGAAAAGCATGAACGAAAAATCATTGAAACTGTAGTAGGTGATTCTGTTTCGGTAAAAGGAACTACTAAGGTTGGAAAGTTGATTTCCTATATAGCAGAAGAGAACTACAGACGGTTGATTCCTTTTTAGATGATTATGGCAATGCGTTCATTGAAAGGGAACCCCACTGCAGTGGTTCCTTTTTTATGACTATTTAGGTACAATAAAAGAAACGATCAACAAGTCTTTCCTAGTGCTGAATTTGTAATGGACAATTAAAAAAAAAAAAAAAAAAACTAGAAAGAGCCAGTCCAAAATCTTTTCAAAGTCTTTTTAGCTGAATGCGCAATGGGTGATCCTTTGAGGAGCGAAAAAGAACCAATCCTCAGTATTGTGGATATTTGAGTACGTGAAAGGTATTATGGCTGTTCTTGCGAATGAAAATATGAAAAAAGGCAATACGTTTCTTATACGTTGGAAAGCCCGAACTCACATCGAAATGAGCTTGGGTTTTGGTGAATTATGGGAGCATTTTGACTTAGTTGCCGATTTTTCCGATTTGATCCCAGTGTGGACTTGTTCCTTTTCACCTAATGTCGTCCACCCGTCCCGGATTTTTGTACCCCTCTATCTTTCCATAGAAGAACCAGGCTCAGCTTTGAAGGCTGGACATAATTTTCTCGGCTCACATTTATTTCCACCTTTGTAGGATGCAATGGTTAATCACGGTTCGGAGTATTCAGGCAGTGGTTTTAAATCTGTGTTTTATTGTGATGAGTTGTATAACATCTGAAGCAGTGCTTATATTGTGACGGTCCCTCACTGTTGAGTTATTTAAAGTTGAGGCCCCTCGCTGGGGGCTCTGTCGGTTTCGTTCGCCCATCAAAGGGTTTCGCTCATCTAGTTTCGCTTAGTGTAAACGTGTTCCCCATAGTTGCGCGTGAGGACAGCGCTTGCAGCCCATCGAGTATCTTTTTCCCAACTTTTTGAATGATCATTCAGAATCGTGTGTACCTTCTCATGCGGACGATGTATCATTGGTTCGTGAGAAATGTCTCTCATTTAAGGCTGTATCCATGTGATTGAAGCTAGAAAGTTTCTCCCGAGTTTCTTCTGCTAGAGAGTTTCGCTAGTATAAACCAGCTTAAATCTGAAGCAGGAGCTTGGTTCTCGAGTCACGATTTCAACAATTTTCATTAAGAACAGTACGACGAAATTCTCTTGACAGTTTTTTGAAGTAGGTACTGGTAACATCAGCTTCATTCTGGGAGACGTCAATAATAATTCATTTAGTAATAATATAATTTTCCTTTTTTTAAAAGGATTGATGAGGTTGGTGGTGCGGGGAAAAAATTGTAGAGCGAAAAGGGGCGACGCAAGGTACAGACAAGGGGGAAATCATGTCAATGACCATTTTCTTTAGGGAACTGCCCACTTAGCTCTCCTAGAGGTGGATCTTGTTAGTTCGAAGCCCCATTGTTACCCATAAGTGATGGGCTATACGCAGTTTGTACTACTGCTGATCCAGATTGCGTTGCACTCCAGTGGCGACGATTTACGGATTGTTTCAAGAGGAAGTTCTGGTTGACGGCTGTTTCAAGCACTCAGCCCATCCAAATGCTTCAACCTGCTTCAACTTTTATTTTTTTTATTTTAGCGAATTATCGTAGGAAATGAAGCTATTACGATGACTCCAAAAAGTTTGAAGTCCAAATTTCCGAAATTTTTTAATTGCATCCGTTTTGAGACATTATGAAACGAATCCTTGAGTTTAACGCTTATATATATATATATATATATATATATATATATATATATATATATATATATATATATATATGAGTGTGTTTGCGCGCGCGCGTGTGTGCGTGCGCGTGTGTGTGCGTGTGTGTGTGGGGGGGTGCTTTGTGTGCATGTGCATTTTTCGGCGCATTAAATTGGTCAAATTTCTAAAATGTGCAAAAAATCACTAGAAATGTCTAAAAACGTTTGAAATTCGTTAAATTTATATTACCAGAGTATATTTTTACGATTAAATAGAACATTAAACAATTTATGTAGAAATTTATGCTGAAAAATGTACTTAAATGTCATTAATATTTTCCGAAAATAGATAAAAACTGCAATATAAGCTAAAAATAAGTTTTTGAATCGTAGAATATTATTTGGAACGAATTTTCCGCCATCAAATTGGTAGTTTACAGATTCTTTTTCTTATAGTCCTGAATACTCAACAATTTAACATAGTATATGTAGCAAGATGGTTTACGAAAATTCAATCATACGATCATGCTTTACGACTGGACTTTTTTATGTACTCCGAATGGTCTCATTCGATTTGTTGAAATTAAATCTGTAAAATCCAACTTTTATTGAATTGTTTGAATACTGGTTTTTGAACATTACATACCTAAATCATAAATGTTTACCACTTTGGATAGACGGGTTGGAAACTACTACAACAAACGTAATGTTTTAATGGGCCTAACTTTTTTTTTTGGTTGCAAATTTTCTATTGGAATTATTCAACCATGAAGAGAAGGTACCTAATGTTTGTTTAGTCCAACCAATGGAATGTCCAATACAAATTTTCTAAATGTGTTGAATTCAAATGTGGGTCGATATGCTGAATTCAAAATGTAAGTCTTTCGGTATTGGTGTTCCTGCTGAACCGCAACAAGTTTTTTTTGTTTTTGTTTTTGTTCATTTAATGTGTGTGCGTGTGCGAAACCAACAGTTTCTTGAAACGTCGGCCGCAGGTTCGGAAAGTTTTTTTCTTTTTATTTTTTACCCAATCGCGTGTTCTTTGCGGCTGTCCGGGAAAAAAAGGAATTGCGCTCTCCAGGGACCTGGGCGAAGAAAAGGGCGCCCGCAAAGCGCTGGAGGCGATTTGAATTTTTGAAGAGCTACTCCCCGTTTGGGCTCTTCCTGAGGGGACTTCAGAAGTCTTTGCGAGTCGGGGAAAGCGAGGAATGAGGAGGGATGGGGAGGATCGGAAGCGAGCGAGGGAGTCGGTGAGCTAGCGAGAGGGTTTGTGAGCGAGCGAGTGGGTAGCCTGGTAGTGGGGTTGTAAAACTAAATGGTGAAGGAACCTGGACGAATGATTTAACGAAGGGAACCCCAGGAAAACTAGAGACACAAGGCGGGGAAGAGGAGTCAGCTCAAAGAGAGTTCAGAGCTGTTGATTCTAAAATTACTAGTCTCAGGCGATAAAGGGGATTGATGCCAGCTTTTAATAATCTTCCTTTAGGTTACAACTAGTTGGAAATTCTTTAAAAATATCAACATCTGGAATGAAATAGATTTATTTTAACCTGTTCCACTAGTTGTCCATACCAACCTATCAATGGCCACAAAATCGTGAATCATATTGTATTTTATTATTTCCTATCAATCCTACTATTCATTAATATGTAGCTCCATTTAACGCGAACCCCACCCCCCACCACTGTATCACCTGTACCTGGAGATGAAAAGAAAGTTGAATATAAACCCTCCTTCATTTTAGCTATAGAATACATCAATCAATTTTTGCGAATACGCTCATCGGATAAAAGAACGCAGTGTGCACTTGGTTTTATCATTGAGAACCTACGTGTTTTATTGCAGATTCGGATGAAATTTCATATAAATA
Organism: Adelphocoris suturalis; assembly: GCA_030762985.1. Lineage (NCBI taxonomy): Eukaryota > Metazoa > Arthropoda > Insecta > Hemiptera > Miridae > Adelphocoris > Adelphocoris suturalis. The sequence goes on along the minus strand of CM061045.1, from coordinate 19,930,342 downwards.
TCACAAACTACCCAAATTTAACCGAATTTTCATAAAACTAAGCATTTGCATTGGCTCCAATATTGTTGAAAATTATCTTAACTGAAATCCGTTTTGAGGCATTCTGAAACGAATCTGCTTTAAACGCGTGTATGTGCTGTGTGTGAATAAAACTCCGTCTGTCTGTTTGTCTGTCTGTCCTTGCTATGCACGGCCGAACGGCTGATTGGAGGGAGTCTACGAGTGGGGGGATCTTCTTGGATTTTTCCCAAAGGGGGCATAAGTGATTTTAAAATTTTCTGATCCCACCCGAACCATGGGCTGGATGGCGGGAGGGTGGTGAGAGCCCCTTTTAATGCGCCATCTTCTATCCGCTGTCACATTAAAATTTGATCGACAGCACTTCGTATGTCAGCGACAAAGTTACGTTTCTGGACCCGTAGAACACGATGGTGCCGTCAAAATAGCTGAAAGATGCTCTCTTCCTTGAGAAATCAGCGAAAGAATGCGGGAAATTACGAAAAATATTCGTTCCCCACAATGGTTTTCTCCGTCTTAGACCAAGTAAATTTCGACGGTTTTTGCTCGGGTTGGTCTTTAAAATGTTCTTTGAAGTTCCAATCTGATCCCATACGTTGGTTTTCGAGCTTATTCCGTCGAAACGGAATAAGATTCTGTTAGTACTGAATCTTAAGACTAAAATTTTCGTGGTTCCACAAAAGATGACGCCTTCGACAGTCATTTCCAACAGGAAGAGACGTATAACAAGTTGGGTGGGCAGTATAGCCTCGCGTACAAAAATTTATCATCCGTGGCTCAACATAATCCTAATTGGATTGCCCTTCTTCGAAGATAAAAGGCCTATCTTTATTAAACCTAATAAACTTTTCATGGTCTCACATAGAAAACGCAGCAAATTATTACACACATGTCCCACTCACCTGTAGAGACCATCGAATCTATACAGCCGAACCGAGCGAGCAACATCCCCTACACATTTCAAATCACCCTTAGTGATCTACCGTTTCCAATCATTCTACATGTCCCACTCAACAACAGTAAATAAAGGCCATCGGATCTATAAAGCCATACCTAAAAACTATATATATATATATATATATATATATATATATATATATATATATATATATATATATATATATAATTAAAAAGCGTTAAACTAAAGGGTTGGTGTGTGTGTGTGTGTTTTGTAATTTCACACTTTTCACCTTAGATTCGAATTCTACTCACTTGAAATCCTCTTAGTTGGTACACAATTGGTATTTTTAGCTAAAATGGCCATTCAGTTTGGCTAATAAACGGGTAGGAAGATCACTCGTGATGTAGTAGTGCAAGGGAGTTGACGTCAGGCTGGCGGGGGCCGTGACGTCATTGTGCGAATGAATTTCAAGAGTCTTATTACTGGTCAGATCCCCCTCCTATAGCACATTTTTGAAAAGCTGTCATTAAGAGCAAATAAAAAATAACCGTTAAAATTTACCATTTCATTCTCGCGCCAAAAAATCAAGATTTCCAAATGAAAGGATGCCTTCTGTTGAGAACAATAAATAGCTGAACTCCAAAAATGTGCTACGAAAAATCACTAATATTGGCTAAAAACGGCTAATAATCATCAAATAAAATTAGCATATTTCTAGTCAAAAGAAGCTTTCAGCAACGAACTAAAAATAAAAATAAAAATTAGAAAATGTATGCTCAAAACAGTACCGAACAATTAACTTAAATTTCATTATTTTTTACTGAAAAATCCATAAAACTGAAAAGAGGAAACTAGAAATTCAAAATCTTCTTTTGAATCGCACATTGTTTATAACGACGGCTTTTGCCAAAAAATGTTGATTGATAATTTCTTTGCACCCAAAGTGCTCAAATTTTAAAACATTGTATCATAACTATAAAACAATAGTTACGAAAATTCGCGCATACCATCATGCTGCATGGCTGGGAATTTTTTCAAGAGGGGTTTATATATAACTTTTTTTCTCTTTTCAATAACAAAGGGTAAAAGGGAATATTCACATTAAATGGACCTCCCTGTGTTTCAGTAGGATATTATTGTTTTCAGTTTTTTGAGAACTGAAATTCACATCTATTTTTTGGGAAATTCTTTCGTTTTATTATTTATCTGTTTGAAACAATAAATAAAAATAGAAATAAATTGATTTTGAAAAATGATAAAAAGAAGGGGTTCAATAACTGTTGTGTATTATATCACTACATATGTATAATTTTCATTATAGTGTTCAGTCAACGAGGTACTAAAATAATAAAAATAATGGAAAAAAAGGTCGACGATTCACTGATGAGCGTCTCTCAATAAGTTAAATCATCAAAATGTAGGGTGTAAACTTGTCATTAGGTTTGCTCATAAGTTCATCATAGCTCCCTCATAACTATATAGGTAGTGGTGAATGAAACAAATAATTTATTGTAAAAAACAGGATAGCTAACACTTCATTCCCCTGGGTGCCTCTGGCAGGATCCCAGAATCCCAATCCGGCGTGAAATTCAGTTGTAGCAATACCTTCATAATGATATGAATAATAGGTACATACGTACATGTATTGTTGTGTATTATATTTGTTAACCTTATTTCCCGTTCAAGACTCATATTCTTATTTGCTTTATCAATGTTGGTGTAGAGAGAACTGACTGGTAACACGTTGGATGCATTCGGGTAACTAATGAGAGCATTCTCATTTTAAGGGGGAACGTAATGACACTAAAAAAATTTTATTCTCTTGATCAATGAGAATTTTCTTATCCAACAAAAAGGTATATTATATTTTTAACGCTAGTATAGCCCACACAAGAACCCTAAAGGGTCTGTCAGGCTTCAAAAAGAACCACCCTCAATTCCTCAACATATTAATTTACGGGCAAAGGCATTGGTTTTGATATGTTATTAAAAATATTGCATTGAAATTAATTAAATATCTTAGCATCTGTATTGACCAGGAAAGCGCGGTAATGTTACTAGATTTTTGAAAACTTTGGAACCTATAGAATACACGAAAGCTTGTAGAAGTTCATATTCCACTCTCACAAACTATACATTTACACATTGCAATTTACACATTTACACACATTTCCAGTCCGTCTTCCGTCTTAACTAAAATTGAGTTTCCTGCCATTGCGATACGCTTGGGTTTTGCCACGAACTGCGTCAGAAACAATCGCACGTATCGTGGAATGAGATCGGCGATCGTATCGGAGAAGGGATGGCCGGTTCGGTGACACGTCATTTACGTGGAACTGCGTCGGTGCATCCGTGGTTAGCCGACATGTGCGTCGGATATGACCCCCCCGTTTGCATCCTTAATCCTGCAGCCACGGTGATTTGTGGCACTGGCGGAAATCTCCTCCAACCTCTTGTTTTCAAACTGCCTTTGCCATCTCTTCACAATGTATCAAAAGAAATTGCACCCGGAACCGCTCCCCCTTCTTTTAATTTCATAAACAAATATTCCCGTGAATTCTCCCACTGAATTCGTCTCTAAAATTTTGGGAAATGGTATTCCCGAAATGATTCCTCTTTGATATCTGTTTCGTACTCGCTGAGACACCTTTTATATGATTTTTATTCCAGACGATACCCTGATATTGAAAACCATGTGCAGGAAAATGTGCTCCGATTTTAAAAAACGCCCTAAACAAAATAGCTTGGAACGGCAACAAATAAATAAATAAATTATGAGAAAAAAAATAAAAATAAAAAAATGAATGAATAGAATAAAAATCGCTACAAATCGAATAGAACCCAATACTTTTGACATACCTAGACGTTTGAGTAGAAATTGAGTCCAAACTCCCGAGACTTTTACTCAACTATGCTCCTAAATAATGATACTATTGTTTCGAAGACAATACGAGACTGTAAAGGAGCTAAACCGCACAATCCTTGAATTCATCTACATCGGAATAAACCTTGGAACACTTTTGAGGGTGACCACAAAGATACAGACAGACAGTCATGAAATCAAGATTGATCTGCAAGCTCTGAAACGCACGAAGCAAGTGGAATTTGATTTAGAGGGCAAACATTTTGTCCCTGCACGAACATGAAGCTTGTCTACTTTCTGCAGTGAGAAAGCAAAATTACTTAAAACGGACCACGAATCTTGAGCTTTATTTACAACGAGTATTGTTCTGAACAGTTAACTTTTTTGTGGTTCTTTCTTCTGACTGCTGACTGGACAAAATGTTTTGCATTCTTCAAACCGGCAGGTAGGTAGATTGTATTTATTCGAACCCATGTTCTGTCTTCTGCAATCTCTTTTAGCGAATTTTCGTAGAAAATCAAGCTATTGCAATGGCTCAACAAATTTTAAAATCAAAATGTTCGAAAAATTTCTTCATTGAAATCCGTTTCGGGACATTCTGAAACGAACTCTACAGCTTAACGCTTTTTCTAATGTATATATATATATATATGTATACGTCCTCTCATTAGAATTTGTCTGAGAGTTTCCAATCTCAGAAATCGTGTTAACGTCTTACTGCAAAGGGCAAATGAGCACCTAATCATACTTAGGCATGGCAAAGCAAGGAAGCTGATAGAATTGGCGAGATCTTCGATAAATTCTGATACCTCCCAGCACAGACGGAACGCCAGTGCTTCTCGTATATTGCCTTTGGGACTACCGCCAGTGTTACCATGCCATCCAAGTGCCCCGAGTAATATGTCCGAGATATCAAGAACTAGTATTTCGGTCGGCAATGTATGCCCACAAGCAGTACCTGAACGGATGGAGCGGCAACGTATCTGCCCTGATGCTATAAAGAACCTGTCTACACGACCCCTGACACCAGCGGAAACAGGGCTCTTATCAAGGGGTCTATCGTTTTCACCGACCCCTAGAGTTGACCATGTCCGGCTTCTTGAAGACGCTCATAGGTTTGCCAGGTCCCTACGCTGGAAATACTTCTGGCACTTGAATCCAGATGCGGCAGCGGAGGATAACCTACATCCGGCACTCCGCCCTTTCAGATTGTCCACAGCTTTTGAGCCGGAACCCCCACTTCCCTTGTCACACCCCCTTGAACGTTTTATTGACACATTATTGAGGAAAGTGAGTGACCCCGTTTTTCTGAATTCACTCAATCCAGCACAAAACCTCCAGGGGCAGGAAAGGTCTGCTTTGAACAACCTAAAATCTGATCCCACCATTAAAATTATGCCAGCAGACAAGGGGTCTACTGTTGTCATCATGAATACAAGCGACTATCAATGCGAGGTTGAACGCCAATTGAGCGATAGGGAATCGTACATGCCACTTCAGGAGGACCCCACTGAAGGTTTCAGACGTGTGATAAGTTCCTATCTAGAAGCACATGGGCCCGGGGAGGGATTGTCTTCCCAAGATGTCGCTCTACTCCTACCAACCAAATCTCGGACGTCAGTGTTCTACACTCTACCCAAAATCCACAAGCCCTACCAAATGCCTCATAACCCTCCACCTGGAAGGCCAATAGTTTCAAGTTCGGGCTGTCTTACTGAGCGTATCTCGGCATATGTTGATTCCTGCCTCCAGCCACTGGTCATGGAACAACCCTCCTATATCCGTGACACATACGATTTCTTGAGGATCCTCCATGCCACTACCCTCCCGGATAATTTCTTGCATGAGCCGTTGATGGTGACCATCGATGTTAACTCTCTGTATAGCTCAATTCCACACACCGAGGGCTTAGCCGCACTAGAGCACTTCCTTAACCTGCGACCTCAACCACACTCCCCATCAACGTCCTTTCTGCTAAAGCTTGCGGAGTTCGTCCTCACCATGAACTACTTCGTTTTCAATGGGCAATACTATCTCCAAACTAAAGGGACTGCCATGGGTACCAAGATGGCGCCATCCTATGCCAATTTGTTCATGGCTGACCTGGAGCATAGATTTCTAATGAGGAGGGGCCCAAGTCGTACACTCAAGCCATACATGTGGTATAGATTTATTGACGACATTTTTATGTTATGGACTCATGGTCCGACTAATCTTAGCTCTTTCCTCCAACAACTAAATACCTCATTTTCAGTCACTTTCACGCATAAGCAATCGCTCACCCATTCGACGTTCCTCGATGTTGATATAAATCTGACAGGGGGCATTTTCCATACAAAGGTTCATACGAAGGAGACGAACGCCCAACTTTACCTCCAGTATGATAGCTGCCACGCCCCACACATAAAAAAATCGATTCCACGGTCATTATCTATTCGTGCCCACAGAATTTGCAGCCGTGCAGAGGACCTCCGCTCCTATCTATCGGATTTGGAGGCACGCCTCCTGGAAAGAGGATATCCCCTTCGTCACCTACGAGATAGAATCGTACCAGCCACTGTTAGGTACCAGCCTCCCACGGACCAGAGAGAGCAAGTGGGGCCATTTCTGGTAACAGCGTTCTTCCCTGGCATCCAGCGAGTGAATACCTTCTTGAGGGAGCTACACCCTATCCTATTGGAAAGTGAAGCCACCAGAGACATCTTCCCCAGGCCTTTTTTGGTGTCGTACCGGGGATCGCTGACGCTTGAGAACATATTCTCTCATAAAACGTTTCCCCCACAAGCTAGACGAGCTGGGCCATCCGGTTTATTCCCTTGCGGAAAGCGTAGGTGCAAGCTGTGTGGGATGGTGGAGTCGGGGGCCGAATTCTCTTCAGTGAACACCCCGTTCACGTACAGGTCGACCGGTGATGCGTCTGATTGCAATACCAAGAATGTAATCTACATGCTGGAGTGCCGAAGCTGCGACTCGTTCTACGTTGGGAAGACCGTCACGCAGCTCAATATCAGGATGAACAATTATAGGTACGAGTTCCGACGTGGTGCCCTCAAGAAGGTTCCTCAGCACATAGCTGTCCATGGGCAGCAGGGGCTGGAGGAGTGTTATAAACTCCGTGTACTCGCCCGCCTGCCGGATGATGCATCCGACACGGACGTACAAATAAAAGAAAAAGCATACCGGTGGCTCCTAGGTGCATTGCGCCCACCTGGGCTAAACACTAACCGGTAGGCGGGCGCTTCAACCCTTTCTTTTTTTATTTATTTATTTATTTATAACTGTTTTTTTTTTTTTTTTTTTTTTTTTTTTTTTTTTTTCACCTGTTTCAATTTAGTGATTTTAAACTGTTGAATTATTATTTTTTACACACACACCACCCGCAATCACACAATTGTCCCTCTGCTCCTCTTCTTTCCTTTCCACTGATGTCCGCTGAACCTCCCTCGATCCCCTCTTCCACACTCAACACTGTGGGAGCTCGAGGTCGTCGGTGGAAGACTTCAGTCACTGATAAAGCATCCTCGCGAAACGTCTGACGTAAGTCCATCTTTAAACCTCTTGTTTTATCTCTCAATGAAGAGTATATATATATATATATATATATATATATATATATATATATATATATATATATATATATATATATATATGTATGTATGTTCGTGTCATTCCAGACGATAACTCTCCTTAGGATTGAGATAAAAATTCCGTTCTTGCGCCAAAAATCGAGCTTTCCAAACGAAAAGGATGAGTTCGTTGGCCAACACTGTTTGAGTACATTAAATTGGTCATATTTCAAAAAATGTACTCAGAACATCACTAAAAAATGGCTAAGAACTGCTAAACTTGTCAAATTTATATTTTTTAGCAGAATTGTAGCCAAAAAAAGTTGATCAATAACGAAATTGAACAATATAATATTTACGCACAATATTATTGAACTCAAATTTCATTAATATTTTCTGAAAAATCTATTTGAAAAACTGCCAAAAAGTCTACAAATTTCCCAATCTTCGTTGAATTGCAGAATATTATTTTAAAAGAATTTTGCTGCCATAAAATTTGTATTTAACTATATTATGCTATGCTTAACTATTTCATATGCTTTCAAAATGTTCGAATTTCAAAATTGTTCAACGAATTTCAAAACAATGTATTCTAAAACGATGTGTTTTATCACGTAAAATAATGAGATTATTTACGAAAATTCGCTCATACGATCATGCTGCTTGACTGGAACTGTTTAAATTCGCGCAAGCATAACGAGGTTAAATCCAAACAGTCAGCCTGCCATTAGCCATCAGAATCCCTCAACAATTTCTTCAATGAAATTCGTTTTGAGGCATTCTGAAACAAACCCTAGAGTTTAACGCTTTTTCATTATACATAAATAAATATGTATGTAGATATAATATATAGGTATAAATATATAGGTATAAATATTTATATAAATAAATAATAACTCAATCAAGAAAAATAAAAAAATAGAACTAAAACTGCTGAAAATTTGCTTAAATTTAATTAATATTTGCTGAAAAACCGATAAATACTGGAAAAGCTAAAAATCCAAAAACTAAAAAGATAGATTTGCAGAATAATATTTAGAATATGTTTTTTGCCATAGAATGAGTAGATTCCCCCAACCCTCCCCCACTCAAAGTATTACATTTTTATAGCAATACAAAATAATTTAATATGATACCCATAATACAATAATCACAAGATAAAAGAAATACAATTTATATGAGTCAGGCTCGTGGTGGAAGATGAAGCGTCATACAAAGATATGGAAGATATTCATGATCCAGTACTTTCATCATCGAAACCACGAAACTTGAGCTCCGACTGGTAATATCATTGTGATTATTATATTCGCAGTTTTTTTTTTTTTTTTTTTTCTATCAAGGAGGTTGAATTATTTTAAGCGTGAATCTGTTTCGAAATGTCTGGGGGATTAAGTAATTTTTAATGGGAGCCTTAAAGGTGAATATAACCTGTTTTAGTTTAGATTTATGATATTATATAACCCCAAACAAGTATTCTATGAATGAGTAAGAATAAATGCTATTCTTGGAAAACGAGATTATTTACGGAGTTCATGTTCAGGGGTTTATTGTTCAGTTTGTTGTTTGTTTATAGTGTTAGAATAATTAGCTCAGAGTTCCGATGAATTCAATTGGTTTGTGTTCATAATTCTTGTTTATTGAACTTTGAATCCATTGCAGTAGCATATCGTCACTCGATTAGTTTACTCAGCTGAAATTAGGATTAGAGCGATGTGAAAGATTGAAGTGGCAACCCTTTCCATAACTTTTTCAGGCAATAAGGAGTGTTAAGTTATGGTTGATTGCTAAGGCTCGTTGAATTCGAAATCGTTGTCCCGTTTTCCTAGATTTTCTGTTTGAAAGTTTTTTAAAATTACTACCATGTAATGAAACTAAATCGATTAAGACTCATGTTTAATCTTATGTTTTCAACTAAATTTTTCTCACTCACTCATTTTGGTCAGTGTACAACCAAATATTCTTGTTATGTTGAAATCGACGACCTTCCTAGTGTAAATCTGTTATAACAATAAATAAATCTGCAGGGTCAATATATCTAAGTAACGATTTGTTTTCCCACAATAATTGTCAATACCTATTCAATCATTGTAGCTGCATTTGTGAGCACTTATTTAAAATAACAATCATAGCTCTTAGTAATGAAAAAAAAATTCAAATCCATGTTTCAAATCCCATGACTGTTTCATTAGTTGATTATTACTCGTAAATTCCTTCTCCTTGTTATTATCCTCAAGTGCTGAAATTTGGTTTGAACTTAGCATAATACTGTTATGCTAATCCCCATACTATGTGTGTATCGCCTCGTTTTCTTATTCGGTTTGCTGTTTTCTTTTGCTTCTTTTCATTATAAATAAATAAATAATTATTCTCAACAACTTTACTATGTGAGTGAACTTTGTACTGTATGTAATTAGCAACATCAGCTTTTGCTGGTCAGTCAGCAGTGAACATGGTGACCATCACATGGACAAACTCAATTGCCAACGAATGAAACCTTTTTCCTATTTTAAGCCATGCCCAGTTCATTGTACACCAGATATATATAACACGCTTGGTACTATCTGGAATCTGGAACTTGTATTATTTACTGAGACTTCTGCAAGATTCGTACTCATATTCGTCATTAAGAATATTCCAACTTAGTTAGTAGAAGGTGATGAGGATCCTTCAACTTAACGTAGAGTAGTAAATGTTTTTCTGCTTTCGAGATATCCCCTCCAACGATATTAGTCACCGAGTGTTTTGATTCTGCAAGCTCTGTATAGATCATCACTTTCTCCCTCATATTTTACGGTCTGCTGGCTTTCTGTTAATTGTTCTTCAATATTATATAATAAGGATGTAAGCTTCTGAAAACAGACAATTTTCTGCGTAAGTGAAGTTTTGCATGCATCCTGAGGTTCATTGTGTTTTGTATGGAAACAAATTCTGCTAATAACGGGTCTGCGCCGATCCTAAAGTGGGTGCCTCTCATGAAGAAAGCTGTTAGGCAGAGATCGAGGTTGTAATATCTTTCCATGTATTTACCCTCTTCCGGGGACTGGGGTGCTGCGTGATTTTATCTCACAAAGTGCCTCAGCCGACAAAAACCAATATAGGGGACCCTTGCTTCAGGAACCCTTCATGTCCTCCTAAGCCATCCACCTTTCACTTAATTCATGCAAATTATACAATTCAATTAGACCCCCCACCTCTCCACTTTCCCATCACTGCCCGGAAACCTTATGAATTACTTATGGGTAGGAAAGCCGTGGTATAATGCGAGCCTGCGAGCCTTCTATGTAACGAATTTGATGCATTTCTCCTTGTGTGACCCTACCAAGGCTTCTCGCTGAAATTATTTCTTTGGGATCACCCTGTATGATCAATCGGCAGGTTTTCTAATAACATTGTTGGTAATAAAAACGAGAAAATTTAATGAAGTTGAAGAAAAAATAGCAACATATCAAATGTTTCGAAAATTCGATCAGATGTCTCACCTGCTCTATGAACCGAAATTCAGTGCTCTTTTATAAAAAATTTTCGAAGTAAGGGTTTTTAAAATGGTATCTTCAATTCATTAAACTTATTTAAGCACAGGAAATCCCAACCAGGTTCCTCTGGCGAACATCGTCTATCCAGTTGTAGTTCGCTGTGCGGAACTAATAAACCTTTTTGTAATAATTTGTAGCGCTTTTTGACTTGGGATAGTAAACTCAAACCAGCTAACTTTATTTGAAAATAGGATACTTATGTGTTTGAAGGGAACTGTGTGTGGCCCTATAAAGCTGCACTGCTCGAGTTTCAGGTTGCTATCCCATGTTCTATACAATTGGTAGGTTTGGTGTCATCTCACGAATGTTGTGAGTTTATGGAGGAGGAAGTCCCATTTGTTTGTTTGGTTTTATTACTCAAGCGCTTTCGCCCTTCGGCCTCATCAGGAGCTGTCAAATACATTTATTGTTAGGTAAGTTAAATTTATAATTTACATGTTAATAGTAGTTCCAAAATTGTATACAGGTCTTTAGTATGCAATCTTTAGTAACTAATTCTAATAACAGTAATACTTAACAATATTTTTCAACTACACGCCAAATAATTAGGTGACCAAAAAACTTCTAATAATAATTATATGACAATATACTTATTATATAAGTAAATGTTAAAAACTGGATACACTAAAGACCTCTATACACTTATGCAACTACTATTAACATGTAAATTATAAATTTAACTTACCTGACAATAAAAGTATTTGACAGCTCCTGATGAGGCCCAAGGGCAAACGCGCTTGAGCAATAAAACAAAATCCACAAAGGGGGGACGACGCCTTATTACTTCCTCCTCCCCAAACTCACAAAGTTTTATACACAGGTAGCTCGGTAATGTAGATTGTAGCCTGAAATTGGCAAATATGAAGCTGATTGTTTTAATTTCAAAAACCTTCGCAGCAGGTGAGCAAGCAGCACTTTGATATGGTGTGGTTCGTAATGACATGTTGGTGAAGCATTCATATAGGATGTTCTTTGCATGTTTCGCGAAATTTTGTCCAGACCTCTCGTTGTCAGGGTTCTTCCTTATCTTGAAACACTATCATCTATTCCCTGACTGCGTATGAACTGTGTCTTACATTGACAAGTTTTTTTAATTAATTTTTTAGTTTTTCATTCTTTAAGCTCGATTTTAAGTTTTGGTCGTTTTTCTTAATTTAAAAGCGTTCAACGGGGCTATGGCCGGTGGTTGCCAGTGTTACCTTTCGATCCAGCGTAAACAAAACGATGACTTAGGAATCGACCCAAACCTATCAAAATATCATTTTTACTCGTGTCCCATGAACGCCCTAGTGAATCCTTGGGAAATCATATTACTCGACCTTTAAACGTTATATTCCCTTAAAATTTTGAGGCAACAATAATTAATTGGCTTCTTCGTTGGACATATTTTGAGCACTTCTAGCAGCTGATTCTCATCGACAATAAGTTGGACCTGAAGTATCTGACAATCAACCTTTACACATTGTATGGTTTCGAAGATAGTATGTACGCTACTTGAAACTCGTGAACGAATTTATTTCACAACTTTGTGATCGACCAAATGTCTCAGCAGTTTCTTCGTCAGTTCTCTCTTAGTGCGTCCTTCGACTACCTACTTGGAGCTCAGAGCTCGTTTATACGATGTGTGCCCCCGAATTGGATTAGTGGATGGAGGTTTTAATCCCCTCCGCAATAAACCGGATCATGGTCTTCCCCGCTGATGGGGGCGTTTTCACGAACGGTTTGATTTGATAGGCCCATTCGTTGCCGGCTAATAAGAAACGACGCTCCATCTGTCATGCGGGGGCGGCCGACTGCGGTAGTGTTCGCTCTGCACGTTCTCTCCCGGTTCACTCCGTGATACTCGGACTGAACGCTGGGTTAGGGGATGTGGGAGGGTCTGTGTCGGGTTCAAGTGCATTAAGGGCGGGATTAGAGGAGCAGTGCAGTCTAATCGATGCTTATCCTTCGTCCGGGAAGTAACTGCTATTTATTTGCCGTTAAGTCGGCAGCGGAGGGGAAGGTCCCTGCCCCTTACCAGGATTTACGGGGGCTATAATGACGACAGCGCTGGAGCGTTGAAAATGCTTTCTCTCGGAGACGCTCATCGCGTCCAATACTGGGTACAAAGTAGTCATCACCCGCATCTCTGAAATATTGCTGCAATTCACTATCAATACACTTATCTGTGAATGAAAAAGCACATAGAGGGTAGTCTGTTCAGAGTGTTAAATGAAAAATTGGGTAAAAATAGAAAATAGAGTAGAATGCCGCCAACTGCGCCTTTCTATTTCAATCTGCTGCCATCACATGATTTAAAGCAGTTTTTTTTTTTTTTTTTTTTTTTTTTTTTTTTTTCTCCGAAAAACTACGTTTTTTGAAATCTCAAACTTCGGTTATCTGCATGTAGATTCAACTTAATTATCGTTGCATATTTTACGGCTCAAAATGTTATTTTCGCTTATGGTAGATGTACATTTAACACTCATGTTTGCAAAACATGGATATGTGAGTAAATGTAAACAAGTTTTGTGATTTCGTTACAGAATCAGTGTCATTCGGTTGAACCAGCTAGTGTGTAGTACATGTGTATTATAGAAGAATGAGCAAAATGGTTGAGAATTCATGTCTGATATCTCAGATATGGAGTGATGACTTCTTTGGATCAAGTATTGGAAGCAGTGAGAGTTTCCGAGAAAAATATCATTTTCGGCGCTTTGTTTTGAACCCATGTACGGTTGTAACAGATTCTTCAACCTCAGTTTATGTAGACAATTAACTCAGTTTGTGTGATTTTGACCATGAGTCTTTAACCTATACATGTCTTTTGGTGCCACACATAGATTATCCAGCACGTGGGTTTGTAATATACAGACTGGTCAGTTGAGTATTAAATAAACAATTCAGTGAAAATGGACCGAAAATAGAATACTCTCTCTCAACCGCACCTCATATCCGTTGCCGGGATATGATTTTTTAAAGGTTCTCTCTCTCTCTCTCTCTCTCTCTCTCTCTCTCTCTCTCTCTCTCTCTCTCTCTCTCTCTCTCTCTCTCTCTCTCTCTCTCTCTCCCCTCTCTCTCTATCTCGCTCTCTCTCTCTCTCTCTCTCTCTCTCTATATATATATATATATATATATATATATATATATATATATATATATATATATATATATATATATATATATATATACAGACTGAAATACTGAAATGAGAACTCTGTTGCATTAGAAACTGTTATTTTTATTCTCAGACCGGATTCAGCACCCTTGAAATCTCCTGACTGCTAATTTTTGGCTCCAAAGTCCGAGTGGTTAGCGGATGAAAAGAAAATGAAATAACGTCATCGGTGGATACTACGGGTAGTACTGAGGGATCCCTTTACGCGACCGTGGGAGTAAGGAACTCAAATCAAAACGTTTATTTGTAGAGAAGTAAATTTCGTTACAAGGGTTAGGATATATTTAAAAAAATATGTATTACCATGTAGATATAAGATACAAATGTAAGAATGTATGTGGATCAAATTAATTATACAAGACTCACTAACATGACCTAAACAAGTCTCAGACAAATAGTAATTGTGTGTATGTTCTAATATAGCCTGATCATCAGTACGAATATGCTTTTGTGGGGTACTCTTGACGGGTTCTGTAGCGTGCAAAGGTGCGTAGCATGAGTGATCTCAGAGTGTACTGGTAGAGCGCTAGCATTTTGCCTGTTACGACTCGCACCAAGCAGTGAGCAAAGAATCGCATCGGTCATTTTCAAGACTCATGGCACCGTCTTCGCTGAATTCAAGAAAGTGGCCGAGGTAATGAGACCTGTATAGCTTATAGAAAGGGCAAACGAGCAAAAAGTGAGTCAGTGTTTTAAGGACCTTGAGCTCACAAATCACAGTTTGCAACCTCAAACCTCTCTCTCTCTCTCTCTCTCTCTCTCTCTCTCTCTCTCTCTCTCTCTCTCTCTCTCTCTCTCTCTCTCTCTCTCTCTCTCTCTCTCTCTCTCTCTCTCTCTCTCTCTCTCTCTGATCTCTCTGATCTCCGGTGGTGCGGCCTTAATGTGTACACCCTGTATATGTCATTGGGAAGAGTATTAAATGAAGCAGTTTTCGTGAAAGTTGCTGGTCTCTAAGATTAGTTTTGAGGAAGTGGCTAATTTTTAAACATTTTTTAAAACTCCCAATTTCTAAAAGATTTAACGTTCGGTTTTTAACAAAAGAGTCTGAATGCTGTTAAATGAATATGGAAGGCGTCTGTTCTTAACGACAATGAACGCTTATTCCAAAAGTTTTGCCAAATGTTGAGATATGGGGATTCAAAGTGAATGTCGGTTTTTATGTTAAAATAACTTCATCTTCTCGAGAAAAAAAACCTTTAAAAATATATATATTTCGACAACGCAATGGATGAGTAGTGCGGTTGTACGCATTCTGCTCCATTGTCGTTCTTGTTTCCCTCAATTCAACTCCCCTTGTTACATACTCGCTGAATATCCATGCCTGGTACTAAATGACTCATAATCAAAATGACAGTAGTGGTTTATTGTCCATATAACTAGGGTTGAAGAATCTTATACATTCGTGCATTGTTCCATAACAGAACGTTGAAAATGATATTTCTCTCGGTATTTCTCATTACCACCAATGCTTGTCCGAAAGAAGTTATCAACCCTGTTGAAATGTTAGTGATCGAATTCGCTATAATTTTGCTCATTCTTGTATGATTCATACATACTAGTATGATGCATGTATTGCACACTATGTGGTTGACCAGAATAACATTGATTGTGTGACGAATCAAAATAAAACGGAAGTGGGTTTTGATTACAAGCATGTGTGTTGAAAACGTTGACCTATTATAAGCGATAATACCTTTTTGAGCCATCACCTATTGACCTATCATTAAGGTGTATCTACCTGCAGATAACGGACGTTTGAAATGATCCTGTTTCCACTCATATTACAAAATTGATTTATTATAAACATATTGGTAAATATTTGTGGACGCCATAATTAATACGCATAAGTGTGGAATTGCCTAAATACTCAGATTCACTCCACTCTCTCCCCGAGCCACTCTCTGACTATGATTTGGACAATTAAAATGAATTGTAATTACATTGGATGATTCTAAACATCTATACCGCCCACAATCATGTTTTCAGTTCAGATGATCAAGGTCTGTGTATAGTAGGGATGTATCTGTTTACGGTCTGTGGTTAGCTTAATCATTGTTAGAGAATGTATACCAAATCAATTTGTAAATCAATCGTAGGTCAAATGTAAAACGAATCTCTCGATTGATTTCATAGTGTCGATAATAGAGACGTTGAGCTCCAGGATCATCGCTATCATTTCAGGTTGGGGACTCGGTGTATTGTGCTGAGCAGTACCGCGTAACAGTGTAGATGCGTTCAACATTTGCAGCCTTTCGACTGAAAATACAATTATGGAAGCCATTTTGTGTGAGGAGCGGGAAGGGAGGATGCTTCGGATCCTTCACACAATGGATTTCGACCGCAATAACTCTGCGATGGAGCTCGGCCTCAGGGTCGTCCTCTCGTGGCGGCATTCCCATTTCTGGAACGCATCTCGGGCTTGGGTTATTATCCCTTGCGGCAGTTTTCGGCGTCTGCTAGGGCTGCTCCGATAACCCACCAGTAACTCTTATCAATACCGCCGTCTTCGGTATCAAACCGTAGGTATCGAACTCAGATAGGTTCCTTCAGTCGGATGAGACGGGAGGGGGGAGGGGGGTTAGAAATTCGGGTGTGTCAAAAAACCTTAATTTATTTATTTATTATTGTTGTTATGTATTTATGTTTTTATTATTTTTTTATTTTTATTTATTTTTTTTTTTTTTCATCTTTTCGTATTACCCTAAAATAGCTATCGTTTGATCTTGAAAACCACCCTCTCAAAGGGCAAAAGTTAAAAAAAATTCCTCCACCTCCCCTACACTAAAAAACGGAAAAACCCCGATTTTTCTGTAGATTTTCGATGATAGTAGAGTGAGTTTTTGTCGGATTCAGATTTTAAAAAAAAAATAAAGGATTTTGTAGTTCTTTAAGAGGAAAATCGATTTTCAATAAAAAAATTTGGATTACTTTCTTCTTGAGTGTAAAAAATGCGAAAAAACAATGAAAAATTTGTTAAAAATGGAAAATTATTGACTTTTTTCAATTTTTAGACACGTAAAATGAAGCGTATATTTTGTTCGATCATACAAGGTTGTAGAGCGAAAAATGTTCTAAATTTGGTGATCTTTTTTAAAACTTTAATGTAACCTTGCGCAAAACTTCACAGCTTAAACTAAATTTAAAAAATTATCAGAGTAAACTGTAACTCACTCGTTCCATAACGATAAAAACCGTATTTTCGAGGGCTAGCAGCAATCTCTCTCAAATTCAAACGCAAAATTCAAACAAATTGAAATTTTATGTCAAAAAATAAAAAACAGAACTAAACACTATATCTCGGCTGTAATGAATAGTGGATATGACTGCCCTATACATTTGAAATATCGCCTTCTCTTTTCTAGGTAACCAGATATGCCGAATTTGAGAGAAATTGCTGCGAGCCCTTGAAAATACGGTTTTTATCGTTATGGAACTAGTTATAGTTTACTCAGATAATTTTTTTATTTAGTTTAAGCTGTGGCTTTGTGCACAAGGTTACATTAAAATTTAAAAAATATCACAAAATTGATTAAGTGATTCGCTCTTCAACCTTGTTGTATGGCCAAGAAATTTTTACGCTTCATTTCATGTGTCTAAAAATTGAGAAAAATCAATAGTTTCCCTGTTTTTACCATTTTTTATTGAAAATCGATCTTTTTCTTAAAAACCTACAAAATCTTCTTTTTTTAAAATCTGAATCCGACAAAAACTCGCTCTATTATCATCGAAAAACTGCAGAAAAAGCGGGGTTTTTTCCGTTTTTTAGCTTGTGGGAGATGATGGAATTTTTTTAAACTTTTGCGCTTTGAGAAGGTGATTTTCAAGATCAAAAGACAGCTATTTTTGGGTATTACGAAAAGATAAGGAAAAAAAACGGTTTTTCGACATACCCTATTGGAAAAACAGACGTTTTGAAATAACACTGTGTTCAGCGGAACTAAGTAAATATTTTGCGCAAGTGAAATGCCCGACTATTGGTTTCATTTGCGTATGCTGGCTCGTACCGGACGTTGTATTGCCGATTCGGCTTCTAGGTGACATTATTTGTTATATCTCCACTAGTATATATTTGTACAATATATGCGACAAACGTGCTCAAACTCTTAAGTTTTGTTACATGAGATAGTCTATTGAAAATTGTTTTTCCTATTGTGGTATCTGTTCGGTAAACCTAGGTAAAGAGAAAGCTGCCGGGGATCATGATTTATTTGTTTATCTTTAACATGAAAGTGGACTTCGCCGTAACTGACTCTTCAGCTGAGTCCTCCCTCCCCTCCAAGTCCTCGTGACCCCTCTTCTCCGAGCAGATTATGAATCTCTGGAATCAGCCTTTGTCGCTCGATTACCCTTTTCCGCACCTACTGATGTATTTTTCATTATGTGGCCACCAGCTGGTGTAATTTGATTGCCGTGCAATCCCCGTTCACTGTTGATGTGAATTTTCGGGCATCCTTACTACTGGACTTCACGATCGTCAATTTAATAAGGTCAGACCTATACAAACGTGTACAAGGAACTTTACTATTGCAATGCTTTAAAGACGTTTTTCTACTTAAATTTCTACCAATATTAATTGCCATTATTATTGTAATTGGCGTTATTTCTTTGCACCTAAATTTAGAACCAAATATTTTTTCAAGGTAAATATAATTTGATAATTTCATTTATTTGCTCAAATGTTGTAAATTGCCAACATTAATGGTCCTATGATTTTGCGTGCACAGGAATTTTCGGCAATTTCGATTTAAATTAACGGTGAAGAGCCGTTTCTATTGTAAAAAGAGTTTATCTTCTATCTCTATTGTGTTATTGTATGTGTAAATTTTGTTCGTGTTCGTTATTTATTGCTTGCATGAGTTGCATAATTATTTATTAAAAATGTTTTTTCGTAAATTGCGTAAAATTGAATCTATTTGTACATGTTTATTACTCTATGTATTAGCTTGACCAACCGAATCGGATTGGGTACTTGTCGTTCTAAATCTCAAGGATATATCTTTGAATCGAAAAATTATTTAGCCTAATTCTGCTCTTATCATTATTTTTTTTGTTCTTGTCAAAATGGACACTAAGAAGAAAATTTCGGGCGTGTTGTTGAAAATGACCCTCTATCAAACTAAGATTGGTAAATCGCGAAAAAAAAGGTTCCAATGTTTCGCGGAATGATGCGACCTTCATGTCGAAAATGAAACGATCAACAATTTTCCAAACGAAGAAGAAAAAAATCTTCAGCTTAATTGCGATCGATACTATTATGAAGCGTTGGGCGTTCTGGAGGGTCTTAATACACCCGCGCCGTTACCACATCATGAAAACGCTGCCGCAAATGCTAACGTTTCTGGTTTGGTCTCATTTTCTGCATCTCGTATCCTCAGAGTTGGGAGTCCCATGGATAGCGTTCCCAAGTTTGATGGGAAATTAGATAAATGGCCCTTTTTTCGTGATACGTTTACATCTATGGTACATAATGATAATGACACCCCCACAATGGCAAAATATCGTACGTTGATAGGATCGCTTGAAGGTCCAGACTGATCAAAGGGATTCCGGTTCTCGAGGCTAATTATGAGCAGGCTTGGAAATTAATGACAGATACCTACAATAATACTCGATTACAAGCCCCTTTCTGGTTCACCTAATCTCACCATTTTACAACAGTTTGTGAGAGTGTTGAAGCTTTCAGGTTGCTGAAAATCCCAAATGCGGAGGACTTTATTTTGCTCACGTTGGTTGTGCGATGTTTAGATCCAGGCACTCGTCATTCATTTGAACGGAAGAATCTTGGAATTGAACTTCCAACCTTTGATTCTCTTCACCAATTTTTGAGAGGCGAATGCACAGCTTTGACCTTAAGTGGTGGTTGCCTTGCCTCTAGTTTGTCAAACTCATCTTCACAAAGTTCCCGTTTGAAAGGTGATTCCAAAAGTGCCTTATTTGTGTCCGATAAGAACGAGGAAGATTCAACTTCTTGAAAAGGTGGTCTGGTTGTAGGCTTTGCCTTTCTTTTCAGCACATTTCAAAAAATTGCGCGAGTGATAAAATGTGTGAAATATGCAATGGAAGACATCATTCTTTGCTCCATCTGCCCTCTGATTTGAATTCTAATGGAAATGGTAGTTCGCCTTCCAACATAACTTCTGATGGCCCTTCACAAAACACTGTAAATGCGATGTTGGGTGATTCATCCAGCCCCGACAGTGTAATTTTAGGGACTGTTATTGGTCAAATCAAAGATTCTTCAGGCCAATTTCATAATATAAGAATTATCTTGGATGGTGGAAGTCAGTTTTCGTTTATTACGAAACAATGTGTAGAGCGGCTGGGCTTTAAAGCCTCAGATTGTAACGTGAAAATAAGTGGAATTGGACAGGTCTCTGTAGCTGATACCCAAGGTGTATTGGAACTGATAATTCAATCATTCTGTCTACTAAGGCTATAGTCTTGGATCGAATTACAGGTAACCATCCTCAAACCCACTTGCCTTCGAAATTAAGGCAGAAATATTTAAATTTTGCCCTAGCTGACGCTCAGTTTTGGAAACCAGCTCCGATTGAGTTTCTCCTTGGATGTGATCTTTTTTACGACATTTTGACAGGAAGACCAGCAAGAGAGCCTGGCGCTTATGTCATTCCTCACCATGGGGTATATAAAGTCAATGACTCAAACCCTAAACTACGAGTAGTATTTGATGCTTCTTGTAAAACGACCAATGTTAGTCTGAACGACTACCTGCATGCTGGTCCAACCTTGCAAAACGACATCGCAATCATCCTTCTGAGGTTCAGGACACACAAATTTGTGTTTACAGCCGACGTTGTTAAACATTTTCGGCAAGTGCTCTTGGACCCCAAAGACCGTAAATATCAGCACATTCTCTGGCGGTCAGATCCAAATAAAGAAATTGTTGAGTATCAATTAGATACCGTCACGTATGGGACAAAACCAGCTCCGTACCTCAGCATCCGTACATTGCATCAGCTTGTCCAGGATGAAGGTTATGCATACCCAGATGCCTCAATCTCTCTTATGCTCGACACTTATGTAGATGATATTGCATCTGGAGCTTCCACCCTTGAGAAGGCCCTTGATTTGAAAACTCAGCTCATTGGTTTACTGAAGAAAGGAGAATTTGAATTGAGCAAATGGATGTCAAATGTGCCTCAACTTCTCGAAGAGTCTTCACCTGAGCAGGATCCATTAAACCTCTCACTTGATGACAAGTTGATCAAAACTTGGACTCCAGTGGGACCCGGTGACAGATGCGTTCACATACAGTATTGTTGCTGTTGATACTAATCTGAGTAAGAGAGCAATTCTCTCATCAATAGCTCGGATATTTGACCCTCTTGGCTATGTGTCCCCAGTGGTATGTTATGCCAAAATAATTCTTCAGCGTTGCTTTTCAAGATGTTGCTACAGACTGGCAGAAGTTGGTTTCGGAGTTGCCGTCAATGAGCAATATCTTCATTCCCCGTCACATACCCATTTTGAATGCAGAAAGAATGGATATCATCGGCTTCTGTGATGCTTCTGAATTGGCTTATGGGGCTTGCATCTATTTGCGAATTGAGAGATTATCTGGTGTTGAAACTTATTTGCTCAAAGCAAAAACCAAATTAGCTCCTCTTAAGACCCTGACAATACCTAGGCTAGAACTCTCAGCAACCTTGCTTTTGTGCAAAGTGTACGAGTCTCTTCAGACTTATTTATGCTCACTGCCTGTTTCACGGTGCTTTTGGTTTTCGGATTCCACCGTAGCTCTGGGATGGTTGAGAGCTGATCCATCGAAACTCAAAATCTGGGTGGCCCATCGAGTTATTGAACAAGTGAATCAACCAAAATATCTGATTGGCATCATGTGAGGACTTGACAGTGCATCCAGAGGTTGCTTACCGTCAGAGTTCCTCACACATCCACTTTGGATGAAGGGCCCTGAATGGCTGTGTCAGCCATTTAATTGCTGGCCTATTATTGGAATAACAGAAGTTGTTCATGATAAACCTCTGCCTGAGTTGAAAGGCAATGCCACATGTTTGATGGTGGAGACTCCAACTGTGTTCAGCGGAACTAAGTAAATATTTTGCGCAAGTGAAATGCCCGACTATTGGTTTCATTTGCGTATGCTGGCTCGTACCGGACGTTGTATTGCCGATTCGGCTTCTAGGTGACATTATTTGTTATATCTCCACTAGTATATATTTGTACAATATATGCGACAAACGTGCTCAAACTCTTAAGCATAAAAACGCATTGTTGATTTTCGTGTTCACATGAGATAGTCTATTGAAAATTGTTTTTCCTATTGTGGTATCCATCACCTGGATGAGCAACCCCTCCACCAACCGCCGTGCGAGTCAGATGTCCGAGTCAAACTAAACACAACCACGAAAAGTGATTCATAACAGTTTTGAAAGAAAAAAGTTATGTTCCAAGCGTTAGATCTCAATATCAAATCTAGGGTTTTTATTAGTGAGCTGAACATGAATCCAAAGCCCGTTTCCACCATCTCATTGGAGTCTGGAGATTTTATTCTGCAATTGGTCCAATTTTTGGCCCAATTTGCTCATTTTCCTAGTTGTTGTATTCAAAGAGTGCGCCGCATTGTACGCCACAGCTATTGATCTTTTGAATTAAATGAGACCAACCGTAGGTTGCTACGACGGTTGGTTACGGGGCCAAAGCAGTTTAAAGAAGAAAAAAATCGGGTTTTCTTGTTTTTTCTTTTCTTTTTGGGTGGTTCTTCTCAGGTTTTGAGCAAAAAAATCTAATACAAGGTTCGTCTAAAAGCAATAGTTACGAAAGTCGATTTGTTTCAACATTTATGTTTTCTACAGTACTTCATTATTTATCATATTTCGAACAATTCAATACCTTGCACGCCCAGGGGTAGAGTCAACAAATGTATTTAAAAAATCGTAAATCCGTTATTATGTTTTTATTTTTCTACTCAGTAATCACGCATCTTAGCTGCCTGCGATTGGTCTCATTGGATTCGGAAGATTAGAAACTGTAGGAATCAATCTCTCTCACTTTTCAAGTACAACAACTTGAAAAATTGGTCAAATTGAGCAATATCTCGAAGGCCTGATAAGATGGAGGAAAACGAGCTTCTGATTGAAAGAAAAGAGAAACACTTTACTTTATTGCCAAACCATTCAAAAATACAGCGAAGCCCCGGTTATCCGCTAGTGCTACTAGAAGAAATTTTTAATTACGACCCTCGGCAACCTTGTTTTTTGTTTACTGTTCTTTATTTTGGTGATTTGGAAAGGTTTGTGCTGTATTTTACATATTTTTAAAAGTTTTACATATCATGTTTTTTGTACAATAAAACATAGTTTTATGCTGAAATATTTTTTTCGTGTTTTGGCCTCAGTTTTAGTATTTTTCCGGGTTATCCACCAATAGTTTTGATATGCCCGCAGTCGGTTGAACTCCACAACCAGATTATCTCTTCCTCGAGTGTGATAGGAGTGAACATCTGAATTGGATGGGAAGTCCATGACATTTTTTTGACCGTGTATTAGACATTCGAGTATGTGAGCAGAGGGTTAGTACTCCGAGGGTTGTAAAAGTGGATCTCCAATCCACCCAATAACTAAACACTAAGATCACTCTCAAAGCCCTCCTCTGCAGAGATAAAATCATCCGGCTGGACGGAGCATGACCCCAAACTAGAATTGAGTACGTCTTGAGACTTGTGGAACAGGCATGGTAGGATACAAGAATCATTTCCCGAGGTTCAACTACTGGAAAAATAGGAGATTGGACAAATTGTAACAAAAATTTGTCATATTGAACAATGTCTTGATATTGATGAGATGAAGAAAAAAGGGTTTCGGATTGATATTCATCACACTTTTTAACCACATCTAAATTTGAAATTGAGATCTCCGTCACAAAACGTGATTTTTTTTTCAAACTCGTGCAATTTATTTCCATGTGTAGACTTGTCAAAGATTTATCGTGAGTTTTACATTCTTCCATATTAGCACTACATTCCTATTCTTCCTAAGCGAACGTAGCGCGCAACTTGTCTCATTTCCAATCGGTCGAGAGTTGAGGAAACCAACGCAGCGCCATTCAGATCGCCCTTCCGCGGTTCTTAGTCAGCTCTCGCTTCTGTGTGGGAAATCAAGAGTTGGTAAAGAGGGAGAATCGGGAATGTTCAAAAGAATTCGAAAATATTCATTCGACCAATTCTCAGTCACATCCGAAAGCTCCCCGAAGGCTCCACTGTGGGAATGTAATTGAACAGTAAACTCAAACTGTTCAAAGGCTTTTCCACCCTCTTCTTTATTCTTGAGATTGTATTCGTTTTGTTCAGCATTTTGTTCAAGGAGGAATCACAGACTTCGTCTTGAGCATCTGACACGATCCTTTGCTCGGTCACTACTGGTGTACGGGATGAACTCTCTATACATATATATGTTATGATTATTCAACATAAAAACTTAATGATTATGTTGATACTATCATGTTTTAGCGAATTTTCGTTAAAAATGAAACTATTGTAATGCCTCGGAAATTTTTAAAATAAAAATTTTTGAAAAATTCTTCATTGAAATCTGTTTTGAGGCATTCTGAAACGATTCCTGAAGTTTGTGATTTTTCAGTATGTGTATGTGTATACCTACGCGTTATTCCAGACGATAAGTCTCCTTAGGATTTAGATAAAAATCCCGTTCTTGCTCCAAAATATCAAGCTTTCCAAATGAAAGGATGAGTTCGTTGGCCAGCAATTTTTGAGCACATTAAATTGGTCAAATTCCAAAAATGTGTTTAAAAAAATCACGGCCAAAAATCGTTGAATTAAAAAAATTTACCAGTAAAAATTTTCAACGATTAACTGGAACATTTAAAAAAATTTGCACAGAATTGTTCTGAAAAACGTAGTTGAATTTCATTAATATTTGCTGAAAAATGTAGAAAAACAGCAAACAAATCTAAAAATCCCAAATCTTTTATGAATCGCCCAATTTTATCTAGTTTGAGTTTTTTGGCATAAAATTGGTTTTTTACAATTTCTTTGTACTCAAATCGCTTACATTTCAATACAGTTTAACATATTTTGATACGATAGGTAATTTTAGAAAATTCGTTCCTACGATCATGACTGGATCTTTTTTTTTTTTTTTTTTTTTTTTTTTTTTTATCATACACTTCGTGCCCCGTGTTTGATACATGTTTGTATTTTATGGTCTATAAGTATGATATGGTTTTTAATATTTTTTTACGTATTGTTTTCATGATTTCAAGATAGTAGAGCCTTCTATGGACAACATGGGAAGTCATTTCACTGAAAAAGTTCATTAAATCCGAATGGTATTTTCATCCATCATTACCAGCATATGCGCGAACACATCTTTCAGCCTAGACATCGCTAGGTTCTTAATGGTTTTGATGCTATAGTTATTTAAAAGAACAAACAAGTACAGAACATATTCCAATCGTCTTCTTTGTCTTGTCGCTCTGTAAAATGAATTGTCAGTTGAAAAGATTTGGAGAGCTTCAAAGCTCCGTTGATCATTATAATAAATTGCACTAAAACAACTCGTATACCTCCATGGGATGTAATTAATTCATAATAATGTTTACGTATATGCAGTATACTTTGTTGCCCGTTTCTCTCCAAAATTAATATTGCCCAGCGTATAGATATATATTATTAAACCGTGAAACTCTATCTACAATTACATCGACCATAATCATAATTATTGGCTGGCTTTTCGTTCCATGTCATTTGAAGATTATTAGATTTTTCTCTGTCTATCCATATGTTTTTCCGATCCTCAGATATGAAATACGAGTGGAGGAATATGTTTGTGTTAGTCTAATTTTACAATTAGGTTGATCATGATTTTTTTAAACTCAAGATAGTTATGGAGATAGGGTTGTTGTTGCGAGAGTGACCTCTACAGTCCGCCGGGCCCTCACCTTTCCAGGGCCAATCGTTTTGAGGGGAGTTTAAGGATTCGTTCACTCTTAAGTAGGATGTAAGGAATTACAGCGAATTTTCGTAGAAAATGAAGCTATTGCTATGCCTCCAAAAATTTTCAAATCAACATTTTCGAAAAATTTCTTCATTGAAATCCGTTTTGAGGCATTCTGAAACGAATCATAGATGTTTAACGCTTTTTCACATATATGTTGCCCTTCCAGACGATGGTTCTCCTCAAGATCGAGATAAAAATTCCGTTCTTGCACCGAAAAATCAAGCTTTCCAAACGGAGGGATGAGTTCGTCGGCCAGAATTTACACAGTTAAAAATTGACTAATTAATATTGTTAGCAGACGTTTAGTCAAAAGAATTTTATCACCGATGAATTAGAACATTGAAAAATTCATGCAAAAATTTATGCTGCAAAATTTATTTAAATTTCATTAATATTCACCAAAAATAAATAAAACTCACAAAAAAAACCAAAAATCCACACCTCTCCAAAGTCCTTAAAGTGCAAAGAACTGAAACTGAGAAAAAGTTTTCGACGCAGTAGAATATAGCACATTTCCGGAGTTAAGGAATGAGTTTTCATCGGATAAGGAAATTCAATAGGTACCTATGTTAATATATTCGAATCGTATCTTTCAAACCGATGAGAGTATGTATGTTTTTTATTTTGTTTTGAGGTTTCGCATTTACTATTTTTAGGTAAATAAATTCATGCAATACCTTGAAGTGTGTATGTTCTTGGGAAAACTAATGAAAAACAAGATTATCCTATTGTTGAGCCTCAAAAATCTCTTAGGAACACCGTAGAATGGCTATTAAAACAGATGCGTCTTCGGTTACTTTCCCTGGGTTCAGTACAGTAGTAGTAGTACCAGGTTTCCGTAATGGCCAATCGTAAGGGGTTATATGTTGGAGGGACGGGCGCAAAAAGTGGAGTGAGCGCTGATTCATGGGCCATCGGACATGAAATATTCGCGCTAGCAGGTGTGACAGGGGCGGCGGTAGGTAAACCCAATAGAAAAGTATGCAATAACTCTAGCTATGGGTTGCCGAGCTCCGCCGAGCACCAACTTGGGGTCGTTGGACAATGATACATGAGCAGAGGGTTTACTTATGTCGAGGGCAAGAGGGTAGTTGCAGCGGGGGTGCAAGGGATCCCTTGCACTCGAGGGATCTCCCCACCGCAGCTAATCCACTCAATGGTTCCCTAGACAAATAACTATAAAGCCCCTAGACCCCTCTCTCCGTCCGAACCCCCCTTTTACAACTTCTGATTAAGTTTCTGGTGTAATTGCAGCTAAAGCCAACGTTCAACTGACGTAGCCAACTTCGAAATATTCCTTAACTCTCCCCGCCACCTCCCGCCGCCGCCTTCATCAACTCCCTGGTTCAATCGGCGTTTATATAGTTATACACCGTCTTGACTTTCATTTCTTCGTTAACTTCCTAAGTTATTATACCTGTGGGGAGCTATCGGCGAACTATAATCTCGAGCTGTCGGAAGTTTTGCCTTCATCCTAAACAAGTTTTGTTAGAAGGTATTTGATAATAACATTTGGCGGGGTATTATTACAACCCCAATGAAATCGAATGTATCAAATAAGTAAATGAGACAGAAGATATGAAGAATAAAGGTCATAATTCGTCGGTGGTTTTTAGATTGAATGAACGAACGATTCTAACTTTTCTTCTAAAACATTGGCCCATTTTTTAACAAAATTTGAGTCGAAAATCACATATTAACCGAGGATGTGCCTGAAATCTTGTGATCACTTTCAATCAACCGCAATGGGTGAAATTTACGAGGAGAATTTTTTTTTTTTTTTTTTTTTTTTAAAATCTAAAAACGCTTACTTTTTTGTTTGATTATGATATATTTCGCTTCAAGGTATCGAATAAGACATTCCAAGCACTATATGACCAATTGATCGTGTGCATTGCATTAAAAATGATCGACGACAACTTGATGTCAAAAATCTCCCCCTCTCACTTTTTTTTTCAAGTCTGTCCGTCAATTGTGCATCAATTTTGTGTAAGTACCGACTTTTTATTTTTAAATAAAACTTCTTTTATTTCAAGTCAACTTAAATTTGCAATGGCAAATCAACGTTTTTAAATTCGAAACTCATGTTTATTAAGCGCTCTAACCTTTGAGGGTTCTTATAAATTCTTTGAAGTTTTGATTCTTCGTGTTCCATCGATTTCTCAGCTTCTGATACCTGGAGTCCCGTTTCCAGCTCGGAAATTGAACCCAGGACGCAGGTTATTGTTCCATACTGAAGACTTATTACAGTATAACTAAACAAGAAATTTGTCCAAGCTTGTAATTTTTTTATGGATCTACAAATATATTTGTCACTTTTAGTTCATTGCGTATTGGCCGAAGGCATCTCATCACTGAAGATTTTCATGCATCAAGATAAAATCGAATGTTCTACAATCTAGCTATTCTGTATCTCTCGTGGAGTGGCAGATGGAAACATGCTATTCTGTTTTGTACTTCTATAATAATGCGATTGCACAATAGAAATAAACCTGTCTAAAGCCAGGGGGGACGCTTTGTTCGTTTCTCCCCATAAATTTTACATTTTTTTCATCACTCCAATGCTTAACATTCCATCAAGGAAAAACATAACCATCACCATCATTTCATAAGCTAAAATGTAACCGAAACCTTCATGAATTTTACATGGTCGACACAACTTAGAAGTGCATTTCTTTGATTTTATTGCTTTCTTCAGATTGACACTGATATTGTAGTTATCTTTTCAGTAACAGATCCATCTTGATCTGCTTGTCAACAAGAGACATCATAGAGGTGAAAGGAAATGATCTGAAAGGGTGAGAAAAGTGGTACCTAATGTGTGTAGGAAGGACAATATGACTACATACGTGCGTTTGGCTATTCCAGTGTGTGATTAACTTCGAGATACGATATCGCGTTTGATGGGCTCACAGCTGAAGGCAGTAATGGATAGGGTACGGTAAGACTGGAGAACGGCAGTCGAAAGGTCTCTAATGCCCCGTTATTTATTCTGGTAATGCAGTATGTCGAATACGGAAATAAGGAGATGCGCTGGGTCGCAAGGTCGAGTTCCCGAACCTCCTACACGAACCTCGACTCCCTCTCACCAACGCTTTCTACCCCCCCCCCCCCCCCCCCCCCCCCGTCCCCCATGAACAAACGCATCATAGGAGCATTAGATTTCCCCGTGACGGGCATTGAGTTTCCTCCGGAGCGAAACAAATATTTGAGAGGGAAGGCTTGCGGGCGGCGGAGATAGGACGAAATTATCGACTTCTTCAAGAGTCTCTTTCGGAGAGGGAACCGACTTTGGAAGACTCCCCCTCCGGCCTAGTCGATAATGTAGATGAGCCTCGCGACTCCTAGCCTCTTGCAGCCCTGCGCCTACATCATCTGCATCCGCTAACGTATCATCTGCCCCATAACACTTCCAGCATTAGTTCCAAAACCAAATCACCTAAGACCTATAGGTGAATTTTAGAGATGAGAATATTATAATGATTTGAAAATAAACTCGATTCACGAACTCTTGAATAGCCTGCAATTTCTTGAATTGCTTATCATTTTCACTAAATACAAATGCTAAAATGAAGAAACATGTAAATACAACTGTTTCCGGTAGAATTCTGATGAAAAAAACAGGGACAATAATAAAGTAGAACGTTATAAACTATGCTACAAGAGTTGTACCTATTTGTGAGTGTAAACATTTCTCGTGGTGTCCATCTTTAGTAATCCTTTTGAAACATAAGAAGATAGGATTCTCTCGCTTATCAATTTTCTCCTCCAAAAAACAACTGACATCACTGAGTTCTGTAGTAGGACTGTGTTGGTAAAACTGCGAGTAGAGAAAGAGTTAGGAGTTGATGAGTATATTGAGCCGCTACCATTAGCATCATGTGAGGAAACGTTATGTGGTTCCGAGTAAGAGTTAGTTATTCTATTAATCATCTCCATACAGCGTTTAAATACCGTGTATATTAGCTGTTTCCCTTACTTTATTTTATGTTTCCCAGATACACTCTAAACAATTTCTCAACAAAATAATTAGAGAGCCTACGGAGAATACAGGGTTGCTAGAGGCTCAATGTATGCCCCAAGCATTTAATTAGGAGCACTCAAACAGCGCTCTGTTCTTTAGATCCTTCCAGTATTCAGCACAAATTACTAAACGCATTAACTACTATAAATTTTCCGGAACGCTCGAATATATCACACGACCCGTCCTTCATCAACGGGGTTTAGGAATGCAATTAAGTTTAAGGTTAAGTTTAAAACAGGACACGAAAAAGGGGGGAGTGGAGGGTTTAAAAAAAATACTGTCGCCCGAGAAGGTCGGTGTATGAGGATC
The DNA here is from genome assembly GCA_030762985.1 of Adelphocoris suturalis. Classification (NCBI taxonomy): domain Eukaryota; kingdom Metazoa; phylum Arthropoda; class Insecta; order Hemiptera; family Miridae; genus Adelphocoris; species Adelphocoris suturalis. Next base: position 19,899,975 of record CM061045.1, on the reverse strand, counting down.
AATTCTGGGGAGAGAGAGGAGCTCCGGTTGGGTGGCTTTAATTTGTGAAGGAGAAGCAATCCCATGAATAACAACTAACATCTTTTGGTCCCGATCTTAACCCTCGCACATAATGCCAGTATTAATTAGTACAAACGCTTCCAGCCCCCTCCCCTCCACCATTTCTTCCCCCACTCTCAGGAGGGAGGTGAGCCTTCCTCCACCCCTCCTCCCGGGCCGTTTTCCCTTTCCTTCTGGTACCTCGGGAAGCCGCATAAATCTACCCCCTAGAAACCCATCTTGATACGCCGGAGCCTCCTTCACCTAATAGTTGCTCCCATTACCTTATCAGGCGAACAATAGATTACCGACAGCCCGTTTATAATTACCGGCTCCCTAAGCCTATACCCGTCGCTTCTCTTCCCGAGTTATGCGGAGGGAAGCACCCATATATAAGCCGTTCTCGGATTCATTCGAGAAATAACTCGCCCCCATGAATCCCTCTTTAGCGTGGCAAAGTCATATTATAAGCCGGCGGCGTCACGGGATGAGCCCTCCTCGTAAACTTGGCTCCGTTTCCCGAAACAAAACAAGCACCTCATCAGTTCTCGGGGAAATTTTGGGAATTTTCTCGGCATCAAAATTCATAACATGATTCGGGAAATCAAAATTTGAATACTGAAGAGAGAAAGGTCACATCTCTTGCACCAACGGGTAGCAGAAGTATTTTTTTTAATTTTATCTTATTACTAATCTTTCATTTTATGCATTTCAATCGTACTAGTTCAAACATGAACATTGTATTTACCCGGCACTCTGCATTTTCAAATTCGAATTACACAACTCTTTCTTTGTTTCTATAAGTCCGATACTATTATGATGTACTTGTGGTAACTATGTTTTTTCTTATGAGAGATGCCTGCTTGTTTATTTAATTTTTAAATTAGCGATTCTCAGAATACAGACATCAATCTACTATCCAATCGTCAACAGAATCAATGATCTACAGTAAGTAAATCTTTCCCTGATTTTTCAAAGTCTTTCCAAAAGGCTACGATATCCCCCCCTCTCCCCCCCCCCCTCGCCACCTTGTCGAGTGTGGGGTCACTCATAAAAAATTATCTTAATTTGAAAAATTATTATCTCACATATTTGTTACCTCATTCATGGTATTGCTCATATAATGAAAAAGTCGTAATTTGCTTATTGTAAGAAAAACAGGAGATTCATTTTTTCAAGACTGTTAAGGTAGGGGTTTACCATTGCTGTGGATCATTTTTTTATCGTTTTGATGATCATAGATATTGATTGAAATTATTCTTAATCATAATAACATTGAAATTATGACTCGTTGAAATGATTTTTCTCGGAAGCTTTTATTGTTATCGAGTTCTTTGTATGTCTTGAGTAGATGGAGAGGGGAGGAGTATCATCCAATATTTCATGACCATGCGTGTCGTGGAAATGTGATATTTCCAGATTAGTCCAGTGTCCAAATGGATGTAGTTGCTGCAGTTACCTACCACTTGTGTATCTGGGGCGGCCAGGGCCTCACTCCGATTGAACAGAGTGGATTTTAACTCCGACGCGAGGCACTCAGAATTGGTTTTTCGCTTCGACTGTTGATCGACTGTTTCACTCCCAACACCGAAAAAACCGGGGTTTCACTCGTGGCCGCCACCCAGTACCGTTCGGCTCCACAATCCCAGAAAAATTGGTGGTTCACTCAGATATCACATGCTGTGGAGAAAAAGTGGCCGTAGATTTCGATGTACTAAGAAGGAAGTTTGAACTACTAATGAGTTGGTGGTCAGCTTAATATAATCATTATGAATATCACATTTAATATTAACAGTCACACAATCATAGGAAGTCGTCAATTAGGTATAGCACCGTGTCAAATTTGTTATTTAATAAATAATAAACTTTTAAGTAATACATAAAGTGAGCTTTCCAGCCCATCGTGATTCGCGCTGAGTTCTCTTCGGTGGTGTGCTCAACTCGCCTTACACACGCTGGTTACAAAGTGATATTGACGAGCATTCCAGAAGACTAACATCAATCCACCATCTGAAACGAATCGGTCTTAAATACTGCGCCCATTTTGACGACGATAAAAAAAAAAAATATATATATATATATATATATATATATATATATATATATATATATAAAATCTGTATGTAATCACACAATTATGCCTACAAATTATTACAACACCACTCTCATAGGTGCCCTCTACTGAACCTGGTAGTGAAAACCCGATCCCCCGTGCCTCCAACATTAGCGACTGGAATTTACTTGGCACGAAACGCTAATTCACTCTGTCATGAGCAAGAGCGAAACCCCACAACACCGGGAGACAGCCGAGAGTGGAACCTCGGTTTTTTCTGAGCTGGGAGTGAAACCCCAATTCCCTGTGCCTCCAACAGTAGCGACAGGAATTTACTTGGAGCGAAACGCCAATTCACTGTCATGAGCAAGAGCGAAACCCCACAACACTTGGGGACAGCCGAGAGTGGAACCTCGGTTTTTGCTGAGCTGGGGGTGAAACCCCAAACCTCTGTGCCTCCAACAGTAGCGACAGGAATTTACTTGGAGCGAAACCCCAATTCACTCTGTCATGAGTGGGAGCAAAACCCCACAACACGGGGGGACAGCCGTAAGTGGAACCCCGGTTTTTTTCTGTGTGGTTGTTTGGCAATTGAAAACCTGCATCATAAATATTCATCTTAGCAACCAACAGTTTTTCAGCATTTTGTAAAGACTTCGGTTTTAACTAATATTACGCCAAATTTGACTGTTAGGAGAGTGGAGTACATCTCATTATGAAGCTGATCTATATAATATTAAAAGACAGAATATGTTATCCATATTCCGTATCGAATATGATTAACCTTTGTTTAGCTATAATTATTGTATCCCACATTCCAATCCTTGGAAAGTTCCCGTGAAATGGGATATAATCCTCATCGGACATGATCATTTTCGGATAAAAAATTATTGGTATAAATAGAAAAATCTTTGTCTGCTAAAGGTTATGGGATTGCTTTTTCTAGGGGAATGGTGATCCTGGATGGAGCTTCAAGAGGAAGGTGTGTACATAAGTTTTTCAATTTTCGGCGTGCCTAAATAACTCGCTTGACCAATTAACAATTTCCGCTGTTTGTCTGAGCTTCATGTTATGTGTTCCTGAAGCAATTATAACCATCATTATATTCAATTTCTTCTAACTTGCGAGAATTAACATTATTTAGCTTCATCGTATACAACATCATTATGTTTCTGAAACTGTAAAATATACCTAAGTTAATTTTCGGCCTTAACTATGCCTTGGCATGTATAAGCACTGCATACCGTGTCTTCATGATGGAGTGTGAGAGGCTATGCATTGATCTCCCACTGCTGTTGTTCACGATTTATGGATACTAGTACGAAACGAATCGTAGCAAGTAACTATCAATATATTGATTGCATTTAATTGTAGATGCTAAGATCGTGGAAACGAAAGAATTAGATGAAATGTGAGATTTGTATTACATCTAGTGTACGATTGCGAAAATGAAAATTTGTAAAACTGAAATGAAATGAAAATGAACATTATAAATAACAACATTCGTATTTTGAAACTGCTCATCATAAGTTTATTTTTGACGTTTTAACCTCATGTAAAAAAATGTTAGCCGATGCTTCGTCTCCATTTCGGGTGAAATGCAGGAGTCCACTCTCTCAACCATTCTGATTTCAATTGCATGTAACTGCGCTTGAAGCGCTTGTTTTGTAGTGTTGTTGAACGTCGATAAACTTGGGAAACATTTTACTTAGATAAATTTGTTATAGTTTCGATTGGCGTGAATGATCCTTCACGATTAGGGTTTGAAAATCTATATTGAAGATTTGTCTAAAATCTAAGAAATTATCTAAAATCTATATTAAAATCTAAATTGAACATCTACGGTTGCTAAAAAAGTCGCTAGTTTGTAGACTGTGCTCAATAAATTACGTTCGTATTTGAATTTTTATGCATTTGAAATGTTGAACTACAGCTAACCCATTTGGTCGTTCTACTGATTTTACAGAACTGAATTCTGTCCTTTCTTAATGTTTCCTCCCCCCCCCCCCCCCCCCTCTTGGTAGAATCAAAGAAAGGCGCAATTACGTGGTCGCAACTCGATATTCATATATTCATCGCTAAAGTCTTCTCACTATTTGTTCAGCCGAGAAATCAGCCATAAAAATCTCTGTTGCAGATATAAAACAGTTGAACCTTCAGCATTACATTTATATCTGAAGTAACGCAACATAAGTTGTTTCAGTTTTCAAGTATGTACATATTTGAACAAATTGTGTTCATTCATCATTCATTACATAGGACCAACAACTTGTTTATATCAAAGTATAATATTTAAGCGGTAAAAATATTACAGAAGCAAATAAAACTGTCACACTTCAGAAAATCAAATAAATAGTAAACACAATTCTCACATATTCTTCATAAATGTTTGTCAACTCACCGGGATTGTTGATTCAGATATTGTAAATTAATTAAGTCAAATGAATAAATTAATTGATCTGGCCAACACAACTTATCAAGTATTAGAAATTATCAACTGCTATGTAGGGTACAGCCAACGACCATTTCTTTATTAAATCTATAAGGCACTGTCATTTGTTGTAATTTAAATATTTAAAGCTAAGAAAGTTATATAGCGTCACTATACAATAAAAAACAAACCAGAAAATTGATTAAGTAAACAGGTATGAACAAATACTGGCTATTGACATAAAGCCCGTGTATCAAGTTAGTCATTCTAAAAACAATATATGCATTTGAGCAACTAACAAGATGGGTCCTTCAACGCTGGAACCCTAATTTCTGCATTCTCAAATTCGGGTACCCACCGCACATTGGAAAATACGAGCCATTTAGGCGGTCAAAATGAAAAATCCCCCCCCCCCCCCTCCTTTTTATGTCCAAGGTTAACTTTATTATTATCAAAGTCCAGAAATCACTTTATTTTAAATATATGACTGTTTACCTCTCGGAAATCGAAGGTATCGTAAGACCGTTCAAAGTCAATAAACATTAATTAAAATGTCTCGCATTGCCTTCAGTATCTCTTCTATGGTTCCTCGAAACAATGAAAGATAGCCAGACCAATAAGTGAACATATTTCTATTAATTGCATTTATAAGAATTGTAAGAATTTTATGTATTCGGAATTCGTTCGAATAAAAAAATACTTATGGCCAACAGACCCCAAGCTGATTCTTGCGTATTTCAGTTCGAAATTGAATGTGGTTTTGGAAATCACTAGTATTTTTCGCGATTTTGTGAGTTTTACGAGAATTTGACTGTAATTTTTTGGAACTGTTCTAAAATTTTCGAGATGAGATTTCTAGGTAGAATAGCGGAAATGGAGCGAGGCTGACGAGAAGCGGTCAGGATGGACAAATGGCGAGGGGGGGGGGGGGGGGGTAATTCTCTGCCTCTGGATCAGATTTCTCGATATTTCGCAAAAATGTCAGGAAAATGAGAAAAGTGCAACTGGAAAGAGGAGTTATTAATTACAAATTATTTCTTCTACCAAGCGATTGAAGACTTTAGATTTTCACTCACAGACCAACTAGATATTAAGACTAAAAACCTGACTTGGGTTTAGATGTCGGGATCGTAACGGTAAAAATATCCGATCCCGCCCTGGATCGGAACGGCTAGTTCCGATCCATGAAACCGCTGGAACTGCCCATCCCTAATCCCGACTCTGATTCAGGTAGGATCCCCCAACCTTGCCCATCTCGAATTTCTAAGCGACTCAATAAAACTGAGGTAGACAGTTTAAGGGAAGTATTTATTAGAACCAGGCTCCAGTTATATTCCTATAATACTGGAACAGTTAGGTTCCAGTATTATAGGATTCTCGTTGTCCCCTTTCTTATGCAGCATGCAAGCCACCATAGCTGACCAGTAAATTGGCTAGAATTAGTAGGTACCGCATTTGTAGCCAAATAACTTGTGTTTATACAAATGAAGTCGTCGTAGCCAAACTGTACATCAGGAAGAGAAGGTTCTCTACCTGGTTCCAGAACCCGTTGAATAATTCGTAAATGTGATTTGACGTTTGTTTATTTGAATTTTGACTTGGAGCCCGATGTTTTGGTGGGATTGCGGATTGACAAAATTCATCTTTCATTGTTTGACGATTTTGAAGGACAAATTTGCTGGAAATAATTCTCAAGTTATGTATTTCTCCGCGGCCTTTATGAAAAACCAAGTGAAATAAGAGGGACGAGACGTCTGAATGATCTGTCTTCCATCTGCCTTCTCCGCAGTTCACCTTCATAATCAAGTAGATTAGACCTTTTGACAACCTAAGGGCCTGGGCACATGGTTTTGTAGAGGTAATAATAATGTTATTCTCCCTAATATATCTACTCCATTTAATAGAAACATCCAATTTATTCATCGATTCCTTTGTCTCAATTTAATAATTAGTTTTAACTACTTCAATTCGGCTGATGATGCACTGCGTATGCTTTGTAGAGGTGTCGTCTGTTGTGTTGTGAAGCGTACGAGACATAGGATTCCTCGTTTCTACGCATTACCGTCCGATGTAAAACCCGTTCCATCCTGCACATTGTCATCCCCTAATGGGAACGGCGGGGTTCAGTTGATTAGCACTAGTTGGCTGCATAACCCGACCCCTGTGGGGGGTATTAAAATGAAGAGCGACTATCCCCGCACTAGCGCTCCCCCGAGTCTGGGAAAACGGCAACAAAAAGCCCAAACGATCTGATAAGTGGAGGGAGCCTGGGAGTTCGCCGTACGAGAAAAGGGGTCGTTATCTAAATGAAATGGTAGCACTATTGACTATTGGTCAAGGGACGGTGGGGGATGTTGCTTGTGCCCCCATTGTTTCAACATCTCCTGTTCCTATTCCTACAACTGGGATTCAATTAGTGAAAAGGGTAGGGTAGGCCTTGTATCCGCTCTATGGTGTACTCCTGAGCAGCTTTTCCTCTTTTCTTTCATTCCTCAGCTGTTCTCTCATCATCCCTTACTTCTTACTGCCCCTTTAGAGTTAACCTTCCTCTCACTTCCTCGTTCCATTCGGAGGCTTAGTGATCGCTGGAGGGAGCTTAGTGATCGAGGGTTAGCACTTCAGTCAGGAGAACAAATTTAGGTAGACGTGAAAGCTGTATTTGGAAACAGCGATTCAAGAGGCCCCCCGTTGCCTTTTCCCTTAATCACTTAGTGATTAGCAAGTCACTGCCTCTGATTAAGGTATCCGTTCATATATACTTCTTGATTGGCCATCTAAAAATCTCATTAAAAACTCTTGAATAAATAGGTGCAGAAGTAAAAAATTATTAATAAAACTTTGCACTTTATTACAACGGTTTATTGCTTCAGAATTTCCATGACTAAAATAAAATGTCAAGCCTCATGAATTGGCCTCTCTCTCCCGCTTACGCCACCTTATAGAGTGCAATCTGATGCTTCAGGATTTTCTGTCATGACTAATTACGAATAAATCTTTAGCAAAATATAAAGGCAATGAAAAGATAGGGCGCGAGGAATAACAAACACTAATCTGGTCATAAATTTGTTCATGTTTACTTATACCCTGAGGTGAGTATAAAATGAGACATTATTTGATACTGAACCGCAGCTATGTACTAATAAAGAGCACGTAATTTAATTTAATAATATAATATAATTTTAATTAATAATTTAATAATATTAATAATTTAATTTAGTAATATAAAGAGCGCGATGGTTCGAAAACCAACACGTCAGAGAAAACCTAGAAGACCTGAAAAAGTCAAGGAATTTGATGCATCAGGGAAATGTCAGGGAATTTCATTATAAAATGAACACCTGAAACCCCCCCCCCCCCCCCCCCGTTGTGTGCTTCCCTTTTCGTGCTTCCTGAAAATTGTGAACTAGCTGAAAAAGGTTTTAATAGACTATGGGTCACTCAAATATGAGGAAAGAAAAGTTTGCGACAATTTTCTATCAGGGCTTAACTTTTAGGGGCCGAAAAACCTCGAAATGTTCGGCCTTTTTTTGGTTTTTCGTAATTTTAACCTAGAAGGAAACGTTTGACAAAACTATTATCCGAACATCACACCAATCGGTGTGGTGGTTTAGCTACAATCCATTGTCAAAGTTATGCACATTTTTCCATCTCGTCCTAAAAGTGGTGAAAATCGACTTTCGACCCCCAAATCATCGGTATTCATCCATGAATACGTTTTTTCGGCTAATGTCACAATTTTACTAGCGTGTCCTGTGGCCTGGTGACTCACTTCATTAAAATGAAATTCAGTCATTTCCTGATTTGTTTTCCCTCTCTTTTGTGAATTCATCTATTCGTGATTCGAATCGTCTTTGATCTTTCTTGGAATTTAAGTAGCACATCCTCTGAAATGCATTAGTGGAGTGGCGGAAGAGGCTTTAAATTTTTCAGTTCTTCTTATTTTTGTGGGTTGAAGTTGTGCGTTCGGTAGTACGTTTTTTTCCTTCCTCGGTCCTTCCAACGACTGGTACCGTTTGCTCATATTGGATCCAAAGAACAAGGCATATCACTGACACTTGTGTCAATCCAGCGACCAGTGACCTGCTCCCAGCTCCACAAGATCTCCTACAAAACATCTTCTGCTCAAAGCTGCAATAAAATGCTCAGCTATTTTCTCACACTGCAAGGGCCACAACTGATTCTACTCAATTCTCGAAGGCCAGGATATCTCAGTTGATGAGGAAATTGATGTTTTGGAAGAGAGGACAGATTTGGAGGTCAAAGTCATCGATGAGGAGCTTGATGAAACCGAAGATGATGATAACGACGCAGAATCATCTCCTGGACCCTCCACATCTCAGCCCCCTGCCACAAAACGCAGTAGGAGGACTTATTGTAAATAACCTTTGTTATCACATACATTAGATAAACATACTAATTCTTTCTTTTAGCGAATTTTTGAAGAAAATTAAGCTATTGCTCTCGCCTCAACATTTGTAGAATGTAAATTTTTGAAAAAATTTTATGCAGACATCCGTTTTAGGGTATTCTGAATCATATTCTGAAGTTTAACGCATTTTTTTATGTATGTATGTATGTATGTATATATGTATGTATATATGTATGTATGTATGTATGTATATATATGTGTCATTCCAGACGATAACTGTCCGTAGAATTGTGCTAGAAACTTCAAACAAATTTTAAAATGTTAAGGACACAAAACGAAAGTTCAAGTTCGTTGGCCAGCATGATCGGATTACATCTTCGGGTTGAAATTTTCAAAAATGTAGTCAAAAATGTCAAAATAGCCTGTTTTTTGCGATTTGTTGTGCGAAATAATTTTTTCAGCATACTAACATGTGGTATATTCGGAATCAGCGTAAAATTTCCTATAAGAATATGTATCAAGTTTTCAAAAATTTCAAAGTTGAAAAATCAGTCAAAAATCGAAATAATGCCGTTCGTTAGTTGTAAAAATCGGTAATATTTGCATGAAACATTATCCAAATTCAGATTGAACTACTCTTATGGAAGTATACCTGTATAACCAATCCTAGAACCCTGCTGTTTAAGGCTAGAACCATGCTGTAGATAGAATTTGATTCCATGTTTGTCTATCAAAATCATAAACTAAAATTTCTCTACACGATCAATAGCGACTGAAACGTCGAAGATTTCTTCAAAAATTCGCTCATGGGGTCATGCTGCATGACTGGACTTTTTCGTTTATGTGCCATAGTAAAGTTACTCATCAAATGTCAATAACAACTGAGCATGGACCCATCAAATTATTTAATCACAGCGAGGTGCCTCTTATTTATTCTGATAACCCCACAGAGTATACTTGTAGGTAGGGAGAACTCAGGTAATGTAGCTCCTACGGCATTTTCACGTCAAGTGGGAAGTGACACCTGGCTAGCGGACCCGCTTGTAAAATTAGCTTAAAAAAATCCAAACACCTCTACACGAGAGACTTGGAAAGTCGACAGACAAATCGAAACGTCAACATTACAAAGTACAAATTGTATCATAAGAAGAAAATAAAGAAATCAATCAGGAAGCGTTACTTTCCTTCGGCTCAATCGCTTTCATTCGGTAGAAGATTTCAATATTCTTTTTTCGTTTTTGACATCTGTCTTTTGTAGCAATTTGAGTTTGTCTTGCTTATTATTGCGATATCTTCGCATACGTTCAGCGGCTGTCATCTCCATAATGAAATGAGATTGAGTGTAATTATAGGTAATTTGCAAATATTTTGTAAGTTAAAGCTTGTTTTACAAAATGCGAGGGTAAGAAGAGAACAATATTTTCTCATGGAGTTTATTGTATATAATTCAAACGTTTCATAGCAATCAACTCATGGGACTTGGCATCATCGGATCGCCTGGCAAAATAAGAGGCAGGCTTCATATCTAAGAATAAAAACATGTGAAACAGAAGATTCAAACTACAAAATCCTTAACGATCTTCCGTGCTATGTGTTAACATTTTATACATTACGAATTTCTTCGTGTACAGTACAACCTGTAAAATTTTGTAACGCATTGTTAGGACATATTTATACTTTTTACACCTCATATTTATGTACAGTAGAACCTAGAATACATTCGTTTCGCAACTTTTCTGACACCTTTATACTTCTAACCTCGCTTATCGTAGTCTGTCGACTAAAAGTTATGAAACGATGAATACAGATGATTTTGGGCGTCGAAAGCAGATTTTTCTAGGTTTTTCTCATTTTAAGACAAGTTGGAAAAATTTGCCTAACTTTTACGATCAATTTTGGTTAAATAACTGAAATAATTTCTGTATTATTGGAACTCATTTTAAGCGTAATTTTATCTTCTACAAAAAAGGTTAGAATGATTTTTTTTGTCAGACGCTTGAAATTGTAAAAACCAACTAAGTTCCATAATTTCGAGGTTTTTCGGCCTCCAAATGTTATGCCCTGATATGAAATTCTCGCAAACTTTTTTTCCTCATATTTGAGTGGCCCGACGTCGATTAAAACCATTTCCAGCTTGTTCGCAATTTTCAGGAACCAAAACCGTAATTTGCCTGGGCTATTAGGGATCTCTACGGTGGGTTTCAGAGTAGGTACCTATATTAATTAGGTGTGATATTTGCAGTTGCTGTAAATACCTACACAGTTGATATCTTCGCTCCATTCCTTTATACTACTCTCCTGTAGAACCAACGCCAATGGCCACAATCTACAACCTGGTTTTTGTTTACAATCAAATGATTCATGTACCCTAAGTTAGATTTTAGCTCGGAATGGTAGAAAAAATAGTAAAATAAACCAAAAAATAAAATAAAATCCCGGATTCAGCTCTTGGTTGGAAGCTTCTGTCGCGACAAGTTGGCTATATTGAGATCATTCGGACTGATGTCATCTAGTATCATCTTGTTATAATGTGACTCGTTAGAAAGGTTTGTTTCTATACAGAATAAAAAGTTCATTCGTGTGTTAAAGTTCTACAAATGTATTTTCAATTGTAATAACTATTTCTAAAATCCATCTTAAATACCTAAAGGTACGTAAGTATCAATTGGTTATGTAAATATCAATTGGTTGTGAGAATTTCAATTGGCGATCCATACAGTGCGTGATACAAATGATGTGCTACCACATTCTCAGTAACATAGCAAGTCGGTCCCTTCACGGTCATATAAATAGGAAATGATGTAGCAAATAAATTTGTAACAATGAAGACTCGTTCAACATCATTGGTACCGAATTGGATAATTTATCATAATGATGAATTATACAATTTTTGTTATTGAAATTTTTAAAAATGATGTTATAATTAGCAAGATTGAAGAGATCGGTTATAATTAATATTGTGTTTTTTCATAATTATTCTAATTGGTTTTGCCTGTCAGGGAAATCTCTGGAACAGGCTGGGAAAAGACATGAAAAAGACTAGGACTTTTGAAATGTTCTAGTCCTTTGAGCTAGAGTGCTACAGATCTACTTGCTTCATTGCATTTCAATAAAAATAAAACAAGAGTGCTGAGAAAAATCGAGCTGAAATAGTTGATTTAATCGTTTTTTCCATCGGCAGAATGGTAAAGATGCGTCATACTGCAACGAACGCTAACATTTACCTTCAACGACTGAAAATATACAACTTCTCAACGTCGTGCTAATTTATGTATTTCATTATTCCATTTTGAAAATGTAATGGCCTAGAAAGTCAAAAATTTCCACCAACTTCCGTATAATAACCTAACCTCATTTTCTTTCAAATGAACACCTACAGATAATCCGTGTCTATTTATTTCTATCTAATAAGTACATTTACACCGCACTTGAATACTGAAACTACTTGGAACTAGAAATCTTTACTTTCGATTTAAATAATACAAAATTAAATGCTTTTTCCAAGTTAAAATGATATTATAGGTCAAATAATACACTAATCACAAAAAAAAAAAAAGTTTCGCATTTTCTTATAATGTAATCTTGAACACAGCTGGTCTCAATAGGGCTTAAATGTTTATTCTGTCGGGGGGCTTGGGAGTGTCTTCATTCATTCAGCATAGAAAATAATGTGATTGTGAACACATAACTGTAAAAGTTTTGAGCGAGTCGAGTAACATGGAAACCATCGATTTTTTAATATTCAAACTACATTTACTCCACCTAATGTTCTCGTAAAAACAAAATTAAGTTCTATGTTCTAAACGAAAGCTTCAGGAGAAATTTTGAGGGGACTTGCAAAACGCCAATTTTTTGGGGGGGGAGTAAAGATTTTTCTAAGTTTCTCAGAATACTAATAATTCATTCATTTTGATTCGTTATCTATAAATGACCACCTCACGATTTCTCCAAGTGTAGTCCTGTCCAACAATTTACAAATTAATTGAGGTATTCTAAATCTTCTCAAATAATACATGATTGATCACGTTATAGGCACGAAGAAGCTATGAACCACACCCAAGTTGTTTTTACTTTACTCACGTATTTCATTTTATTTCCTATTTGACATCACGTGAAACGTAGTGATTTAGTTATCTTTATTTTTCGTTTTTCTTTCAATATGAACGAAAAATGGGTCTTCACGAGCTGATATCCTTTACTCGCACTCTCATCTCATATTAAACATCTTTTACCGTAGGAACCGAACCTGAGAAGTGAAAATGCTCGACTATAATGAGAATTATTGGCTAGGTGGGATAATACGTATATAGGACTGAACTAGAAAATTAGTTTCCCGTCTTCTGAACATTTAGTGCGAATTGATATGATGTAACATTGAATAAACTATAACGAAAGAGTTATGCATAAGTCAGTGGAACTGCGTGAATGTGAATCAGAAATGATGTGCTTAGTGTAAGAATTAAATTAAGCCTTTGTTTAGGGATTATGTCACCAAAATATCGACTGCGAACGGTGATGAACGTCTGGTAGCGAGGGGCTTTCCACACGTGCAGGTTCGCGATAGGTTTGTGGTGAGTGGGTAGCAGCCGTATCAAAGACATCCACTCGTGTGGTAACTGCTGGCTGACTACAGATCGAAACTTGGCAACGACCTACCTGGGAACCGACAACACCTAACCAACCGTTGAGAATCAAACAATCGAACTTGGGAACTGTTGATAATTCTCTTTGATAAGGGCGGCCGCTCTCGCGGCACCTAATTAGCCCTACATTTAGCCAACTAACTTAATTTGAGGTTGTATCGCGTAAAAGGGTTGTTTGGGCTAAGCTAGGCCTCCACTTCACCGGTTGCCTCTCTAGCAGGGTTAACTCAGTCGAGCGGAATCGTGACCCGGTCTGTTCCCCAGTTCCGAGATCCGATGCCATTCAGCTCGATGGAACTCGTTGGAGATAAGTTGGAACTGCGGCTTTCAAAGAGCGAATTTCCCATCCCTCTGCGGCGGTGAATTAAAACCATTAGCCCTACCTACACCTAATGCCTCCACAAGAACTATGTTGGTCAGGGCAGGATTAACGCTTCGAGGGCTCTTGGCTGAAACAAATTTAGGGGCTGTACACTCTACCCCACTCTTGACTTTCTCTTCATCAGCCCGACTCCTCATTCCACAGATAGGGCACATGGCTTTGTATTCATTCAACCGGTCGAGAACTTCAACTCCCCCCTGACTGAATGCGGACTTACTTTGTCAATCTGATCATTTTCAGTGAGCATGTCACCTATATTTATAAAGGTTCCTATATTCCTTCTCCTAATTCGAATATAAGATTTATATTTTGTCAATATGTTTTTATCATTTCCACTGTCGAGGGTTTTGATGTCAGTATAAAGTCGTAGAATATACAAATTCCGGGTTTAACGTGTCGAATCGAGGTTTGACTATTCATCCCTTTCTTCCAGTCCATTATTTCATAGTAGTCGTAGACAATACTAACGTAGTTAATAGCATCGCTAGCACGCGTGGAAGCAGGAGTTGGGGAGAAACAATATGGAATATTAGTTCAATCCTCTCGTCCTCTCGTGAATGATTGAACGTTTTGAAATACATCCTCTCCCATTCGGGATAGAGGGAGAGTTATTTGTGTTACAGGTTAGCCATGTGGATACTCGTGAGTATCCACCCACTGAGCGGGGCAGAGGAGCCGTCGCCTTAGGGCACGATTCCTACAATAACATTGATGTTTCCCTCGAGGCATGTGGAGCAGGACTTTGTTTTATTTGAAGGTAGCGCTGCGGCTTCACCGAGTGACATAACCTTTTCCTGCCGGTTCCAGAGATTATCCAGCGAGAAGCTGACTCGGTGCCCCCCCCCCCCCCCCCCCTCCCACCGCTCCTTCCACCATCATTTCTCTAACGCTGCTTTACCATCACAATGCATCACACAGGAAATTAACATTCGTTTTTCCATTCCTGACCTCCCTTTGAAACTGGCTGTGTCTAAGCCTTACGGAACATATTGCGCCGTTTTTATCAGCTTATCTGGCCACGTGACTGGCCCCCGTTCTCGACTCATTGTCGAGGAAATTGAAACTGAAAGATCTCGGAGGGAACCGACGTAATCTGCGCGCTGCCCGGAAGCCACGCAAGCGCAGTCTTTTCTCTCCCCCTTTTTTTCTCATTACTCCAGTTTAAAAAAAAAAGAAGATAAAATATAACAACAACAAGGGCGGCTTGGGTTTGACGGGGCTTAAGGAACGGGACTGGGGCTTCTGGGACGAACAACAATGGGGAGCGGATCACTCATTTAATAGGAGCGCTATAATCAGCTTAGGGCCCGCCGCTCACGCTCTGGCGGACAAGTTACGATGAACCGCGATATCACCACCCCAGGGTGACCCCTCGATTCTCATTAAAAGGGAAAACCAACCCTACGGGCCACTGACCCAGACTGATACGTTCAACATCCTCTAACGGAATTTCTGGTCGCGATGCGGGGAGTTGATCCAACCGTGAGCTCTGACTTGAGGGGTGGGCAATGGACAGTTGATATATTGTGCGTACCTATATTGGCCCTTAGGCTAATTTCGTTACACAGACGGTCCTATAAGATGCCACAACCCACGACTCATTATCAGAGCCACTTAATCTGCTACATTTGAGGAATTATCTGTTGAACCAACACCTATTAGCAATGAGCGAATTACAAATGATTCGGAAACCCCCTGAGTTTGTGTTTTGGGAATTATAGTAGATTCAAACATTTAAAAACTTTGAATGCCCTATTCTAGAGCTTGACTAATCCTAACTTATCCAACCACTTACATCGCGTGACGTTTTCGACTAACCCTTGAAAATTATATCTTCGACAGACTTTGAAAATTAAAATTACTTGTTAACGAATAATATTGAGCCTAGTGCCACCTACGATGATCGACGTACGAATGTTTCGTAACACGATGGCAGATTCCCCACATCGAACACTACGACAAAACACTGGCAAGATTACAGTCTGGATTTTAATGGTCCGAGAAAAATTCTACATTGTCGAAAACGGAAAATAGTCGCCGGGATTCATGATTCTAATCAAAGTATAGACATACCTACAGTTGAGATTTTATAAACAAAAACTGGTCTCTATTTCTGTCTCAATGCCTGTCTGGAATGTCCAGATGGTGACTGTCCATGTCCCTCCCGCGGCTAAGAAAAATACCCATGTCCCTAGCAGGTGTAGAAGGGTAAGTGTCCACGTCCCGCCCAAAAGCGTGTGATAAAAGGCAGTTAAAGGTAAATGTAATTTAACTTACCTACGTGCTGATGAACTGAATTAGTCATCGTGTCCAAAAAATTACGGGATATCACATGGAAGGTTGGGCTTTGTATGACATGATTTTTACGTAATCAAATCGCGACAATTATCCACGTAGAAACCGTTGCGTTTGGTCATGAAGAAATATGTGTTCCTCCGTCCACCCCTATAGTGTTCCTCCGTCCACCGCTGTAAACTCCTCCGTGCTATGCACGGCCTGAGGGCTGAGTGGGGGGAGTCTGCGGTTGACTTGGTCTTCTTGGATTTTTCGCAAAGGGGGCATAAGACATTTTAAAATTGTCTACTCCCACCCAAACCCCCGAACCATGGGCTGTGGAGGGCGGTTGGGGAGTGGGAGGGATTTTTTTTTTTTTTTTTTTTTTTTTGCCGAGCGCTTTGTCTTCGGACCGGTTGAAGACGATGGTACCATCAAAATTGCCAAAAGATGCTGTATTCAAGGAGAAATCACCAAATATATGAAAAAGAAAGATGAAAAGAATTCATTCCAGCTTTGTTTGTTCGCGCCTAGACTCAGTAAATGTTGACGGTTTTTGCTCGGATAGGTCTTAGAATGTTCGTTGGAGTTCCAATGCTGCCCCATTCAGATTTTGAGGCATGAAACTGTGCTATCGAGTGTAATGAACGAAAACGTTAGTTTTCGAGCTGCCGCTTTTCCTATTCCTTCGAAACGTACCTATGTACTCTGAACTTTGTATTAGAACCTATTGAAAAACTTCGCGGAAGGTCTCGATGATATGGTGATAACCAAATCGGTAGAATGGTCTTCATTTGCCACGAAATCCGTGAAAGATAGGGATATTTATTTGCGATACAACGGTTACATAAATAAATATATCTGAGTCCGTCATAACCTGTAGGCAGGCAGGTATTCCTAAATGAATTTTCCCCTTTAAAAAAAACCAAAAATATGCAGAAAATGACGAAAGCATTCATTCCGGCTATATACATCCCATCCCGAGCGAGCGAAGCTAGTAACATTCCCTACACACGTTGGATTTCAACGGGGTTTTTCCTACGGGCTCGGGATGGACTTATCCCATCGCATCTATTCATCCCTCACCGAACGAGCGAAGCGAGCGAGAAAACTAGGCTAGTTGTAAATGCAGGATAAGGCCTCGTCCGAAAAAAACATTCTGTGTTCTTTGCTTTGCTCCTTGATCTAAATTGAAATACTAGGGGGGTCTGGGGGGGGGGGGGGGGTGTCCCCCAGAAGTAGCCATAATATAATACATGTACCATGCTGAAACAAATCACAGGCGGCGACTAATTTTTTAGTAGAAGTTCACTCAAATAAAGTTAGATTATATATATAAGATTATTCAAAAATTGATACACCAAATTCTCATCAAAATAATTTCATTAAAATGTGCTATAAAATCGTTAAAAACTGCAAATTATTATTTATTTATGATTATGATCTAGAAAAATAAAAAAACATTTTTTGTCATACTATTTATAATTAACAATGTTTTTGCTCTCTAAAAATAATTCAAATTTCACAACAATTTAAAATAAATGAAATATGATCATTTACGAAAATTTGCTCATACAATCACGCTCCATGACTGGAAGCTTTCCGTTAAGATATTCAGTGTGTATGACTACAGATTCTTAGAAAAGCATGAATGAACCTTCGGGTGGCCTGATCAGTGGAGCTACTTCCTTTGAACTCTCGTGGGATCGATTCGAGAGCCCGAGGCTTTTCTGCTGTGTGGTGAGAACCCCCTAAAGAACGTACATAAATAAGTAATACTTTCAGAGAGAAGGTTTACATGGTGACCCTGTGAACACATCTGGTGCCTCCGCCTTTCCTGTAAATCTTTTGATCCTACCTAAGACGTACACGCCTACATCTACAATCTCATGTCTCGACAATATTTCATCCTGATAGTTACTGTACGCACCGTACCGAGCTGTTGGAAAAATCTCTGGAAGAATTTTCGAGATTGTGCTTGCCCTTGGTGCATTGGGACTTTTTTCAATATCCGTTGTTCACCCTACAGACATACAATAAACTCTATTATTACTTAGTTTTGAGGTTAGGTTTTTATACTGAGGAGGTTTTATGTTTGCATAAATCTGCTCTTGGGATCTATGTGTAGGTACAGAATAAATCATAATGGATTTAATCTAATTTTGGGGTTTTCATGACTTTAATCTTCAGTATTTATTCATGGAGTTACTACTTCCATAATAGTCCAGTAGCCAAGGCTGAAAATAGGTAGTAATTTCAGGAAAAGTTTTGAGATTAGATTTTGAAAATTTGTCCGTTCTCAGTCAGAAAATCTTGGTCTGCCATCTCGAAATTGGTGGAATACAAAATGGTGGCCTCAGAAAGATGGCTTAAATTGCCCATTTCAAATTTTTTCTCTAATGATTCCTGAACCGTACATCCTACGAAGCAAAGATGTAGAGGATAAAAACCATAGCGATTCGACCCAAATACTATGAGTTGTCTCTCGAATTAAGGGAATAAGGACAATAGAAAGTCGGGCTAATTTTGGGTGGGTCCTCTTCTCCCCCTGTATAGACTTTTGCCCCTCAAAATCATCTAGCGGCCTTAATGTTGGTCTGATTCAGGTCTGCCAAACCTCATTCAATTCAGGGTAAAATACTCTCCGAATTCATATTCATATCGAGCAAGGTTTTGCTCAAACCGTTTCCCATTAAAGTACAAAGTAAAAGGCCGTTTTTTGCGAACTTAATGAGTAAGATATCATAAGATTCATGAGTTCTGTTGTAAGTCAATCGGGAAAGGTCTCAGCTAAAATACTACTCAACTATAGATGGGGAGGGGGAGGGGGACTGGCCCAAAATGAGCCCGATTTTCAGTTGTTTGTAATTCGCATCTTTTAAAAGATAAGTCAAGAGTTTTGGGATCGAATCGTTTTGTTTTTCATGCTCTTTGCTACGTATAGAAATTTCTATAGGATGTACGGCTTAGGAATCATTAGAGAGAAACTTCAAAATGGGCGAATAATTGCATTTTTATGAGGCCGCAATCTTGTATTCTACCAATTTTGAGATGGCAGACAGAGATTTTCTCACTCAGAACGACGAAATTTTCAAAATCTAATCCCAGACTTTCTCCTAAAATTACCACCTATTTTCGGCCTCGGCTCCTGGACTATAAGCCTGAAAAACCCACATGAATGACCAGATTCATTAATGATTAATAAGTGAAAAGCAGGCATAAGGTAGATGAAATAATTAGCTTTTGATTTTGAGTGCCATGGGTGTATGCAGACGCACAGAGGCTGCCAACGACAGCATTGAACGAGATTTTCTTTAAACTCACGGGTTGATTTCCTCTAACTACAGACGTTGATACTACTGGTATGCTGTAGTAAAGCCATAGAGGTGTAAGTCTTCTAGCTCTATTGGTAAACCCCACTTCTGGACGTAGATTTGGATTGCCGAATATTTATTTATTTATTTATTGGCACATGTTACATAAGCCTCAAGGGCTCTCTTAGTCGTAACATAAAAAATTAACTTAGATAAATACATTCTTGGCCTTAAACTAAAAGACTAAAATGCACTAATAAAATAAAAATACAGAAAACAATTGAATTATACATATATGAATATAAAAAAAAAAAACTTTCTGGACAAAACGTATAAAGAAAAAATGAAATAAATAAATAATAATAGTAAAAAAAAACTAATAAGTTCAACTGGGTGGGTGTGAAGATTGCTAATACTATGTGATGCCATAGTGCTGCTCAACAAGATTCCGAAAGGTGGAAAGCTCTGTAGCTGACCTACAAGCCAGGGGTAGGGAATTCCATACTCTTGAGCCTGAAACCCTCAGAGAATGACCCATAGAGTTGGACATGTGGGGCACCACATTTAAGGCGTGTAGCCGCACCGAGCGCCCAAAGGTAAAGAAGCCTTCAAGGTACTCGGGGCTGGGTGTGTCCCCATGCAACAGCTTGAAAATGAATACACACAACCTTATGTTGAAATGATTCCTCAAAGAACATCCAACTAGAGCCTCAGAATATGACGAGCAACAGGCGTCAGCTCAAAGCGAAGCGAGCAATTTTCTAATTTCTCTAATGAATCTCCCGTTTCCTTCAATAGTGACACAATCAATTCAATTGAAAAAGTCTTCTCACCTAACATAAGACGCTTTGTGTTAGCATCCGTATCGATGTTGTGTAAGACAACTCGTGTGAAACTCCGTTCTTTTTATTTCTTCTGAATCCAAATTTTGATGTGATCCATCGTAGAATCTTTCTCCCTCCTTAGGACGTACCACTGAAGCCAAATCATATAAGCAAGGCTACGTCTATAGCTGGCCCTGACTATGAGAATTGATCCAGTGGGGTTTGGGATAGTCCAAGCATGAGATAAAATAACCGATTAAAAATCCGTTTCAAACCATTCTAAGACCTATTCCTTGAATAAAAACCGTAATTATACGAGTTGTGTAGGACTTAGGTTTTTCCGAAATACCTATTGTCTACACTACCCATACATCCCTCAATTCACATCCGTTTTCCGTAATTCTTCAGCTTAATTTTGATCTAAATTTGTAAAAATGCTCGGGTCGTGTTGGGACGGGGGAACAAATTCGATAAATTATGATTTTTTCATTTTTCAACAAGCGAGAATAATTTAGATTTACTACTACATGTAGAGACGTCCCTCTAATGCATGCATGTTTTTTTACCTACGAAAAAAAAACTTATTACTGAGGCGTTTTAGTTATTAAGGTATCAAAACTATACTTACAGGAGGATTCCCAGGTTCTTTCCCCTCCTACTTCGTCCAAACTGGTTTTTCTAGGCTGGTTGTCTAGGCTACAAATTAGGCTATTTTGTTGAATGGTCCTCAAGGCCAGGAGCCCGAAAAAAAAATAATAAAACAAATAAATAAGCTGAATGTACCTAAAAATGGCGTTCACAAAACGTTGGTACGTCCTGGTACCATAATAGCAATCAAACTTTCAGGAGGGTTTCAACATAAACTTGTTAGAGCAACATGTATAGGGTTTTTTCGCAAATCTTCCCTTGAGATCAGAATAAAAATCAAAGAATTGAGTAACGGCTAGTAATTTTTTTTTTTTTTTTGTATTTATATTTGGATGATTGTTTACGGTCTGCACGCAAACAAGTTATAAGAACTGTAGGTGAATAAATTTTGAACAGATTTCTTACTTACGATGTGTATTGAACGAGACATGACCAATGCATATTCAAATGTCATTTTACAATGCAAACCGACGTTTTTTAGAGTGGCCACTGTGTTAAGGTGCTCAATAATTTTAATCTTGATTTATTATGTTTGTCACGGCACATTGTTTCTTGAATTTGCGCGAATATTGAGAGCCTTTATGTGCGCCAAGTCTTAAATTTGTTTTAAAGTTACCCATTTGAATTATTTTATGTGTAATAAACTCAATACGTTCACCCTTTTTTGTGACTTTCAGCTATATCTGTGGATTTCTTTCTAAATTTTGAACCAATCTTGTCGCAAACATCTTTTAACGTTATATTTTAGCATATTCAACTATTAAACCAAATTTTATATTTTTATACCAGATTATTATATCAAAGGTTCTCAGTTTTAACATTTTTCGGCTATTTTTAGTTTTTTCTGACTTTTGACGCTTTTAGTTTTAACAAAAATCTCGATCTCATCTTTTGATCTGAAGATAATCTATATATTTTTAATAGCGTTTCTAATGTCAGATATCGTAAGGAACGACATATTCGTATATTATATTTCATTCTGGTCATCCAGGGACGTTTTGCGAGAAACCTAGACAATCATTGCATGTTATAAAATTATTAATGTTCGATTGCAATTAGCACCAGGACTCGGGAGCACTGGCTGTTTCGTTAACGCCATTTGTAGGTTTTTTCCGCATAAAATAATATTTTCCGGGCTCCCAAGGCTCATTCAACGAATATGCGTCGACACACTTTGGTCCTAGAATAACCAGTAAAATCTAGAACGACATCGGAGAGGAAAGAACCTCAGCCTCCCATTGTTACCTGAAGTAAAATTTTTACAATTAATTGTCAGTACAAACGCGCTGATGGTTTAGCGTCACATCTTTCATTCTGTAATGGTAAAACTTTTTCATTTTCAGAAGTCAAAACCTGAAACTTACCATAGCAAACTCCCATTCTCCCTAATGATCCGTTGCACCCTAAATTACTGAAGATGAGTCAATCCAGAGTTGGGAGTTATCTCACTGCTGTTTTTGAGGGATAACACCCTACTCCAGGTTAACTCTCCTTCAGTCATCTCTTGTGCAACGGGCCCTAAAGTGTCCTTCTCCTTATTTCTTTCCCTTTTAGTGAGCTTCGTTCCAATGTTTAACCTTTGACTGGATATTATTCATTACGTTTCGCATTCTCCAACTTACTCTCGCACTTTCAACCCTTCGTTCCCTCACCTTTTCTCTGTTGAAATCTTCAGTTTACGTCGGTGCTGGGATGAGAAGTTTTCACCGAGTTTATGCGGCCCTGCGACGCGACCCCCTCCTCTCCCTCCCATTACACCCCGACGCGGCCGCCCTCTTACCGCCAACATCTCCCACACTCCACTGCCGTTCCTCGACAAATATTTCTCAACTTCTTCCCTCTTTCTATCATTCTTCCTCTTTCTCCGGTTTTCCACTTTCTCTTCATCCCTCTCGTTCTTACAATTTCTCACTCATTCTCTCTCGCTTGCTCTTCTACTCCCTTCTCTACCAACTCGACTTTCTTTTCGCGCAGTTTAGGCAAAGTTCTACTTCTGTTTACTGGTTCTAGAAATACGCCCCTCTACCACATCCACCTCATCCGTCCAATCGTACTTCCCTGGCGACCTCGCCGCACTTTCTTCTCTTCCAATCGGAAACATTTCTCAAGAGGAAACTTCGTTCACTGCACTTGAACAAGTGTTGCATTTTCCTGCCTATTTCATGATCGACCTGCTTCGCTTTCCTTGTCCCACTCCTTCATCCAAATTGGTGCCCCAGGGCTGTCAAGACATGACTTGATATATTGTATATTAAGCATGAGGCGTGAAAAACGTAGGAAGCATTTAGTGCAGTGTAGAGATAAGTCCTTTCTCAATAGTAATTTGTTTCTAGAGGAGGCGAAAAAAATTGACTGGCAACCAGTTTATGACACAAACGATATAGATTCTAAGGTAAATATTTTTAATAAACTAGTACAGGATTTGTACAATAGAGTGTGCCCTCTGAAAAAAATTAATCATAGTAGACCTCCTGCCCCTTATATATCGAGTGAAGTTCGCGAAATGATGAAGGAAAGGGATCGGCTATGGAAGGAGCTCAAACAAGACAAGAATAATGATATTATAAGATCAAAGTACAGAAAAGCTCGAAATAAGGCTAAACAAAAATTAAGAAATGAAAGAAACAAACATTACTCAAATTTGTTTTCATCTACCGCTAAAAGTTCTAAAGATTTTTGGAGGATAATTAAATCAATAGGCATTGGCAACGTTAAAAAATCATCTGATAATACGAATGTTTCGCTAGACGATATTAATGATTTTTTCTGCGACAGTACCAACATAGGCTTTGATCGGTCTATTTGTGAAAAATATAACTGTTCCCCTTCAGAATATCAAGTTTTTGATTTTGAAAATATAACGGAGGAGGATGTAGCGAAAGCTATCAACAACATAACTTCAACTAGTATTGGAATTGATGGGATTCCTATTGATGTCCTGAAGACAGCTAAGAATTATTTCACTCCCGTACTCTGTCACATTTATAACCACTCATTTTCAACAGCCACATACCCTGCAATATGGAAGGAAGCACTCGTTTTACCTTTGTCAAAAGTCCAATCACCTAGCTTACCCTGTGAATACAGGGCTATAAATAAACTGTGTGTTCCTGGAAAGATTTTAGATAGAATTGTATACGAAGCTCTCAGTCATAATGTCGACATTCAGCAGATCATAGATAAAAAACAGTCAGCATACAGAGTCGGTCACAGTACCGAAACCGCATTGGTGTGTGTGTTAGATGATGTTCGGAGGAATATGGACAATGGAAAATGTACGATTCTGGTTCAGATCGATTTTTCTCGGGCTTTTGACAATCTGCAACATGATGTTTTGATTTCTATTTTCACATCACTTAATTTCAGTGATAAAGTTAAGAATTGGTTCAGAGCCTTGTTGGAGAATCGATGGCAATGTGTTGAAGGAAATGATGGATCGCGATCTCAAATGAAGCCAGTTCACAAAGGTACCCCGCAGGGATCCGTTCTGTCTGCCTTGATCTTCAGTTTATATATTAACTCATTGCCAAAAGAATTGCTTCATTGTAATTATCATATGTATGCAGATGATATACAGCTGTACTGCGGAGCATTGATAGATAATCTCAACGATACGATAGATCTGGTCAATGAGGATTTACGTCGACTAACAGCATGGTGTCACTCACATGGTTTAATTATCAATCCCTCTAAATGTCAGTCAATAATAATAGGGTCAAATCGCCGTATGGCTGATATCGGGAACAGCACGGTTGTACCCAATGAAATAATTCTAGGGGAAAATGTAGTACCTTACGTAGTGAACGTAAAAAGCCTAGGTATTTTCCTCGACAACACACTGAGTTGGGATAGTCAGGTCACCAAACTCTGTGGTAGAGTCTATGGAGGCTTACACCAGCTAAGAGTACTGACAAAAGGTTTTCCCGCTTATGTAAAAGCCCAGTTAGTACAATCCCTGTTGCTTCCTATGCTCGACTATGCTATACTTGCCTATTGTGACATATCTGTTTCCAAGTTAGAAACGCTCCAACGAGCACAAAATGCAACAATTAGGTTCATTTTCAATCTACAGCCTAATGAACATATAACTGAACACTATAGCAAGCTAAAATGGTTGAAAATTAAAGAACGACTGGATCTTTCATTGGGAACCATGATGTTTAAACTTCTAAAATTCCGAAAACCTGAGTACCTGGCGGCCAACCTTGTAATGAGGAGTGAACTTCATGACAGATACACGAGAACTAAAACTAATACATTAGACTTACCATCCCATAAAACTAACTTTTTTGGGAGATCATTTATTGTAAAGGGTATCCAATTTTATAATAAGAACCGAGAAATGTTTGATTTAAACCAAAATGTCAAATGCTTCAAGTCCACTCTACATAATAATTTGTTATTAAGATACAGCGAGTGATGTAGAATTTTATTGTGCATTATGTTATCTAAATATTTTCATAAGTTATTTAAATTAAGAAGAAGCCTAGGAGTGCGCACATTCATTAACCTTATTACTATATGTGGAACCTGATCTAATTTTCATATAATTTAATTATAATTTCTGTGCATTGTGGAAGAGAGGGCCCTAACAATTGTACAGATCAAATAATAAAGAAGTCAATCAATCAATCAATCAATCAATCAATCTCTCTCTCTCTCTCTCTCTCTCTCTCTCTCTCTCTTCTCTCTCTCTCTCTCTCTCTCTCTCTCTCTCTCTCTCTCTCTCTCTCTCTCTCTCTCTCTCTCTCTCTCTCTCTCTCTCTCTCTCTCTCTCTCTCTCTCTCTCTCTCTCTCTCTCTCTCTCTCTCTCTCTCTCTCTCTCTCTCTCTCTCTCTCTCTCTCTCTCTCTCTCTCTCTCTCTCTCTCTCTCTCTCTCTCTCGCTGAAGATTGATTCATGTTTTTTAGTTTTCTGTATATTTGATTTTTTCTGTCAAAATGGTAGAGAGGGCCTGATGGCCCTAATTTTGTCAGATTTACAATAAACAGTCAAACAGTCTCTCTCTCTCTCTCTCTCTCTCTCTCTCTCATACACAACACACACACAGATATATATATTTATATATATATACACATATATATATATATATATATATATATATATATATATATATATATATATACATATATATATATATATACGAAAAAGCGTTGAACTCGAAGCGTTGAAGGTTTTGTTGTCTCAAAACGGAATTAAATGAAGTAATTTTTCAAAAATTTTGATTTTAAAATTTTTCGAACCATTGCAATAGCTTCATTTTCTACGAAAATTAGCTAAAACATGCTAGTAGATTGAACGTTGAAGAATTTACTGAAAATAGTGCCACGTTTAGAAGTTTGAATCATACAGTAATTACCTAATTACATCATACAGTTATACCTCATTGATGAAGAAAATTTCTCGTTTCCAAAAAAAAAGAAAAAAAGTCGTGTGATCCAAAATTGATGAAATATTAGTTTCCTGTTTATAACTCATCAGTGAGCCGTATTTGATACAGTTACCGAAACACCCTGCTTACAAGACACGAATTCTAGTAAAAGTATTGAGTTTACATTTTATTCAATAATCAGAAATTGAAGTAATTTCGAAAGCTTTTTTCACCCACTAAAACAATTATTCATGGGAATTTCATCAAGCGTATCGAAGCTTTTTATTTAGCATGGCTATGCGATTATCTTAACCCATAGCTAGAATTTGTTCGTGTATTTCCCGTAATCCTTCACCTGACAACAAGGCAGACAGGCATGCATATAGAATTCTCTGAAATGCATAAATATGTTTGTCTGTGTTCAGATTACAATGCCAATAATTTTGTCTCTGTAGTCCAGACTCATTCGGTTGGGGACTTGAGAAAATATTGTTGTCTATTGCATTCATAATATTCCTTTCGCTCAGTCCTTGGTCATGGTAATGATAAGTCGATGCATTATAAAACTAAAATAATGGTGCGCTTATTAATCGACTGTTTGAACAGATATGTTCATTTGCGCATCTCTATTATTCCTACTGTGATTTAGAAGCAAAGCTGATTGGCTAGGATGGAATTCATGAATAGTTTTATCTTTAAATCTGTACCACTACTGTCTTGTCGTCCATCTCACGAACAACAGTAATTCACCTTAATTCGTCGTTGATAATTTTGCGAGACGAGGAGTCAGGCTTGTTTTATACAGCATGCCGACTCTGGCAGCATCAGCTTGAAGTGAGTGAGAAGAAGACAGTGTGAAACAGAAACGGCGAACCAGACGTTTTCGAGTGGTCGGGTGCTGCAGCAATGGTGGGGTATCTCGCTCTCCGAAGCTCGCTCAATAACGGCAACATCGTTTTCCTTTTATATCTATATTTAAACCTTAGCGGCGTCGAGGCTACATGTCGCTCAATCACCCTTCCCTCCCCCGAAAATAAGGGAATACCTTCGTAAAATATATACAGGTATATTTTCCTCGTTGTCCTCACCCATTTTTTGTCGTTTTTTTTAGCAAATTTTAATGCAGTTTAAGTACATTTTTCAGCATAATTTTGTACATAAATTTTTGGACGTTCTATTTTATAGTTATATTAATATGAGCAATATTCTACCAAAAAATATAATTTTAACGATTTCCAGCTGTTCCTAGTCATTTTTAGTGATTTTGTTTCAGTACATTTTTTGAAATTTGACCAATTTAATTCGCTGAAAAAGTGCTAGCCAACGAACCCATCCTTTCGTTTGAAAAGCTTGATTTTTTGGCGCAAGAACGGAATTTTTATCTCAATCCTTGAGTTATCGTCTGGAATGACACACACACACGCACACACACTCTCTCTCTCTCTCTCTCTCTCTCTCTCTCTCTCTCTCTCTCTCTCTCTCTCTCTCTCTCTCTCTCTCTCTCTCTCTCTCTCTCTCTCTCTCTCTCTCTCTCTCTCTCTCTCTCTCTCTCTCTCTCTCTCTCTCTCTCTCTCTCTCTCTCTCTCTCTCTCTCTCTCTCTCTCTCTCTCTCTCTCTCTCTCTCTCTCTCTCTCTCTCTCTCTCTCTCTCTCTCTCTCTCTCTCTCTCTCTCTCTCTCTCTCTCTCTCTCTCTCTCTCTCTCTCTCTCTCTCTCTCTCTCTCTCTCTCTCTCTCTCTCTCTCTCTCTCTCTCTCTCTCTCTCTCTCTCTCTCTCTCTCTCTCTCTCTCTCTCTCTCTCTCTCTCTCTCTCTCTCTCTCTCTCTCCTCTCTCTCTCTCTCTCTCTCTCCCTCTGTCGCTCTCTCTCTCTCTCTCTCTCTCTCTCTCTCTCTCTCTCTCTCTCTCTCTCTCTCTCTCTCTCTCTCTCTCTCTCTCTCTCTCTCTCTCTCTCTCTCTCTCTCTCTCTCTCTCTCTCTCTCTCTCTCTCTCTCTCTCTCTCTCTCTCTCTCTCTCTCTCTCTCTCTCTCTCTCTCTCTCTCTCTCTCTCTCTCTCTCTCTCTCTCTCTCTCTCTCTCTCTCTCTCTCTCTCTCTCTCTCTCTCTCTCTCTCTCTCTCTCTCTCTCTCTCTCTCTCTCTCTCTCTCTCTCTCTCTCTCTCTCTCTCTCTCTCTCTCTCTCTCTCTCTCTCTCTCTCTCTCTCTCTCTCTCTCTCTCTCTCCTCTCTCTCTCTCTCTCTCTCTCTCTCTCTCTCTCTCTCTCTCTCTCTCTCTCTCTCTCTCTCTCTCTCTCTCTCTCTCTCTCTCTCTCTCTCTCTCTCTCTCTCTCTCTCTCTCTCTCTCTCTCTCTCTCTCTCTCTCTCTCTCTCTCTCTCTCTCTCTCTCTCTCTCTCTCTCTCTCTCTCTCTCTCTCTCTCTCTCTCTCTCTCTCTCTCTCTCTCTCTCTCTCTCTCTCTCTCTCTCTCTCTCTCTCTCTCTCTCTCTCTCTCTCTCTCTCTCTCTCTCTCTCTCTCTCTCTCTCTCTCTCTCTCTCTCTCTCTCTCTCTCTCTCTCTCTCTCTCTCTCTCTCTCTCTCTCTCTCTCTCTCTCTCTCATTTCCCCTTTTTCTGTTTTTTTCTTTCTTTTTTTCTTATTTCTTCAAATATTCAAAAGAGGAATTGTATGTGCACTTCTACGAGTATGTACCGTAGATGTAACTTATTAAAAGACAAATCTACGTTTTTAGTTTTGTTTTTAACTGCACCCGTATTTCACTGGTGTTTTTCTTAGTCTGCCTATACGTGGCGGAAGCAATGTTTTCGCTTTTGGGATATGGGAAAAAAAACAGTTCTTTGAAATCCAAATTTCCACTCACGTCTTACCACGTTTTCCACGATTTCAGTTCTTTGAAATCCAAAGTTCCACTCACGTCTTACCACGTTTTCCACGATTTCCACTCACGTTTTACATTATAGACCTTACTGAACAGCTTTCGTTTCGTATCTCTCTGTCCGTGTGTACGCATATTCTCACAACGCCCATAATTTCTACAATTTTCATTCGATTTTGATAAAATGTTCAGGGAATGTGCGGGTTGGGCTATAGATGGTCCCTTATCATTACGCACAAATGAATACTCAAGTCTGCGTATGCGAAAACGTAAAATCCATCAAATATCATTTTCTCAAGGTTCATTCTTCCGATCTCGCTCAAATTCAGAGGGCGGTCGGAACAAAAACTATTTAATTATCCCATATCGATATCAGCA
The DNA here is from genome assembly GCA_030762985.1 of Adelphocoris suturalis. Classification (NCBI taxonomy): domain Eukaryota; kingdom Metazoa; phylum Arthropoda; class Insecta; order Hemiptera; family Miridae; genus Adelphocoris; species Adelphocoris suturalis. Next base: position 19,870,388 of record CM061045.1, on the reverse strand, counting down.
AGATCGTATTTTTAGTAGCTGCTGCATAAGGGTGATTGTGAAATCCTTGCAACTAGCATATCTTGTACAGTTGCCATTCGAATTCAGAGAAAGTTTTCTGGGATTGCGCGGATTAAGCTAAGATTGTTCCCAATCAATCTCCTCACTCAGAACTTGATTTTTTCCTCTGCGCGCGCAACAGTACAATCAACCAAGCCTCATTTCCTCATGGCCTATCCGTCCGTCCTACCTCACTCAAGTTTGAAGGATTGCTGGAAAATGACAATGTGATTGCCCACATGAGTTCCATCACGATTGTGTCATTTGTAGCTGCTGCGCATATGCTAACCTCGAATGCGTATAAGAATTTTTATTATTTCGATCAAATTTCCAAGGATTGAATGGTGTATATTCTAAGATTATTTAAAACAATAAATGCATACATTCATGTAACAGATGCGAGAAAGATATGTGCTGCACCAACTTGACAGGCGTTTTTATATTGTTACAATAAACACTCAAGAATAATCAGAAGTTCCATTAGGATAATAATAGTCTCAACATTTCAGTATATATTGGAATAAATACGCCCCTAAATATGCAATGTATTGTCGATGAATAATGTCAATCGAACAATCAATGTTGGCAGTACAATTCGGAATCGTTACTTTTTTGCACATTCGCAATTGAGTTTTCATATGAATACCTACGCAGATATTTCGAGAATACATTTTCTCTACTATGTTCATTCCACATCCAAAACCTAATTAAAAGGACATGTATTCAATCTTTTCACCAAATGAATGTTGCTGCCTCACGACATTCTTACATTTTAATTTTCTGGACTTGAGCTACTTACATTGATATCGATATTTTAATCAATATTCAATCTTAAGGTTTGTAAAACCATTTCACTTTCAAAGGTGGCTCTGATCTTTTCATAACTAACAGTTCCAAGAAAGTTCATGTTCGAAGCTCAGTCACTTTTGTTGAATGCGGAAAGAAGGTTGTGCGCTCAGCAAATGAAGAGTGTTTGGTTATTAGTAAGAAATTGTTACCTAGATGTCCGAAATAGGCTCTATTTGTTAGGTCAGCATCGTGGGTTCAGTGAGAAACTAGATTGCTTTTAGCTTACACTGCTGACCCGAGTGCCATCAGCTTGGGCAGTAGAAAGAACCGTTTCAAAGGTATATTTAAAGGCTCAATTGTATACAGTAATCACTTTTTTCCGCACGCTTCAACGTCTGAGGGATCAATGAGACCAAGTTTCTTCTGATGACGTAATAGTCGATGGTACAACCACCATCTGTACAACAAACCTTGCTTGCACTTGTTACTCAGCTTGATTCGAACTGAAACAGACCGTAAGCGTAGCTTCCTCAATGAGTATGTAACGAGGAAGGTACGCGGTGGAGTCAGGGGTTCTTGGGAGTTACGTCGCTAAGTCTTTCTATTACCTGTGCACATGAAGATATGCTTTGAATTCCAAACTCAGTCGATCCGGTAGCCTCATTACTCAATTAATTTTTTCTAGCAGTCTTAAAGCGGCTCCATTTAATATCTACTTTGAAAATCTTGTTTCAAACAGTGTGTATGAATGATGTTTAAATTAACGTCAAGTGGCGAATCCCTTCTGGCGAATCTCTGCAAGAATGAAATGTCTAAATTTTTCAACTTTCCTCCTTCTAATTCATAAGTAATGAAGAGTTTTGGCTCACGTATCATTCATTCTTCAGAACCCCATGCCACTGCGGGCACTACCAATTTATATAGGGATAGAATTCACTGAAGGCTACTGACATGTGGCCCAGATATGTCGTGGCGTATCTTCATTGAATTCACATTAATGAAACGACACGAAACTCGCGTTCAAATTTTCCTCTTAACATTGCTCAGACTGTTTCACCATGGAATGGGAAATTTAAAAATCTTTGCTTGTGCCCCCCCCCCCCCCTTCCATCACTTCTGGAAGTAAAGATTATTTCAAAGTTGGTGTGGTGACGGGTACATTTGAGCATGAAAACAAGGGTTCTCGTGTTTGATTAACTCCCGCGCTCAACAGCCATCTCCTTTGTAGGTAGAGAATCAGATTGATGATTCCAAATTGAAAGTCCATTCTCTCAATAAGGCCCACTCCCTACATAAAGTGTCCCCTCACCTCTCTTGAAGAGTTCCAAACGTCCGTTTGATGAATGTTGGCCTAGGACTTGAGGTTAAGTTTAGTTACATGTTACATGTCAAATACGGGTCATAAACATACTACCACGCCTGTAGTATCCACCCTTCGCGTTGCATCTAAAGTATACGTCAGTTTGATACTTGAGTTGAGCTTCGAAACAATTGTAATGGACGCTCTCACATAAGTACGTAGGTCGAACGAAGGTTGAAGTGAAAGTGCAGTTACTTACTCTGCTCGCCATGCATGGTTTTCTAAGAAATCTTTGCAGTCCGTTACAAAATGCCTCATGGACCTTGAACCCGGAACACTTCGTGCAGACTCAATCCCACCCAGAACTTTAATGGAGGTGGACTTTTCCACTGTTTCAGCGGGCGGGACACTAGCTGCGTACCTGAAATCACTTTTATTTTAGACGAGACATTTTCTGTAGTCCACCATTGCCGTCTAAGTTGAAATACCAACCTTTCTCTGTCTAAGGCGATATTGCATTGTCAGGGTGATCCTCACCAAGTTGCTACCTCTGCACACCTCATCTCACAAATGAGTACTAAGTCTCAGTTGTTAGCTAGTTAGCCAGAACGAACACTAATTACAAATTCACGGCAAAGACAATCATAGAACAGGAATGTTAGTTGAAAGATACCAACATGCTATTTATAAAGCAGAACTGACAAACTCTGTTTACCAACATACATTTTACAAGTTAACTCCATGGATGATAGATTTTCATAATTTTCTCAAGAATCGAAACAGTTGGTTTTTGATTTTGACGTCGCTTTGTTTCTATCGTTGAATACTCCAGGATATGAAGCAAAAATTTTACGAGCATATAAACGCAGTGGAAAATTCAGAAAAAGAATAGGCAGAATCATTTCATTGATTGATAGGCAGATTTTCTTGGGCTATATAGTGCTCTACATCTCTATAATTTTACTCGTGGGTACCACAAAGCAGCCAAATTACGGAAAATAGGAGGTTGGTTCGTGATGGCCGACTTATTTGCTTTCGAATTAAATCATTCGCGATGAAGTTGTAAAATCTCAATTCAAAAAGGAAAACTTTAAAGTAAAAATGTTTCCTATATCGACATATAGAAGAAGTTATAATGTTGGATTGATTTCGACGGTTAGGCCATCATCAGCTGAAATGTATGTGATTCACTCATACACTCGACAAACTAACTAGGTACAATAAGGGATCAAGGTTCCTCGTGAAGTGGAGCAGAAACGTTTGAAGCGAAAATATTTTCCTTGGAAAAATACCTACTTGGAAAAATATTTTCTTCGCAACAAATCCGTGTTGAAGCAATTTAAAATTATATATATATATATATATATATATATATATATATATAATATCACCTACTCACCGCTTACAGATCACAACAGAGGCTTCTATGTTGGAAAAGCAACCCAATTACATTTGCGGATCAACAACGATAGAGCTTCATTGAACCGAAATGGGCCCCTGCCCTTAAAGCTGCATGCGAGATCACACGATCCCACAGTCACATTCAACGAGGTGAAGGTATTGAAGAAGATGCCACAGCCAACTAGCGACATATTATTGCAGCAATCTGAACGGGCTCATAGATGGGTATTGGGATCCAGCGGCCTCCTGGCCTCAACCTAAATGATTGACTCATACAAGATTATCAGTATCGAAGCCATACATGTTTACTGTACATATCATACATATCATGGTTACTCTCTTCCATGACATGTTCCAGGTTCCCGAATTCAAAGAAACCATTACTTATTCCATTAACTTTGACAAAGATTTTAATCGAAATATCAAAACATTCTTTTCTATTTCTGTTTGTGAAATTTCTATCAAACTTAGTTTATATATATATATATATATATATATATATATATATATATATATATATATATATATATATATATATATATATATATATATAGTGTTGTTATATTTTGCGGTAGGATATTACTTGGAAAAAGCTAAACAATTATGAACCGGGGCATTAAAAAAACAAAAAACAAAAAAATGTACCAACTTTTTATTACAATTTGTTGAAAATCGATAAAAACTACAAAAAAGTCCTATACTTGATTTATATAACAGAATTTTACGTAGAAAAGGTTCTGATACTTCAAGTTTGATACTATGCTATTTCTGTGCTTACATTGAAAAAAAAAGAAATAATAAAATTACAAAAATCTGCTCATGTGGTCATGTACACGACTGGGACTCTATTTTTTTCTTCCACCTACGCAAAAATTTTCAAATGTTTATTCATGAATGGATCTAATGGTGTGTCGCAACGTTTTGCATCGCATTTTGTGTCGCATTTTCATCACCTATTTTCATCAACCACCATCACTCAAGTTTGGAGTATGAAGGATGATATCATGTTACTTGTTCTTTGCCGCTTCTCTAGCGCACCGCAATGTTGAGGCAGGAGCTAACGACGCCACCTGCACCATCCAATAAAAACACAAACGAAATTGACATGAGCCCTGTTGCTAGCCGTTTTGCGTGAAATATAGCTCGGGATTATTACTCTTTCCCGTACGTTGGGTAATATATTACTCCCACATTTAATAACAGCAAAGGCGGCGTTGTTGGTGTCTAGCTGACCGAGGAGAGGAATCTGGTTATTTAACGCGACAAGTTGAGCTCCACACCTGGATTGTGAGCATCCCTAGAGTTTTTCTTATTCGAACCCTGATCCGCTTTGTCAGACCAAAATTCTTTCAGCTAACACGTTCAAAGAGATTAGTTGTCTATGTGGAGATTTTTCTATGGTAAAAGTCCCATAGTTATATAATCTCTGACATGATATCCTCACTCTTTTACAAGTTATTGTACTTGCTTTCAACACTTTTTCGCAGTTTTCTTGACCAATGCGTCATCGGAATTTGTTCTTTGTATATACGCGACACAGGTAGATTCTCGGCAAGTGTTCATTATCTACTTACTATATTTTCAAACTTATTAAAGAAAATTCTGATAACTTTATTCTTGATTTTTCTCTCAAAAGGTACTCAGTAATACATGACATACTGCACGAGGTTTTGTATTAAACCCTATTTATTATTCCAGTATATTTCATGAAATTCCATTATGTCATCATTAGGGATTTTTAGCATTATTATCACTAGTACCTCCTGCAATACACTGGATCAAGTAAGGAGACTAATATCAACAAATACTGCGACCGATATATTTCATCGCCCAAAAGAGTTACGTGTCCTGTTCACCCAGAAATACGGAAGCCTATGTAACACTATATTAATGAGGAGGCTCACGGGATCGTTGTATATACATACAGTTCTCAACCCTTCAATTCGAGATGCAAGTTTGACTGGGATGAGAACTATTACTGTTAGAATAAACTTAAATCAACTCAAGCAGGCCGTTAGTAGCCATGATTCAGCCGACTTATTTTCCTTGAGAACTCATGCACGCCTCGTTCAAGAATCCAATGGAAGTCATTCATAGGATACTTAGAAGAGGCGCTCTTTTCCAGAGAGCTCCCCGGAGATACCACCTTCGCTTCGAAGCAAACAATAACTCGTTAGCTCCACGTCAAGTGCTAGGTTTCAGTAATAGTACTAGTAGTCAGTTACCACATGTACAATACGAGTATTTTAGTATCCTTTTCTATCGAATAGTGTGTTCTAGTATACGTCTTTACTTTTTCAACTTTCAACGTCTGTATTTCAATAGCATAGGATATAGCAAATATCAATACGTAGATATCTCGATCAATTCTTCTTGAACAAGATGTTGAGGTTCTTGAGGGTTTGCTTATAATGATTATTTTTCATGAAGCCAGTGTTTCATTTCATTTATTGAACATTTTAAGAGCTGCAAACAGTGCTATAGGAATCGCTCAGGTAAAACGGAGGTGAGGTAGGTATATTTTTAGCAATACAAAATCTAGCATTGAAGGTGATTTATCTGGTTAAACTGGTTTGATTACATACCTAAGGGAGATTATTGTTAATACTTTGTTCATACTGTAGGATTGTTTGTTAATAAAATGTATGTTTGACTTATAATGTACTAATTGCAAGCTGCTTATTTTAGTATCACTAAAGTTATCACAGACTATTTCTTTTGGTTGCATATGGAGATAACTTGCTGTACCTTCTTTCTCTAATCTACATCGCCCTATTTATTAGTTATCATAATATATATCTTGTTCGTACTATGGAAAAAAGAGGCCGAATATAAAACTATTGACAATATAATTATGGAGTTAAATTAAACTATGGCCAAAACGACTTAAAGAGGCTGCCGCTAAAAATCAAAGGCGCTCAAAGAGATTGACGAGCGTGAGATTTCTAATGTTGTTTGTATAAACCCCACTGAGTTGAGCTACATCTGTCCGTAAATTGCAGTTGCTGAGAATTTTGTGAATTTGGGTCATTTCCATCTCTTCTCTTTTCTTTTAGAGGACCTCCATTTTTATCTTCCAAAATGATCTTCATGGAAATCCGTTTCGAGGTTTTCGAAACTGTTCTTGGATTTTAACCACTTTTTCTTATGTATATATATTTGACAGAAAAAACTTTTCTACAAAACGAAGGGATGGAATCTACTTTCCTTATATTAGTTTTACCTAAGTCATACTTACCCATTTGAAAGCTGTTGTGTTGTTTGTAGTCCCTAAGATGTTCTATAAATTGAACGAAACATCGGTGTTAGGAAAATTCGCGTTTATTGAACAGACCATTGCGTTTGTTGATCTTCTCATAACATATATCAATTTTAGTTTCCAGGCACACACAAAACACTATCATTCAGACCGAACAATAAAATTTGAGGACAGAATGATCTTGGTTTTCTACTGAATAACAATGGAAACTGTCCATTCCTAAATTGAATGAGGAAATTCATTTAGAGAGCTAGAATGAATCTGCTGTAGGGCTGGAATCACGGCTTGTGCCCACCAATTAGTCCAATAATGAAAATGATAACTGCTTAACTGACACTAGAACGAAACCCTTATCTGAAGACGTACGGTTTGGCCTACGTACTGGACCGCCACCACCCATCCTCAATCTTCTCTTGACGTCCCTAATAATCTTTCCGCAGTGTTTCAAGAAATCCAAAAAGTCTTGACTACACCACTCACTATGAAAAAGTGATGAGAAAATAATGAAAATGTGCTGGTGATACAAGGTAAGGGCGTCTTGTGATTCTCGCGTCGGTTGTGGTCGTAGAGGTAGAAGATATATTTGTAGTAGTTAGCAGGACTTACCAGAAATATAACGTCTATTTTTCCTAGGTCATATAGTAAGCACATTATGAAGGATGTAACTACAAACCAAAATACAATATTATGAGACATATCAGGATTTTCTCATTTTCGGGAGCAAAAATTCTTGTGACCAGGAGTTCCACAGTACGATCCTGCAAACTGTCTTCCAAATGAAATTAGAAAATTAATTTAGAAAGCTGGGATATATCTGCTGTAGGACTGAAATAACGGCTTATGCTCACCAATTAGTCCGATAATAATAATGATAACTGTTTAACTGACTCGGGGGAAAACCGTATTTGAAGAGAAACAGTTTGGGAGTCGTGAGAAACGCGGGCCTTGCTCGGGGCAAGGTGGAGGCAGAGTGCTGACAAGACTACCCAACCTTGCGTTTGGCTTTGTTAACTTGATTATTAGAGGAAAGCCGAGGTGGGGGTTTCTACGGCCCAAGTTTCTGGGCGTCCCCCTTACCGTAAATATTAATATTCGCTAAATGAACTTTAAAGGAGGCCCGCCGCCGCCCTTCACGCCCTCTCTCGGGGGTTGCACTCGCAACTCCTGTAGAAGAACAAGCACATAACGTAACAGAGTACGAAAGGTAGTGTAGGGGGAATTCACAAAGGCTTTGTGAGCGTACCCAAGCCAGGAGGCGACCTTGTGGAGAAGGAGCGTTACGACTTAGAAGTTTCTCTCTTCATCTTCTCCTTTTTTGTCCTTTCTGATCCATGAACCCACATCATTTGATCCCTCCTGATATTTAATCCTGGTCCACCGAGTTTTACACATTCCGTTATGCCCATCTTATTAAACATTAAAAATATGGGTTTTTTAATTATTAAAATTACTGTTGATTGTTGCTACCACGGCGGTGTGTTGGGCGACGGCTATGTAGGTTGAGAGATTCATTGTTAAGAATTATTATTCTATATTGCCCGGCCGTTAACACCAGCATGAACATTTAAATATGCAATTAATTGCATGCTACATTATGTAGAGGCTGTACTTTTTGGTCCGGAACTCTACTGAGACGTCTCTTCTGGTTTTAACGGCACGCGTTTGTGTTATTAATAGTTGGTTGTATCTTGTCATTAATTATTATTGATTATTTATTGATTCTAGGAAAATATTCAAACAATGAATAATTGAATGGGAGATTTTAGGCGTGAAAACCTTTGACACAGAGTTATTAATGAGTTTAATGTCGAAAAGTTGCATACGGAAAAATACGAGTGCCGTGGTAACAGCTGAACCTGGCGTACAGCTGTTACACTTCCCGTCCGATACTTGAGAGTGAGAGGGTGCTGGAGCAGGAAATATCATGACCATTCACTTGCTGGCTGTTATTGTAAATGAATTATTTCTTGGCAGTAGGAAAAACCCGTACGGTATGATCTGGACGCCGGGAAGTCATTCATCTTTCTACTGATGGAGGTCGTTCACCGCCCAAACTGGGAAGTGCCAGAGAGAGACTGGAGTAAATTGATATTTCAACTGATGAATGGCCGACTTTAATTATTGAAGTAGGAATAGCTGTGATCCAACGGAGCAGGTTCGAGAGTGAGGGGGTGTGGCTAACATTAATCTCCGTTGAAACATGCACATGGTTTGTCATTTGTTACAATTACACCTCGCGATCGCTCCCCGGATGACTGGTGGAAATAATTGTAAACACCCCGCAGTACCACCACACTCTGACACACACCCACATGTTCTTCACCTCCCCCCCTCACCGAACCCTTCGCACCAATAAACTTCCCTTGGTTGCCGATCACATTAAAAGTGGAATTGCCCCTAGAGACGAAGAGCGGGCAAGATTGATGGTGTAGTCGTCCTTTTTCTGATCAATACTATGTACAATTAGTGCTCTCATTGTCGCCAAGGGCGGCTTATTGTGCTGGTTTTTAAATGAAATTTTCAACTGCTATCGACAGAACAGCAGTCATCCCAGCGTGGAGTTACCCTCGACGTACTATAACTGTATTCACCGATCGACAGTCTTACAATACTCCCATGATACCGATCTCAAATCGAAGTCCAAGATCGCGGGCATGCAGTATTGCATTTCTAGGATAAATTTCAATCAAATTATTGGAGATCAACTCCCTCACATAATTCAGTACAGTACCAAGAAATGTTTTAAAATTAGTATTGTCACATTTGATTTGGAATTAGATACAACTACAAAGGTCTAAATGCATACATCACAATCTTGAAATGTTCTAAGTTTTCAGTGTGTACCAGCCATTTTACTCTTGTTGAAAAACGCGCATCTGTATTGTCAATTAAATTTCATCTGTATCTATTCTACTATTCTGTATTATATTATGTGTATCGTGTATTTCAAATGAGATTTCATGATGTGTATGACGCCTATGATAGACATTTTCCTGCAGTAGAAATTTTGATTTTTCTAACGATTTGTCAATGTTTGGTCCTCTAATAATTTCATTTCACCCCTCCTGCCTGCAGCAATATATTATTCAGAAGAAGTTCTAACATCTCAAACTGGAACATTAAAATTATTTGTGCTCCAATTGTGCATAAAAGTGCTTAAATATGTTTATATTTTCAATATTTTAGACAATGTTTCCTTTCTATATCATGCTCGTTGCTTCTGTATCGTGCCGTATGATTTCAGTATGGCCCTATTATAGTAATTTGAAAATAGCACTTTAAACCACTTTTGTTTGTAAACCTATATATATATATATATATATATATATATATATATATATATATATATATATATATATATATTAGGTATTTAGCCATGCCAGCAATACTCCAAGTCCATAGATAGAAGGAAATTTGGTACACCGGCACACACAGGATCGGAAAACGCGAGTATTTTTCACCTTTGCACCTTTCGATCTACATTCACGAGGGGCTTCGGATTCGTGCTTGAACAGTTGGCAGTGGCCACATGAACTGGTTTTCTCGATGAAATCGCCTATATCACTCAGCCGCAGTCTGCCAATGTTGAGATGAAGGTGAAGCCTTCACAATGAACGTTATGGGGACAAGTACCTTCTGTATCGTATTTTAATGAGTGACAATATAATTTACTCGGCTGGGTAAAAAGCCCCATGTGATTTTTACTGTAATTTTGTTAATTTTAATATATCTACTGATTGATAGCAACAGAATATTGTTGGTTCTACGAGGTTCCAGATGGATTTTTGTTTTTTAATATAAATATTCATGGGAATCAATAGTTTTCAAAACGACCTATGGTATTTGTGGATTTGTGCGGAAAGCCTTGTTTTTGCCACTCGAGTGCATATGAAGATATCTCGTTTTCAGAGGCGCCAAAACTGTCCTCAAGTTCGCCGAATCCACTCAACCATTTAGGAAGTCCTACACCATCTTCTTGACATGATGATAAAGGTCTAGTAAAAACTTCAAGACGATTAAGTGTAGCCGGCGAACATGGGAACATTCTTTGTGTACCTGAAAACAAGATTGCCTTAGGACGTATAATGCAGTAAACAAGGGGTTCGGTAGAAAATTTCTCACCAGCATTTGAAAAATAGAATCTTTTAGGAATCTTTTGGAAACCTGGATTTTTTCCACCTAGTTCTGGAGAATCGGCTCTTGTGCGCCGATCAGAATATTGAAAATACAGGTGGCGAAGTGGAGTTTTTTCAACATTACGGCGATAACCGTTGGAATTTACAGAAGATCTACTGGATGCAGCGATACTGAGTGGCAGCAGATCCCGTCATTAGCTTCAACCGTTGCCTCCTAGTAGGCCAATGAAAGGATGAATCGCAGTCGAGTCATAGGTTGGATACTATAAATCTAGTCGACGGTGTTAGATGGGTCCTAGGGGGTGGAGCGTGTGGTCGCGTCCATCACCCTCGAGGAACTTAATTCGCCGAGTCTGTGTAGTGCAGTTAGCGACCTCATGAAATATCACTGTTTCGCTGCCAGTCAATGAGCTCCTGAACATGCTCTTTGATATCCGAGTGGCCAGCTACCGTGTTCGTGTGTTAAATATGGATTGACCTCGAGGACGAGTTCATTGTTTGACCGATTTTTAATGTGGCAGTCCCTTTGAAATGTATTCGTATTATGCTCGTCGGGGGCTCGTACCCTCGTTTTTGTATAATGTACGAGGCTCATGATGTATTCCATGTAACAAGTTTCCAACGAATAAATTATAAGGCTTCCACATTCATCATCTCAGTAAAACTGCACTTTTTAAAACTTTCCCAACAACTCGGCCCGACGAGTAGAAAACGCTACAAATTATTACTTCAAGGTTTATTATTTCAGTATTGGGTAGCTCCTCTAAGCAGAACACTTGTCAATAACTATTAAACGAAGTCTTTTATACATTATCTTATTATAACTGAACAGGTAGAAATTATTTAACTTATATAAAAGGCCTACATTTTACTAACCCTTCTCTATTCGACAAAAGCTGGTATCCAAGCATAATAGTACATCAGAATCCAAGCAAATCGATATTAACGTAGGCACCTACCAACTGAAAATTAATGAGATAAAATATACCATCTAACAACGCTTCACTTTTCCATCGATAGGTGACAAAAGTTATATTAAACTCGATTTTGTGAAGAGATGATTTCATTGGAATTATAGCAGCTGATACGATCGTTGGAGTTTATGAGGCAATTTTTACTATGTTCCCCCTGTTCCAATTCACTCCCATGTTGATGTTCTTCTTTCTGTCGAACTTCTGACTCCCAGGGAGAGCGAATGGATGAACGTCCAGCGATCCTGGTGGTTTCATTCGTTTGTTTGGTATGGTATATGTAAACCCCCCTCACCTCTCTTATCTCAAATGTTTTCGAGTTCTACATTTTTTATCCTTCAGCCCTTAATTTCGCCTCTTCAGGGTTGATCAAAATTTATGTCAAGGTTCTGGGGCCAACTAGACCCCATATGGGATTGCGATTTTTGACCCCGAATTCCAGTAGTAGAAGTGTAGTAGTTTCATAGAAAATCTTTGACCGGCCGGTGGGCGGACACATTTTTATTTATTTATCTATTTATTATATTAATTGCTATGCAATTCTTAGGCCGACCCCTAATAATTGTTTTTAAATGTCCACTTTTTTTGTGTAACGTTTTTTGTCCCGAGATGGGAAGCGAGAGGTCGTGGGTTCGAATCCCGGCCAGGCTTGAATTTTTTTTTTTTTTTTTCTCGTGAGACGAAGGTCGTGGGTCGAATCCCAGCCAGGCTTGATTTTTTTTTTTTTTTTTTTTTTTTTTTTTTTTTTTTTTTCGTGAGACGAAGGTTGTGGGTTCGAATCCAGCCAGGCTTGAACATTTTTTTTTTTTTTTTCTCGTGAGACGAATTGCATAGCAAATTATACTCGTTTTCTACGCAGTAGAAAAGAGAAAAGATCCGGCGAGGCGCGAAACGCCGAGTATAGATTAGGGGGGTCCGGGGGGCGAGGGGTATATATATATATATATATTTTTTTTTTTTTTTTTTTTTTTTTTTCGTGAGACGAAGGTTGTGGGTTCGAATCCAGCCAGGCTTGAACATTTTTTTTTTTTTTTTTTTTCTCGTGAGACGAATTGCATAGCAAATTATACTCGTTTTCTACGCAGTAGAAAAGAGAAAAGATCCGGCGAGGCGCGAAGCGCCGAGTATAGATTAGGGGGGTCCGGGGGGCGAAGGGTATATATATATATATATATATATATATATATATATATATATATATTATATATATATATATATAATTCAATTTTTAGATTCCACGCATTTTGAAACGTAAACCAAAAAATTTTGAAGGAAAGTTATTTTTCTATGGTCGGTCAAAAAGGTGCAATAATGAAAATAATAAACCAAAATTGTCAAAAAAAATCCCCGGACGGTCAGAAAAAATGTGGGGCGTCTCATCCAACCCACCCACTTTTTTGATAAATTTATTGCTTTCGAATCTACCAAGGTTGCGAAAACATTGTTTTCATTTCGACAGATGGAAAAAAAATATTCGCTAAAATTAAAATTTCCGCTCATATTTTATGTTTTAGAACATTCGGAATAACTTTGGTTTCGTGTCTGTCAGTCCACGAATCTTTGTAACAAGCTTAATTTTCACAGTTTTCATCCAGTTTTGATGAAATTAATTAATTTATTACTAATACGGGTTCAGCACCATACGAAATTTCCTAATATAGTAAATTTAATTATTTAACATAAGTGAGGAATTAAACAATAAATGAATGATGATTGGGAGAAAATATCCAAATCAGGGTACTGCTCGAGGGATGGTTAATGTAACGTGGATTCCTTCACAATATCCGATGATAGAGGTAACAAGTAGGTGAGAATAAAATCAAAAAGAGGCTTACGAGACGCGATCCAAAACGGGGGACCATAAAATGAACATTGGTAGAAGCGACGGCGAGCCAATTGTACTCACCCTATAGAAGAATTTGAAGCCTGCCTGAAAACGCCTGACCTCAGGTCTTGTGCTGTGTCAACATTTTCTGTCAAGTAGCTCCTGTGGGATATTCAATATATAGGCTATGTAGCGCAGATGCTTACGGTGTACCCTCTCCACCTAATCTACGAGACGTTTATAACATAGGGCCCAAACGACTGCGGCTTACATACTTACTGAAGATTGGAAGAATAAGCGACCTGAAAAGTGTTGTACTAGCAGACAAGTAGTAAAATTCTCGGGTATTTCGCTTCACAAATCCCAATACTTGCATTGCCCGGGCGGAGATGGCAGACGCATGGTCAGAGAATGAGGGCCGATAGTCAAGAAGTACCCCAAGATCCCAAAGTAAAGAGACACACCTAAGGCTTTTAGGGCCCAAGCATGTAATTCACAAGGTGTGAATCATTGGAACGGTGAAATGTCATAACTTTGCTCACTTAAGTTCCAAGCCATTCGAAGGGCTCGGAAAAAGGCGATTCAATCAAACCTATATCAATTTCATCACGATCGTATCATCGTCAAACGTCAAGACGATGACGATGAGTTGTGCGAGTCAAGCTGACTCATGTTCAAGAGATTTCAATTGTAGGAATCCGCTATGAAATCTTTCAAGATTATTTTAAACATTCCAATGATCTATACATTATTGGGACGGAAGCAAGGAAGGAAGCTACGTGCTAGGTTCAACTTGACAAACTTTTTTATTTTTTTAAATACATTTGCCAAATTTAAAACTTTCATATTGAAGCGTAAAATTTCTCTTATTTTCATTTCATATTGGTCGGTAGATGCTCACGAATCGTTTCCGTTTTGTAAAGTCAATCGAATTTTAGATGATCTATTGTGGATACAACATGTTCAGATATGTCTTTTTCAATTTTCTGCTCTCCTCACAATGATTTCGAGATGGGCTCTTTTGTAAGGTTTAAACCTTCCAACTGTTCTACGCTCAAGTGGAAGTACTTGTCGAAAGCAATAAACCGTTGTTTTGCCGCGGGTCGAGAGTTGACAGCGACATTTCAAGAGTTGCAGGCCTCTCAACGAATCCTTCACGGATCAGCAGTTCGTACCTGAAGATAAGAAAGAACACCCTCACAAGATATTTATTTGATATTGATATCAGTATCCACGAAACGTAGAGTCCTGAAGTCAGATCATTGACTCAAAAGTTATTTGTGTTTTAGCGAATTTTCTTAGAAAATAAAGCTATTACAATGGCTCCAAAAATTTTAAAATAAAAATTTTCAAAAATTTTCTTCATCGAAATCTGTTTTGAGGCATTCTGAAATGATTTCTGGATTTTAACGCTTTTTTATATGTATATATATATATATATATATATATATATATATATATATATATATATATATATATATTAGACTTCTTCACTAGAGCTGACGACGCTGACACAGCGAAATATTCTCTCAATTTTGTAAGTTTATTTGAGTGTTTCCTATCTTTTTCCAACCTTCTGTAACTCCTCAAAATAATATTACACGCGAGTGTTTTCATTTTTCAAAACATATATATAATATATATATATATATATATATATATATATATATATATATATATATATATATATATGTATATATACATATATATTTGTATGTGTTATTCCAGACGATAACTCTCGATAGAATTGAGACTTCGTTCTTTCGCCAAAAAATCAAGCATTTCAAAAGAAAGGATGAGTTCGTTGGACAACACTTTTTGAGCACATTAAATTGGTCTAATTTCAAAAAATGTACTACAAAAAAGTCACTAAAAATGGCTAAAAATTGTTGTTTTTATAATTTTCAGCAGAATGTTGCTCAAATAAAGTTTACCAAATATAAAATAGAACATTAAAAAAATTATGTACATAATTATGCAGAAAAATGTATTTAAATTTCATTAAAATTTGCTATACAATCGATAAAAACTTCCAAAAAAGTGAAAAATCCAAAAGCACTTTTTGAATAGCAAATTACTATTTAGATCGTGTTTTTTTGCCATAAAAATAATGGTCAACATATTTTGCACGCAAAAAGCTATTATTTTCAAAACAATTTAACATAGGTAATATAATAATTATGATAACTTAAGAAAATTCGCTCATACGGTCATGCTGCATGACTGAAACTTTTTGTTTTCCTTCCACATCTCTCCGGAATAAATAACAAAGTGACCATCTCATTCAACAAGTGCATCTTACGAACTCATCCTGTCTTTCCAAGTGCTTGATCTAAAATTCGCAAATCCAGAAATCGTTTCAGAGTACACCAAAACGGATTTCGATCGTGGAAATTGCTTTTATTTTTGATTGCATGTTTGGAGGTTGGGTACAAACCGTTTTGGAGGGAATTCCAGAAAATGCTTTTATTCTCATTGTGAACTTTAATGTAAAGAAAGTGAAACATGAGTTCGGATTGCCTTTTGTGAATAGCGGATAGCCTGCATCCTATACTTTTACAAATATGCATAATTCATTGCATTAGTCTTAAGATCAGTAAATTTTATCATAATTTATATCAATTTAATTATATATACAACAGTCTTAGAATAATTGGTTCGTTGGAATTGCTCTAGGTACGTAGTACTGTATTACAGAACCACAAAGAACAGAGAGACATTCTGACATCAAATTATCTAATATGGCACACAATGTTGTACTATGTCAGAATTAGATACTGCATTTGCGCAAATCTCTAATTGGTATGTATAAATATGAAAGATATATTTCGTTCCCTCAATGAGTATAAATGTTGGAAGAACGGCTCTAGCCAGTTGGAAATTAAGAAAATATGTTGTATCCCTGATCGAGTGCATCCCTGCACCGGCGAGTGTACTGTCCACTGCATTCAGTTTATGGCGGAAAATATTTTCCACTTGAATTGAACAGGGAGTATGGAGTTAACTAACCTAACTGGGAGGAGTTTGGTGCATATTTATGTGTGGGTATAATATTTATATCTGCTCCTCGGCTTCATGGTTGTAGAATGAAAGAAGACCGCACTGCTATCACCTTCAGGTACCAAAATAATAAACCATTGTTTATATGTTTCCTATGGTGCCTTTCATTCTAACGTCGAAAGTACTAGTTAGAACTCTTAGTTTCTTTTTTTGCTTTATCTTTGATATATCCGGCTTATGCCTTTGAGAATTGTTTCATCAAAACAGCACCAAGATTATCAGAGAGGAAATCGAGATGTGAATTTTCGAAATAAATCTTGAGATATATATTGCATCTCTTCATGGAATAATACACACAACATCACAGGCCTTTTAAGAAATGACTTCAACATTACTATATTAGTTTTTTTTTTTTTTTTTTTTTTTAACCAATAAAAAACGCTGCAAAGTATATATTACTACAAATAGGTTTATTATTTCTGTATTGGATAGTCCTTCTACGTAAAACACCTTTCATTATTAAACGAAGTGTATTATGAATTAGGTATCTAAATACATCTGCTTAGGTGTGAATTCCCGAAATAAGTCGGGAAAATCTTACCAAATTTTTTGGGAGCGGCCGCGCTTGAGCAGGCGACCCCCCCCCCCCCCCTTGCCACCACCCACCATCATTCCGGCACTGCGATTCGCCTTTCAGCGTCTCGCTTCCATTTCTCATGTTGTATTCCAGGTACGACCCCCCCCCCCCCCCCTCTTAATCCCCTTTCTTAATAAAAACCATTGTGTTTTTTCCTTAATAAATAATCCTTTCCTCAAGTCTTCCAATGCATATCTATGCTCTTTACAAACTAAGTATATCATAACATGTCTATAAATGAATCCCAAAATAAGTTATTGTTACCTTGAAAGTCTTTGAGATCTCGATATGTCAATGTTTCAGCACTTAATTGCTATTCTTTAGGGTTGATCAAAATCGATACTAATGTTACTGACACATCACCGGCCAAATTGTGATTTTTTAACAAAATTTTGGTCTAGTAGATTTAGAGAAAAGTAGCGTACGGTGCGGCGTACGGACGGATTTTTTTTATTTTTTTATTTTTTTATTATTATTATTATTTTTTTTTTTTTTTTTGCGAATCTCGAAACGTAAACCAATAAATTTTGAGTTGGATTTAAAAAATTGTTCCTTGCTCGATAACAAAGGTTCATTATTGCAATTGATATACCAAACCATTACCAAGTGCTTAATTGATATACCAAGGCTATGCGTTTGAAAAATAGTAAGCCATATACGAGTATAAGTCGTCCCTACGCATGTTTCGACGTTGCTTCAAATTAAATTTTCAGCCTTTTATTCAAAGCATAACTCCAAAATGGCAGCTGCTAACTTCAGATTCAACATCAAAACAATAAGAAAGCTTTTAGATACTTACGAAATATTTGTTTCGCCGGAGAAATTTGTACTTAACACGATAATAAATTCCCCATGTCTTCAACCGACTTGTGAGATCAAACTCTGCTGTTTCACAATTTTTTCCACCAGGGTGTATAATAGGCCGAGTGAATCATAGTGGCAGCTTGAAGTGAGCTAAGCAAGTTGAAATAGAAGTGAAAATTACTCACCTCCTGTTTGGAAAGTTTGGTAGCGACTCCTGAGTGGTATTTCCAACTCTAGTGAACACCTAATGAATTCCTCTCGACTCTCCTTACAGGTTCTGGATGGAGTGTTAAACGCGGATTGCTTTTCCTTCGCGGGAGTTGGGACCTACCGCTCGGGTAAAACTTTCATAAAGGCGGGGTGCTATGACTTGAAAATGAAGTATAACTAGCTAATTTGATGAAACTAAATTACCTAATGGATTGCTCCATCGGAATGGACGCAAAACCCGGGAGGTACATGGAACTTGACTGGATCGTGTGGATAGTGCGGCCTCGGTGCAATGGAAATCTAGAGCACGTCTTGATGGGTTAGTTGGTTTTATGAGTAACCGTCACAGAACCAATGGTTTCTCGAAATCCACTAATCAGTGCTGCGTATTCAGTGTGCTTGATTTTTCGTTTGTAAACGAGTTCTGTTGTGAACCAAACTCTATTTACGTTTTATCAACAGAAAACAAAACTTCAATTCTGTGATTTAATGAATACGGAATCTGTTCTCTCCCTTCATTTTTCTCCACACTATTGCTCAAGAAATCAAAATTATTCAGTTATGCATAACATTTTGATTTGCCAATTTCACTCACAGTAACCGTTGACGGGGACGGGGGTGGGTTCTTATCAATATCATCTCAGTTTTACTCCTTATACTCTTGGGACGAGTTTTCAAAATCTTAGTCATATAGCTTTCAAGTGGCCCCAAAAGTTGTTTAAGAAATTTGATAAGAACGGGAGAGGTCACATCAGCACCTGAGACTCTACTTGATTCCTCTCCCGGAAAATAGTTGGGAATCGCTCTCACTCACTCCCTCTCGCACACACACTCACACACACCCCCTCCGATATCGCCCTACTTCACGCTATCACTATCCTCCCCATTAAATTTCGTTGGACTGTGCTTTCTCGGCTATGAAAACGTATAAGAATATTATTTTATTGTTCAATTAGAGAATCTAATCACCTTAGTACTTTAACAGGATACCGTTATCCTTCACAAATCGTCGAAATGGGTTAACTATTGGAAGTTATAACTAGCATGGGATATGAAACACGCGCAAAACACACACACACACACGCGCGCACACACACACACACACACACGTGGTGTGATTTAGCATTGTGTATAAGTTGACTGTTTAAGATTTCATAGTTCAGATGGTGAGCAAACGAATTAGTGGGCAGATTGAAAGAAAGAACTCTATGTCCAAGTCATAACTATATATTTGAGAAATTTACACAAGTGAACAGAACATACCTTACGGGCAGTAGCTGGAGGAATGGCATCGGATCATTGGGAGACGTATACGTATACAGGGTGTCCAACGAGACGTTGACCCCCCTATTAAAATCGTTATTTGTGGATCAAAAAAACTTTTTTTTTTTTCAAACTTCATGTATTTTTGTGAGGATCTCAGAAATGACAAAATAGTGCAACGCGCAATTGCGCAACCATGCGCAACCAATATTAAATTTGTTTTTTCAAATGAAAAACCCCCCTTTTTTATTCCATATTCGGATTCTTACACAATTTCATGAAGATTTGAGCCCTCATTTGATTTTTTCGGCCACGCGCAACCCGTTCAGCGAGCGCTCAAAGTTTCGAAAACCTATGGTTGCGCCGAAATTCGGATGTACGAAGTACCCAAGTGTGACACATGAAATTTCATTATTTTTCGACGCTGAGTCACGTGGTGCTTTCCGTTTTTTTCATTTGACTAAATGTTAACGCTTTTATAGGCCAAAATGTGGTTATTTTAAGCAATAAATAGTCTCCCGAAGTGTGTGTTGATTTTTTTTTTTTTTTTTCTCTCTCTCTATTTTCCTCCTCTTTTCTCAACCGGGCTGGGGACCGGCTACGGCAGAGTTAAAATAAAATTAAAAAAATCCTTCATTTTTAAATTAGAAAAACCTCATCTGTTGGATGAAAAGCTACACTTATAGTAAAGAAAATAAAAAAACACCATTTTGTTCGGAAAAAACTTGAGAAAAAAAAATCAAAGCAGTTGTTCGAAGTGTTGTTGTTGTTGTTGAGTTATCGTCTGGAATGACACATACATACACACACATATACATACATACATATATACATACATACATATATACATACATACATATATACATACATACATATATACATACATACATATATACATACATACATATATATGTGTCTGTCCTTAGGATTGATATAAAAATCCCGTTCTTGCGCGAAAAAATCGAGCATTCCAAACGAAAGGATGCGTTGGTTGGCCAACAATTTTTGACCACATTAAATTGGTCAAGTTTCGTTAAATGTACTTTAAAAATCACTAAAAATGGCTGAAAACGGCGAAAAATCGTTAAATTTATTATTTTTAGCAGAATTTTAGTCAAAACTAAACGTTCAACAATTAACTGGAACATTTAAAAAAAATTCTCTAAATTATGCTGAAAAACATACTTGAATTCCATAAATATTTGCTGAAAAAAAATCTAGAATAACAGCAAAAAAAATCTAAAAATCAAAAATTTCTTTGAAATTGACGAATTTTATTTAGTATGAGTTGTTTAGCAATACAATTGGTTTTTAACAATTTCTTTCTACTGAAATTTCTCAAATAACAATACAATTTAACATATTATAACACGATAGATAGTTTAAGAAAATTCGCCCATACAGTCATACTGCATGACTGGAACTTTATCTCCATGTGCTCCTTCCGTCGAAGCTTGGCATCCAGAGTCATGCCAAGGTACTTGGCTTAATCTGCATGTGGGATGATCTGGGGTTAGTCCTTTGATATCTATTATTTAATAATTAATCGTCTTCTGATCATCTTGGCATGGACATTATTATTATTATTAACCACTATTAGTATTAACCACTTATTATTAGTATTAACCACTATTAGTGGTTAATACTAATAGTAGTGAATACTTATATTAATACTACTAGTAGTAGTGAATAATGCTAATTATGAATTATAAATACTTATGAATATTAATTTTTCATTTATCTCTCCTCACCTTAAAGTTGGTATTAGAAAGTTCCAGTCATGAGATGATCGTATGAGCGAATTTTCTTAAATTACCTATTGTATTTTGATATTTTAAATTCTATTGAAATTTGAGTACAAAAGAAGGACCTTTTTTGTTAAGTTTCTACCACCCCTTGTATTGGTTTCCGTTAATTCACTACCGCAACTGAGTGACTACTACGGTGAAAATGACCCTGAAATTTGAATGACGAGTGAAATATTGACATGTATGCCTTCCTGGTTCCTGATTAGGTATATAATAAGAAATATAATATTTTGAGGTTTTTGATAATATAAATTGCAAAATTGCCGAAACGGTCCCATTGGTATAGTTAGCTAACTTCATCGATAAAGAGTATTGTTACGTCTCAATATGGTTATTTTTTTCTATTTCCCAGTCTAATTTCCTATCATTTTCACTATTAAATAGGTTAAATGAACCGCGAAACGCATGATTATTGATTTTAGGGGTTCGGATTTTTTTCCACCAAAACACTCAGGATCGAAACACCGTACGATGTTAGCCACGCATGTGAAAAATTAAGGTTTAGAAAGCTCATTAGGAAACTTCAGAATACGAGCTAGAAGACGAACTAGGTGGTTAATATCTGGATTTGTCTCGCTAAATCCTCTCTTATTACGTTGATTACCCAACCTACGCTAATGCCTTCTAAGAACACTCTATTCCAAGAGTACATTACTTTCCTTTCATTTATTTATTTTTATGTATTTATTTATGTCATCCAAGACCCTATTCAAAAAGTAAATTATTTTTCTTCCGTTGAATGTATACCCTTCCAACACGAATATAAGACACTAGGCTAGGTACTCTTGAATATACGTCTGCTTTTGCAATCCGAAAGTTAAGTGAATGGCAATGGATATCCTAAATAATGTTATGAAGAATCTTCCAACGCGAAGTAATTTTCAATAGGATTACGGTGATGGGGACCTCGAAAATGGATCACCGGTCTCCCCTAAGAAGTCAACTTTCCCCAATCGGCCTCAAAAAGGCACCTAATCCCCCGACCTCTGAAATCAGATACGAGAATATTTTACCGGGCGGATAAAAGGGAGAAAGAGGGGTCGGTCCGGCGGACCCGATTCACAAGGGGATACACCCGAATCAAACAATCACACGGTCGGGCGAGTCCGGGAGGTCTGCGGGGCCCAAAGCCGGGGCTGATCTTGGTCCGACTCTGAGCAGACTCCCACAGCCTGGATATTCATCCCTCACTCCCTCTCCACCCTCCAACTACCACCAGTGCCCCGATATGGCCGCGGTATCCGAGTGATCGCTACCAATTGTTTCGGGATATCATTATTTTCCCTCGCGGGGTGGGGGCTGTTTCTGAGGACCGCCGGAGGGAATCAAAGGGTCGATTTTCCGCTCCAGCGGATCAGCTGCCACAATCCGCTCTCTCCCTCTCCCCGTTCGCTCGCTCTCCGTCTTCCGGATTAGGAAATTATTTGATAAATCATGGGCCTCGTGCTGGGTAAATCCAATCTCATCATTTCCAACTAACTGCTGTCTTATGCTCACTCACAGGCTCATACCGACCCATCCATACAAACAGAGTCCGTACCTACATCGCATAGGATTTGCAGGCCTGATCACTAATATCGGCTTTCAATATCAACAATGTCCACTCTATCCTTCAAAAGGTACAGAATGTTTGAATAATTCACCAACTGCGCTAACAAACCTCTACCACCATATCTTCATTACTTAATCTCCCTAATTGTTATGCTGTGTCAAAAGTGAATTTGACTCGGCATACTTATTTCACCTTATTTCACACTAGCTCACCTGGCGGACTTTGTCCCGCCTAACATCTTATTCATACAGTCATGGTTACAACTAACAATAATTTTCAACAATGTGCAAAAAAATTCAACTACTTTTTACCCTAGTACCGACTATAGTTTACCCTCACTTTGGTTGAGATTGGTACGGGTTCACTTCATCTCCAAGTAGTTGCCATATATTGTTGCTCCAGGTAGTTGTGCGCTAACACGTCGTCGCTAATTCGTCCCCATCGGACGAACGGTACGCCCGCACATAAAGAACGAACAAACATTTCATTTTTATAGATATAGAATATTCTTATATTATATGCTGAATCCGTATTCGTTTCACGCTATCTAAAGCTTTTATAATTGGAATCACCAGGAACGTTATTCATGAACATGACAAGTAGCTACCTGTGACCCCCCAACTTATGCTTCTGTATCAGTACCCAAATGATCGAAAGTCGCTAAATTACACATAAGACGTTAGGAATACCCAAACAATACTATTATGGTTCATTTCGGGAATATACAACGAATCTGGGCTCCATCATTAACGAATGATATTATTAGACGGTTGGCTTTCCTTATAACGCCTTTCTAACCAAGTTTTTTCGTTTTGTTTTCAGGTAAGTGCCACCTCTTGCTTCTAGCTGGAGTAAGTATCAGAATTCTGACTCGCATATTTGTAGCTGTAGATTTAGTCAATGTTGAACCTTACTGGTATGATGGAAAATATGGCTGCGTTTTTCGTGCATCATATCGCAATAAAGGGCTACAGCTAATTACGTTATTGTTATATTGAAGGTTAAAACTTCTCATGAATATCATTTAGAGATGGTGAATTGTCGTAAATTTCAAAGTTAAACTTTTTTACGCTATTAGTGCTATTTTGGTTGAGCTCGCAGATCATATTACTCGTTACTGCCATTATACAGCGGCAAACTGTATTGTTATCTTCTGGGAACGCCCTTTCCGGGAAAACCAAACGATACGAAAATTCATATTTGTGATACAGTACGTTTCCGTTTGAAATTAAGTCGGATTCAGATTGCTCTTCCTGATTATAGCTTACGTTGTCGGATTTCGTGGCACATGCATGGTGGTTGTGGGTGAAGTTTTGAGTGAGAGCTCATTACTGTAAACCAAATTTCCCATTTTATCTTCTAATGCACATTACACTTGAACATCGGTGGTGGAGTGTCTAGAAAGGATATGAGTTTACTTTAGTAGAGGGAAAAGCTGCGTTTCAGCGCAGGGGCCAACACGGCGCAGAATACTAACCCGCATAACACGTGGTGGCCTACCCGCACAATGCATACATTGAAATTTTCTGTACATTGTGCTTCCGTTTATCGTAAGATCAAAAAATAATAATACGTTGAAAGGGAATCGAGCAGGCGACCTCCTAGTCACCAGACAAGTGTTTTAGCCAATTCAGCCATGACGCATGATGATCATCAATGCATATAAGTGTTTCATCCGATACATGCAGCTTTTGATCACCCATCCCTAATGTAATATAGTAGAACAAAGGTCAAATAAAGGTATGTGCTGTTTATACTCAAATTGGATTATTAAGAACTGCAAATACGTATATATAAATTTGAAGGTGCTGGCTGAGCGATTGAGCGATAGGTGGGGTCGGCCCCAAGGTGTAGTGCGAGGATAGATTCGAGCAAGAATAGCCTTTGCCATCCTGCGCGCATCCAGCATGTGCATACATGGAGCTCGCAAACGCTGGCGAAGTGCTGACGAACTCATTGGGTTTTATGACGGCTCAGCAACCCATTTCCACTTAGATATTTACTAACATATTTACAGACATATCACAAACAGTACCAAGTTATTCACATTAAACGCCTCCTTTCCCCGACAACTTCTGAACCTCTCTCGGTATTATCATTCCATTTTATACCTCTCGAAGAACCCGATCTTCCCCCGACTTTGACAAACTCCGCCAATAGTTGGCCCATGACAAATTAATTGGGTGTCCGAATGGAAGGAGAGAGATTACTGTGAGCTAGTGAACAAATTTTAGACGAATAAAGACGATAAACAAAGAAATTCACTTAGGATTAATGTAGGAATTGGGAAGATCGGGTTCTTCGAGAGGTATAAAATGGAATGATAATACCGAGAGAGGTTCAGAAGTTGTCGGGGAAAGGAGGCGTTTAATGTGAATAACTTGGTACTGTTTGTGATATGTGTGTAAATATGTTAGTAAATATCTAAGTGGAAATGGGTTGCTGCACCGTCATAAAACCCAATGAGTTCGTCAGCTCTTCGCCAGCGTTTGCGAGCTCCATGTATGCACATGCTGGATGCGCGCAGGATGGCAAAGGCTATTCTTGCTCGAATCTATCCTCGCACTACACCTTGGGGCCGACCCCACCTATCGCTCAATCGCTCAGCCAGCACCTTCAAATTTATATATACGTATTTGCAGTTCTTAATAATCCAATTTGAGTATAAACAGCACATACCTTTATTTGACCTTTGTTCTACTATATTACATTAGGGATGGGTGATCAAAAGCTGCATGTATCGGATGAAACACTTATATGCATTGATGATCATCATGCGTCATGGCTGAATTGGCTAAAACACTTGTCTGGTGACTAGGAGGTCGCCTGCTCGATTCCCTTTCAACGTATTATTATTTTTTGATCTTACGATAAACGGAAGCACAATGTACAGAAAATTTCAATGTATGCATTGTGCGGGTAGGCCACCACGTGTTATGCGGGTTAGTATTCTGCGCCGTGTTGGCCGCTGCGCTGAAACGCAGCTTTTCCCTCTACTTACTTTCAAAACTTATTGTGTTGCAACACATGCTATACATGTTGAGTAGTACGGTATCACTAGACACGACATACGTAATTAAATTTTATCGTTCATCTCCCTAGAATTCTGATTACTAATTGTACTAAAATGCTTCTGGACACATACTACTAAACATCTGATTCATCTAATTTTTATGATTAAATAGCATTACGCAGGAGTTTTGAAGGGACGCAGACAATTTGAAATTTATCCTCATGTATGGACATGAGCAATAAATATTTTCTCTGATTAGTCCCAAAGTTGTATGCGTTGAAATGATTCGCGGCTAGGTGTGTCGAATTAGATCAGGAATATATGGATCCTAAAACAAGACTAAGAATCAAAATGATTTTAGGAGGATACGATGAGTGATGATTCGGATATTTATTTATTTTGTGTTTTTGTTGCAAACTTCCATCTTTCTATTTTCTTCTTCTTTACTTTCTAAGCAACCCGTTTTAAGCCTATACGACTAACGGGTACTCATCACATTCTACCTTCTTGCTGTACATGATAAAATATTCAAAGTTGGAGATTTATTTCTAAAAAGTATGTTGAATAGTTCTTTGCCTTTTCGCCTCCTACCTCTAACTTGAAGCGAGGAAACAAATTGCAGTTGTTTCTATGTTGGGATTAGGCCGTTTTAAAGGGTTTTTCACAGTTTTCATACAATTAAGGATCTTAGTCTCCTGGGAATAAGGTTAATAAATGCCATATTACAGGTGTTTTCGTGTACACTGAAAGTTGCTATCTATTTTATTAATAATTTCCTAAAGTTACAGTTGTGCACACGTAGACATTCCATGGGACAGTGTGAACCATTAGTAGTGCTCTGTGTATGCCTTTCTGACGTCTCGACATTCGTTCTGATTTTTGTCACTGCAATCGTATTTTGGACTCCCAAAGGTGCTAGAGAATTTAGTGTACCTGATGCAGTTGCTAGTCCAACGACTGAGGATATTGATGGGATATTCAAATATTATGATTGTTGAGTCTACGTACTTGTGCTGGAGCCGTCATTGTGATGCATAGCCTCGCTGTACGGGGTCAATAATAATTATTATTGCAAGGTTAATTGGATGCTAGCTTCACTGGTATCGGTGGATCCCGCCCTGATTAGGGACAGGTTATACCATTCGAGCGGATGGGGGGGGGGGGGGGGGTGTTAATAACGGCCTACACACCGTGAACGCAGTAATCTCCGATAATAGTCATTCCGTTGACTGTGAAGTAGATACCTAAGCATTGCACAGTGGCACATTGGGTTAGATAGGTTTATCAACGTAGTAGGCGTATAGGTACAGGCGTAGTATATAGAGGTTCGGGGTGATTCAGAAATGTCACATTCAGGGTTATCAACAGGAACTCACCGTAAAATCACCACCCACCTCACCAGATTGACCACCCTTCAAGGGGCCACATTGTTCCTCAATCCTAGGATATATGTAACATCCTCCTCACCCGAACAGAAGATCGTCCCAAAATTGTGGAAATGTATTTTTGTTCCAAGTCTACAGAGGTGGCGGAAGCATTGCGTTCACTTTTGAGGGTGAGAAAAAAAGTCCTTCGCGGAAAAAAGTTTGACTCGCATTTTTCATTTTAAACTTTTCTGAACTGTTTTGGTGTTGGGCCTGATTCCTTGAGAATTCGCTAATTTTTGTAACAGTTTTGCCAACTTTCTCCTTGTTTATCAGAATAAGCACCGAGGTTCAAGGAATGCTTTGAAAAATGCTAAGAAAACGTATAGTGAGAGGCATATCACGATTCGCATCCTTCATCCCTTCGCGAATTACGATATAAACTTCTCAGCAGGCCGTTTTCCAGAAACCTGATTTGTGCAAAAGTATTCATCCAAATTTTATCAGGTTGTCGCATATATTCCCGAGTTTAGGATTCATGTGCCGTAAGGATAGCAGAGCTATTTTTAGCTCATTTTAGATGGATTTTCATTATGCTTTTAACAAAGAACGTCACCTCAGATACACACATCCAAGCTGCATGGTGGTATATTGTGGAGGATAAGCTTATTTGGACTGAGGCACTGCATATTATAAATTGTTCATATTTATTTACTGATAAACAATTTCTAAAACTGGACAAAATATGTTGACGTTAAAACGAACGTTTGGTGATAATATAACATTATACTCTCATATTTAAAGTGAATTCAAAAACACATGGTGGTTTTATGGTAAGGACAACATAAAATTAGGCTTCGCCTTCCCTTTCCAGGATCATATTACATGGGTCTAGGTGTTTTCCTAACTGGATTCTTGAAAACGTATAATTCGAAACAACCATGGGTATGTAACTCAAGTTATGTGGTGCCTCTATGGGTATAGGGGGTGTGATGGATGGTACAGCATCATATTCATATTTACCTTATGTCTATCTCTTATAAGGAGACTAAAACAAAAATACAAACGAAGACGTTGTTTCACTCCTTACCACTCTATCATGATATATCAGATTTGTAGCAGTTATTTGCCCATGAGAAGAGATACACAACCCTGCAACTAGGATTTCGTCATGCAATGCAAGATCGTTGAAACCTTCATCCTCATTTACTGGCCGAAAGTAACATAATAATTATGCACTTAGAATGTGAGAAGAATCGTATATTAGGTAAGTGAGTTCCAAAAAAATATGTTCGGCCTAACTGTTAATTTTATCTGACAAGTCGTGTTTTGGGGTTAGGTAAAATATGCACATTTTACATACCGATAGTTTTATGAAACGGATTTTCTATCGTCTTACCTATGGTGGTAATAATTTGATGTGAATTTAC
The DNA here is from genome assembly GCA_030762985.1 of Adelphocoris suturalis. NCBI lineage: Eukaryota > Metazoa > Arthropoda > Insecta > Hemiptera > Miridae > Adelphocoris > Adelphocoris suturalis. The sequence goes on along the minus strand of CM061045.1, from coordinate 19,841,587 downwards.
TACTTCCAAGTCAACTCAAATTGTGGAAGTATTGTTACAACTTTGAAAGTAGGAAAACACCCTTCAAAATCAGAATTTTCTTATAGCATTTTACGTTTTATACCGTTCTTGACTATTATGGTTTCGCATCTTTCTACGAGTATGTCTCGATCCTTATGTCCTCTGATCCTTGTAACGGACAGAAATTTAAGAACGGGCAGTGCGCTTTCGATGTAATTTTGAGAGGTTTTCGGGGTCGAGTCCTAAATGGTCCAGTAAACAGATGTAAGTTAAGTGAAGTAAATTAGCATTTCAGGTTGAATATTTATCCGACTGGCGCTGCCGGTGGCGTCGCGGATGCCATTAGTGGTCAAAATCAGAATTGGTTCCGATGATTTCATCATTCCCTTTTTTTCTCTATCACTCGCTGCCTTGAGCGGAAACCTTCTTCACCTTACCAGATCCATCCTTACCCGATCTGTCACCCATCCAACTACCTGTTAGGCATACATTCAACTATAATTCATATTAGCCTACAAAAACGCAAATGTAAAATCCTCGTAACAAGCATAAATGCTGCAGTTTTGATCCTATTTCTAGGGAATTCCAATGGCGCTGTACGCATTCCATTGTTACCGAATCTAAAGTAGTTGTTACGCAGCTCAAGCGCAATCGTAGGAACCATTTGATTAATCTGTTTCTATTCTTCTATTTCCATTACTATTATTTTTTACTTTGAACCTCCGAAAATCAAAAAATGAACATAGAAGTGACCTTGTGTTCTGAACTCGTTAAAAACACAGGCATGCCTGGCGAATGTAACCCTTCTGCCAACCTTAGAACGACTAATGTCCGTCTTACAGGAAGGGAGATAATGTAACTGTCCGTAGGTAAAACTGTCCTTTGTTACAGCAGTATCCTTTTGAACATTTGATGTGATCAACTGCTTCTGTTTCGTTATTTATTTCCATTACGAAGCCTATGAATTTAGTGTTAACGATTTACCTTTTTTCGGCGCTAACAAAAAATAATCACTCGTCTCCTGAATTTTTAACTGTATCTCGACAAATAACATGAGCGTACCAAATACAATATTTATGTTCTCTTATCTACTAAATCTGAAAAAACATAAGCTTATTATTTTTATTATCACATATAATTAACTATAGAAATTCTGATATTATATTCGGTTTTACCGCATTCAACTAACTGAAACATGTCTTTAATTGCCCAGAGAGGGAGAATTATTCGCAGAACTGTAATTATAATAGTGTCAATTGCTTTTATCGAAACAAATCTCAAGCTCTAAAAGTCATTAATTGGAAAACATAATTATAACTATTGAAATGATATAGGATAGGCCCCCCTATATTCAAATTGATTTATAAAAGGCGATTGACAGGTTTGAAATTTTATTTTCGCTATTTGATCCTGCGCCACATATTTCTATCATTCGTTGGGTTTACCTCTCGTTTCATTGTCGCAGATATCATATTTACATATTCGTAAATACGTAGTGCTCTCCTATGGGAAACCGCTGCAAACGACTGTCAGCCACCTGTTCATATCCAGGATTGACGTGTGCAACTGGCATTAATTCACTATACGAGTGGATGGTATTAATTATATTAGTTCCAAACTGTTTTCGCGGAAGCGTTTTAGAGTCGAAACATTGACAGACGTTGAGTATCAGGAGATGCGATGTTGACATTAAACTGTTTCAAATGCCAAATCCTTTGGGGTTTCCTTCTTTGCTCACTAGCACATAAGTAGGTACATCATCTTGAGTTACTCTGTGTGAATCTATTTTTGGTTCTTGTCATTGCATGCACTGATTGACAATTTACTTATGGCTCATTATTTTCAATACCAAACCTTTGTTATCGACCGAGAAAACGAATTGGACCCCCCACCCCCCTCTTTCAGAACAAAGTTTGTTTGTTTACATTTCAAGGTAGTTTCCAAAAATTGAATTTAAAACAATAATAATAATAATAAATCCACCCGTACGTCGCGCAGTGGGTAAAACATCTACTTTAGATGAACAAATCTCCTACGACTATCGAAAACCGCATAGTCCGAACTAAAATGCGTTCATTCAGTTTTCGGGGTGTTACTTTGGATGTGGAGCAGAATTAGGTGACAAAAAACCAGTGATCCAGCATGAGATAATCCGAAAATGTTCAATAACTCGTTTCAGAGATTTTTAGCAGTTTTTTGACCTATCAACATTTTGTTGTATTCGTGCGCGATTTTCATAGAAAATTTTGAGTTTATTCTGAATATGTTATGTACACTCAGCTGTATTTACTTTCAATCTAAATTGTTTAATCTATTCGAGGGGTAAAAGGCAAAATACCAAAAGATTGGATTCGTGGAAGCTTTGGAATGGAAGTTTAGATTTGGTTTCCTTTTCATTGGGGAGCATTAGTGACCTTATATACTTGAAAATTTCCAATTAAAATTCCATATCTTCCGAAGATTGGTGTAAATAGTTGAAAATAAGGTTTCATATTATCGTTTAGGGTTGAATAATGCCGGCCAAATAAGACATGGGCCTTATCAGGCAAAGACGTAAGTCATTGGTCCTCCCGACTGACTGAATCGGGCTCCCACAATTGAATTGAAGCCGGCCAAAAAGGTTTCCTCGTGAGAGAAAAATAAATTTTTTTTAAGCCTCTAGTTTGAGCCTGAATAGATTCAGTATGTAATTTAGTTAAATATGAAACTTATTCACTTTCCTAGTCGTGTGATATCCATTTTTCCAGTGAATAAAAGATCATAAATAGTCTTGAGTTAACTTTAAAAAACATAAGTAATTGCTGTTATATAGTTTTTAGGTTGGAGACGTGAGACCTGTGCCGTGGTTCAGTTTCGACCAATATCCGTGATAGAACAAATGACTACGTTCACCTCCTGCAACGATCTGATGGCGGGGGATTAAAATGAATCCAACACATCAGGGGCGTAGGCTCTGGGCCTGTGGGAGTAGCGCCGCATACCCTTATCACAAATCCTTTATGTTTTTTTGTAAGCCTTCCATAATAAAAGAAGGGCCGAAGAAAAATGTTATTTTATCCAAAGTTTGAAAATACGCGCCAACACTTACCGGTCCCACTCCATGACTGGATAGCCGTCTCACTAGATGCATGGAGATGAAGAGCCTGTATCTTATGCAAAATTGCAGTCAAGCTGTAAATCGCAAAATCAGACTAATAGAAATTTCTGCAATACCTCCTTATAAAAGCACGTAACAATCGAGATTGTAAAAATGAATTTGATTGCGTTTTAAGCAGATGTCAAAGCTGCGAAGACCAATGGAAAGCATCCATTCATCTCACAGGGTGGTCAACCGTGCAATAGCAGTAGGTACTGTAGATTTACCGCGAGAACAGCGGGGATGGCAGTCGTGTAACAGCTGCCAAGAAGTGACGGGTGGGCCGTGAACGTCGAGTCTATTTTGTTTTTCTATATTTTCCTCTTTATATCCGATATTTCGTAGTAAAATTTGTATTTATTCCACATAAGTATGGAGCAGTGCATGTGTGTCAATTGCAGTTTACATTACCGTTTGGACACCGGAGAACGAGGTCTTGAGTTCTTTCATAAAGTATTTCAGAATAGAATCATAACAGTCTTTCATAATTCATTTCAAAGTGCGATCGACACCAATATTTAATAGGTTGATATTTTTGAAATAAGATGTTTCGTACTTTTATTTTTGGCGAGTCCGGGATACTGGCCCTCCAGTTCAACGGTATTGACAATTGTAAACATTTGACATTACATATACCTATGTCCCGTCGTCACTAGCGAATAACTCGACTTGCTAGTGACGACGGATTCCTCCGAAAGGTACGTGAATGATAACTTCTGTGTGGGTTATATTTAGATAATATGCCCTTAGTCTTCGTTTAATAATTGTCTAGAGGCCAGTAATCTGCGTAGATTGGGCTATCTAATGCGGAAATAATAAACCTTTGTATATGAATTTGCAGCGTTTGGGTTACTGAATAATCTGACTCTATGTTCTTAGAAGTACTCTTTTTGTGTTTGGTTTCGTGAGCATCCTGGAGACACATCTCCGAGCCCAGCACGAGCTCATCTATACTGAAAAGAGAATCCTACCACCACCAGTACTCCGTGTGCCTCGCTTGTTTGTACTACTACCTTTGAGATCCTTGACAGCTAATTCCACCGTGGAAGGCTAAATGGAATTCACTCTTATAGTCAAGAGTTATCCCGCCGAATCAGCGGTGAGATAACTGGATTAGCTCTAGATTAATAAATTTGTGATCTTCCGTGGCGGAACGGGCCGTAACAGACTCACAACCAGTGTGGTTTGAGTGTAGGTTAATCGTTTAGGTAAAACACATGATAATTTGTGCAATAGCCAAAATTTGGTCTTGTCCGTGGTACAGATGCGTCGTTGAGTGCACAACATTTACATCTTGAGTAACTTCTATATTCACTAAAGATATTCATATTGTAGTTTTGTGTGTTTAAATTCACCTTTTTTATCCTGTTACAAAAAAAGTTCCAGTCATGCAGCATGTTCATATAAGCGAATTTTCATAAATCAGCGTGTAGTATAACTAACTCTACATTTTTTGAAATATGAGCCCTTTGAGCGAAAAAATTGTTAGCTACCAACTTTATGGGGAAAAAAACTCATTCTAAATAACATTGTGAGAGTCAGAAAAGATTTAGGATTTTTAGTTTTCATCGCTTTTTCAAATTTTATTAATGTCATGTAAATACATTTTCCAGCATAATTTTGTGCATACATTTTTTTAATGTTCTATATCATCGTTGATAAACTTTTTTTGACTAAATGTATGCTAAAAAAAATATATAAATTTAACAATTTTTAGCCAGTTTTAACAATTTTTGTGTACATCTTTCGAAATTTGACCAATTTACTTATGTGATCAAAAAGTGCTGGCCAACGAAATCGTCGTTTCATCTTGAAATCTAATTTCAACGGAATTTTTATCTCAGTTCTAAGGAGAGTTATCTTATATATATATATATATATATATATATATATATATATATATATATATATATATATATATATATATATATATATATATAAAACTTGAAAATAAAAATTGTAAATGGGCTTCCAAATACACCTGCAGGAAGTGTGGTGCAGAATTGAACCATTTCTCTGCACATCACTGCAAATTGATCTATTCCTCTATCCCTTTATTTGTATTTTCCTGGTTCATTTGTATTTCCAATCTGTTTTTTCCTTGTACCTATGTTATCGCTTTTTTTTTTTTTTTTTTTTTTTTTTTTTTTTTTTTTTTTTTTTTTTTTTTTTTTTTTTTTTTTGAATTCTCATACTTCTCCTTTATCAAAGTGTTTTGATTGTCATAGGCAAAAACCATTTGTGTTACCTACTGTAGACTTTCGCTCCAATCACGCGCCGAATATGAAATTTAAAATTTGATATTTGACAGTTTCTGAAATTATGAACAAATACATGTTTGGTGTTAAATCATTCACAGTGATGTCTCGGTGGCTGGAAAAATAGTTTATTTTGATTATATACTTTCAATAACAAGGGATTATTATATACTATCAGTGGGGGTGGGTCCCTGTGTTCAATTAAGAACTTTAATCAGGGTTTTTAAAATTTTTGATCTAGACCAACTAGGAAATTGTCAAGCTTTCCACATAACATGCACATTATTCATCAACAGACGGTTATTTTTCTATTCCTCTGTTCTATTCCTAGGAATGTTGGATTGATTTCGTGATCTAGATTTTTGTTAATAAACATGACTTCTTGATATTACAATTAATGCATCGATTCAGAATTTTTTCGGGTGCTTAAAAAAATTGTTATTTTTAGCCCATCACTCCCCCTCGGACCGGCCGCACTTACTCAAATTTGTATGTTTGTTTTGTGGCTTTTCAGTTTTGACTCCCCCCTCCTCCCCTCCCGTGCCAGAGGGCGGGTATTGATCGGGAGACTTCGGTCTATCTCGGCCCACCCCCGGTCTAACCCCCTTCGCTTCTCTGCCGTTTCGACCCCCTCGCATCCCTGCCACCCCCTCACTCCCCTGTTCCCGGTCCAAACCTCACTCCTTCGCCCCCTCCCGTCCGACCTCCGCGTTTTGGTAGGGGGTCGATAGCTCCGGCTCAACCACTTTAGTCCTGCTGTTAGCACGCGGCGGATTTTTAGGTTCGAATCTTCCACCTCTTCCTACCCCGGAAGTTGAAAAGAACGGAGATTTTCTAGTCCTCCTCTCCCTCTCCTCCCGCCTTTTCCCTGTCCTTACGCGGTAGGTGACTCCCCTCACCAACACCTGGTTACTTTCTTTTTTCACGCCTCCCGACGGTGAAAGGGTCCTCAAGAACTTCCCTCCCCGATACCCCCTTACCAACTCCCCCACCACTCATATTTACCGTCTAATCCTCTTACCGTCCTAATCGCCACTTATTATAGGTTTGATTTGAGGGCTGAGGGAAGGAATAAACGCTGAGACGGTCGGATGGTGGTCGCAGGAGGGGGAAGATTACGTTGTCATTGTTCATTATTCCATCACTGCCACTAATTAAAAACCCAACCCCCACCCCCAGCCTTTGCTCCATAAATCCGCTTTACCCCTACCCAGATACACCCGATAAAAAGATTCCCCTCCCCGCCTAAGAGAGGGCCGCCAGAATCAAATTTTAATAAGTAGACAGTAAATCCCGAGGTATTACGGCCTCCGAGTGGTAGTACTGGGTGGCTTGGGGTCCTGGGTGGCACAGCCGTGGCAATGAAGAGTGGCGGAAAAGGAGAGGAGGGGGGGTGTTAGATTGAGGGGCGAAGAGGTGAGCGGGCGGAGTAAGCGGATTGCAGAATGATTAGTTTCCATGAGAGGAAATAGTTAGGAGCACACCCGGCACTTTACTCTCCCACTCCCCCTTCGGCGGCACCTCGCTAGAGGCGGAAAACTGCTTCAGATGGTATCAATTATAACTCTCGATAGTTTCAACTATCGATAATTTTCACCAGAGGATTTGAGTTGAAAAGCAATTTAATCATCTAGGACAAGCTAATCAAGATACAAATGCATTTAATCACATGCTTACTGTTAATCATTCTTTCTATTAAACTCTGCGACAACTAATATTGAATAAAATGTAAAATTTAAAAAAATTCTCTCATATCACTGCGAATTCTGGAATGTAAGATTCGTCATTGTAAATAACATGTGTACTTCTTCGTTGTTCTAAATGAAATTTTGATTGGCGGATTGGACGTACGGAAACTCTTTTTCTGTTCTCACCTAATAATTAACAAAACTCTCTGAACGGGAGCTCTTAGAAATGTTAAATAAAAAAATAAAATATAAATGAACTGGGTTTTACATAGAATAATATGTATTTTAGAATAGGTATCTGTCTTTGACGAGAGGTTCTTTTTTTGGAGTTTTTCGACGAAATCATTCTCGATTTTGACGGTTTGTAAAAACCAAAAGTTGTGTTATTTGGTAAAGTTTGAAATCAGTATCGCCAAAAGATGTGTATTAACTTATATGATGTTTCTAGATAAAAATCCATTTGAAGGAGAAAAAATGCAACGACTTCTTTTCGATAGGAAAAACCCAAAGTTGATATGATTAAAAACATTGACCACTTGCTGCAAATAACTCAACTTTAGGTTGCGAGGCTTCAGACTATTCACCAAACACGCGAGTAATTAGCTCGGCCAAGGTTATAGGGATATTCCAGCTCACAGGGTAATATACATATTGCGTGATCTAAGAAACTGCTCCCAAATCAGGAGGAGTGTGCGTGAAATGCTCGTAATTCAACACTACGTAGGTGTCATTTTGTATCTTCCTATATTTGGAATTCCAATTTGGTCCTAAATTTTAAAACAAATGCAAAGCATGGATGGTGCAAAGATTTGGTATCTATACTAAGTATATTCAAGTCACGTTCCTTCTATACCACCTTCACCATCGGAATGCGAATTAGTTTTACTTTCACAGACCACATCTAAATCACTCACTAATGTTGATGTTAAAATTAAATTTTCTTTTCTTCTTTTTTTTTTGTTTTTCTTATGAAAGCAGTTTCGTGTTTTTACTTTTTCAATAACCCTAAAGGCCAAAGGGAAAGTTATGTGTTTGGTCTGGACAATTTTTTTAGGACGTGTATGCAAATTGGAGAAATGTTGTTTTGTCTGTTTGTATACTACGTTGGTAACTGATGAATGAAACGGTATAAAGAAAATTCCAGTTTAGGGGTAGTATTTTTATGTTTCTACTTGAGACCGAGACCCTGTGACAAAAAATCACGTATGCTATCATTTACGGAGTCTTTGCTCTGACTTGGCCTGCATTTGTCTATAAGTGTGGGTGTCTGGCTGTCTGTTACGTGCTGAAGGCCGCAATGTTCAGTTTTAGAGCCGATTCGATACGATGTGGCAGCAATATCTTCGACTACGTTGAATGACACCTCTCAGAAATAGGTACTTGGTGAATTTCGTTAATTTTTGTTCGCGTATGAGTCGAGCCCGAGCGATCTGATTCGTTACAACGACAATAGCATTAACAACCTCATGAGTTAATAGAGCTCTAGCAGTGGAGAACAAAAAAAAAGAATGGATTAAGAAACGACGAGCTTGTATAAAAGCTAAGTGCATCTGTAGTCTCAGAAGCTACGGTTTCGGTGAAAATCGCATTGGTAGCTCATTTAGGGATTGAAACAATATGCGATACATCCCTTTGTCATTATTAAACTCAGAGAGGATTGGAAGCTCCTGAAACCACGTTCATATTACTTGTTTTGTCTTCATAGTCGCAGATAGGTGCAGAGTTAGCCCTAGTGTAAATCGAATGCGAGTTCCGTTGAATCTATTCGGTTACGCAGAGGGTCCTGGGTTGAATTCTCGGGCCGCTAATGAAATGTATCTGTTCTGCGGCCAATGGGCACGTGTGCAAGATTTAATAGGGGAATAATTCCAAATTGAGTTACCCTTGAGGGTTAACTCAAAGAAAGAATATACATTTTATTACTTATAATTGCCGAAACAAAAAGTGACTCAACCTAAAATATACCATGGGTTTTGTGTGTTGATACATTTAAATAAAATTAATTATTCAAGCCGCAACTCAACAAGAAAGTCCATTAGCGGCATTTTTGATGTATAAAATAAAATGGATTTTGTTTCTTTGAGTTAACCCGTTGGGTTATCCCGATTTTTTACATAAACCATTAAATCTCGCACTTAATTGCATATAGATCTCACATCTAGTAAATTTAGTTACCAGCCCTGGAATTGAACCCAGGACATCCTGTTTCCGAGCGGCTTCAGGTTGCGTCTTAGCCCTCTCGGCCACAGAGGAGTGCCGCATTGTTGATATAATAATCTTGATGTTCTTTTCAGATGTATTATGAGTAGTTTGATAAATTTATTGCCTCCTTTTTTCGAAAAACCTCCTCTTTTTCCAAATACTGTAGTTTTCAATAAAACTTTGGTTTAACAATAATACATTACTATTGAGGGTTAATACAATACGAGATACGTAGAAATTGAATGGTTAGAGCTGTCCATCTTGTCCTCCTTTCTGAGACAACTGTAGCCCATAATAGAAAATGCGCTGTTAACAGTTCAAGATGTTAGATTTCGTGGAGTTGAAGAAGCTGAACAATACTCCACCCGCCCCAGATCCCGCTATGATTCGTGTGTAACTCGAGTTGTTCTTTCGTTTCCTTTATTGCCTTCCTTGTCCCCTCAACCCTGGAATCGATTTCCGACCCCCCCTCTATTTACACGTAAGGGGCTCGCCGAAGAGTCCGGATTACCTCTTTGATGTATTCCAAGATACAGCGCTCGCGACTATTGAAAATCAGAGCGGATGTGAAACCTATTACTTCCCTCTATCACTCTATCCTTCTATATAGCTACTCCCTTCTCTTTCGCCATCCCTACCTCCTGCACTTCAAACGAGCCCAGTAACAGTTTCGATTTACAGCCGCTTGGTTTCCTTTTCTTTTAGACCAATTTTTTTCTCCTCCCGCTGTGCTCCCATCTCTAATACTAAAATAATTGTAGTTTCTCGTAGGGTTATTAGTTTTTCTTCTGCGGTTGCCATCCAGTGTCCCAGGTCACGGTTGTAATCGGACATGACCTCAACGTAAATTGATGATGGAGGTCTTGTTGGGATAATAGCTGGTTGTTTTGTGCTAGTAGCTGAAACAAATCCGTGTTCATAGTTGACTGTGGGAAGATAGAGGCATTAAGCTGGAAAGAGAGTCCAAGTTGAGGCTTGATCTAAGTTTTGACTCCCTCAAATAATGAAGTTTCAACTTAACAACCGAGTAACTTACTGGAAGTACAAGTGATTAGTGACTTGTAAGGTTTTCTACAAGTATGCATATAGGTGGACCTATCTGTATAATATGTATTACCTTACCAGATAACCCCTCTATTTTGGCAACAGCTGTATCTATATATTATTACAGCTCCGATTAAACAATATATATAACCAAAAACCGGGGTTTAGCTCTAGAAATTGAAATGAAACTGGTTTTAGTCCGGCCTTGAACGGATATTATTGGAGAAAAATAAATAACTTCTCAAAGCTGAATACGTTTTAGTCTTGTATGACAATTAGAGTTTTTTTTTTTTTTTTTTTTTTTTTTTTTTTTTTTTAATATCTTAGTCATGTCTAAATTTTTGAAATATGACCACTTTGTGTACTCTGAACATTTAACTATAACTTTAAAGAAAAGAAAATACTTTCTTCAAATTGTTTTTTGCTCTACAAACCAATTTTACGATTTCAAACAGTTGTGTGCAATTGTTGTCGAATTTTAGCACATTTCAATAAAATCGTATCACTTTTTTTAACTCTATTTTTTGCAAACTATTCTAAACGCTATACTTAATAGATGATCAACATGTACCTAGGTACTGATTGATATTTTGGTATAAAATATTAATTTAACATTTCATAAAAGTTGTTCGCCTTTTTAGGTAATTTTTTCAGCACATTCTTTCTTGATTTGAGCACTTTATTGTCCTCAAGAAGTGTTGTCTTGCAACAGAATGCCCCAAAATGGATTTCCATGAAGTGAAGTTGCGACAGTTTTGGGAAAATTGCAATACCTTCATTTTTCTACAAAAATTCACCTGAAATAATTGTGGGCACTCATATCATTATTGTTCTTGTAATTTGGGAGGTTTCATATGTATTCGGTAATTTTTTCCATAGTTAACCTGCGATCTGTAACTACTTTTGCTGCTGGACGTACGCACAAAGGAATAGACATCAATCAATATTGACAACACCACAGATTTTTTATTCTCTCCATTTACCATGTCCAGTTACAAAAAGGAGGTCCTCGTTGTTTTATCACATTTATGTATTTAGTCCTAGAGCTTCACAGCAGATTATATATCCAAAATTAGCACAGTGGGGTTTTTAACACCCCAAATTTCCAAACTCACAGCAACAATGAAACGAAAATTGTTTGTCTCTACCATTGCAACTTTCTATTGCAAGTCTCTCAATTGCAACTGTTTACCGAGCGCTCTATTGTTATTAAATATGAGAGGAAAATGCAAATACACACCAATAAAACAAGGAAATATAAATTTCAATATAAAATATACATCATTGTTTCAAACGTAAATGCTTAAATGTTGGACTTAGAAGGGTTCATTGCACACTTCACTAAAAGAAACAAATTGAAATATTCTTTGTTTGCAAGTAGGCAGCCTTCAACAGAACAGGCATTGGTGGGCCCGGATACATGGGCTCCAAGTTATTGTCTACCTGTTTTTACTTCGCAAAACGAACGCTTTTCTATTACCGAATTTTTGTAGAAAATGAAGCTATTTCAATTACTCCCAAAATTTTTAAATAAAATTTTTAGAAAAATTGTCTTCTTTGAAATCCGTTTTGGGACATCCTGAAACGGATCCTAGAGATTAACGCTTTTTCATATGTATGTATGTAAGTATGCATGCATGTATGTATGTATCGCATCATTCCAGACGATGACTCTACTTAGGAATGAGATAAAAATTCCGTTCTTGCGCCAAAAAAATCAAGCTTTCCAAACGAAAAGATGAGTTCGTTAGCCAGCACTTTTTGAGCTCATTGAATTGGCCAAATTTCAACATATGTAATTTTAAAAATCACTAAAAATGGCTAAAAACGGCTACAAATTGTCAAATTTATATATTTTAGCAGAATTTTAAACAAATAAAGTTGATCAACAACGAAATTGAACATTATAAAATTACACACAAAATTATGCAGAAAACTACTCAAATTCCATCAATATTTGCTGAAAAATCTATTTAAAAAACTCCCAAAAAGAGCTATAATTTCCGAATCGTCTTTGAATCGGAGAATACTATTTTTAAAGAGTTTTGCTGCCATAAAATTAGCTATATTATGCTACGTTAACATGTTTTATGCACTCAAAATGCTCGAATTTCGAAACAGTGTATTCTGAAACAATATGTTTTATCACATAATATAATACGATTATTTACGAAAATTCGCTCATACAATCATGGTGCATGACTGAAACTTTTTTTAAATAACCGAGGAGGGTTTTTGGTGTCATTAATCTCATTTCGCGTTATTTCGCACATCACTTTGTTAAACGACTCAAACGAAAGCTGATGAATTACTGACCGGTTTCCCGATGTTGTATTTGCTGACGAGGGTTTTTAGTGCCATTAGTCCTAATACGCTTCTCCATTTCGCAAAATAAAGGTAAAACGAAAAAACTGATTTACAAAACTCGGAAAAAAGATAAGCGGTAACTGCCCAGCGTGGTTTTGAACACCACACATGGCTTCGACAAACAACCCAAACGAAAGTTGATGAATGAGTGTTACCCACGTATTCATTTTATATTTTTAAATGAAAATAGACTCGATTCTAAGACATATGTCACCATACGCAGTCTTTTACGATGAGTAGTTTTCTTTCTATGATTTTTCAAAGTTTCCTGCAATGGTAAAGTCACACACTGCGGAGGGGGATCCTTCCCAGGCGGGACTGGTGTTTTGACGTCACCTTTGACGACCGTTTTTGGTTGAATAAAGTGCCCCTATTGGAAAGAAATTTCTTAAATTCCTCTGAAAATTATTACACAAAGGTTTATTATTTATGTTTAGATAGCTCTTCTGCTCAGATTACTTGTCTAAAGATAATTAATAATCGGCGCCCATGGCTCATAATTATCTACCTATCACCATGGATTTTTTCGTGACGACATTGGGATTGGGTTACGTATATTTTATTGGTTCCGGTAATGTAAAAAAATCAACCGATAACCATTCTTAGAGATATCCTCTCGTTTTCAATTCAATTTCGAATGCCGGTCGTTATGCAAAAAAAAAAAAAACTTTTTTACGACCGGGGGGGGAGCAGAAAAGCGCGTGATTGAACAAGCGTAATTGGATGCGAACAGTATCCGGCGTGTGCGGGGAAGTCACCTTTGAATATGTGGGAGGATCGATCGTGGACGGAGGCAATGGGGGATTAATATGGTCGGGCGTTCTGTTTGATTAAATTACCAGGCGCTAACTGCTGTCACACCGAGCGGGAACGCCGCAGTCAGGTCATGTCTATCCCAACTATTGGACATCCCCCTTCCCACTATTCGTCACTATTCTTCGCCAACCGGCCGCTCCGCGGAGGTTGGCCACGGAAGATAATAGAGCCGTCATAAAGAGATGGCGATTGAGTAACGGACAGTTACTTCCGATTTTATTTTGTCAACTCAATGACACTGGCGATTGGCTATATAGTTCTTCTTGCCTGAGAGGATTAGTACGTTAACTAAGGCAAACTGCCGTTCCTGTCGTCGGACAAACATTTGTAGACGAGATTAGCTTTCGGATGATCAGGATGTGTTCAGATCGTTAATGTACCCGAAATCACTCATAAGGAAACCCAGAGAGTTAACAAAGACTCTCGATCTAAGACACTCTCCACGCAACCAATAGCTTCAGTAAAAACCCAAATTTTTTGCTCCTGGCTGCTCTTGGTGGGTTTCTTTGGTTTTTCACTTCCGAAAGTAGGGAAACTTTTTGATCGTAAAAGAAGTCGAAAAAATGTTGCCTTCCGAAATCAAAAATTTCTCTTGCTTTTTGCGTTTCAGAGTTTGTTGATCAATTTCATTTCCGTGTGTGTCTGTGGTAAATAGATGATGTACGAAATCTCAAATTGCATGGAAATACAAGTGGATTTCAATTAGGGATAGTCGCGTGTTGATTCGATATTCTTTAATGAAAGCCCTCCCTGCCTACTGCGACGTCACATTTTGGTGAAACTTTAAAAAATCATAAAAAGCCAACCAATCGTAGATTAGTGCGAACTGTGTAAAAATGTGCAAACCGAAATCTACTTTAATCCAAAAAAGTAATCTCAAGCTTTTCAGACCCATGGGTAGCCTTCATTGTTATTATTACAATACAACTGAAAATATCGAAAGCTATTTGATATTACATGCGATAATTTATTACAATAAGATTTTTCTAGATGTTAAATTTCACGTTGTTTGGGCTAACTTTTATTTCATTTTTTTTCTTCTTACCTGCGTTTATTAACACATATTGCCAGAACAAATATTTACATCTACATAGGTGAACATTTACAAATTTTATATATTATTCGCATTACAAATAGAAAATAATAATTTCTAAACATAATTAATAATTACTTGTGAATTTATAAATAAATACCCGCAAGTTTCTTATAGTTTACATTTCGTTATGACGGACGATGTATTTTATGAGTAAGAACATGATGAATGGGGACAATTACTCAATGGTCAAGATTTCTGCTCAATGCTGAGGACTGCGAATACAGTGACCACAAAATAATGCTGAAAAATAAATTCATGAAGTTGGACGTCGTCGCGAGGGTTGTATTAAGATAGAGAAAAATCAATTTATAGTGAAGGCTAGACAATTTTTGTAACTATAATGATTTCCTTTTAGGATGCGTTTGAAGGATGTGATTTTACGTCAACATTCAGTGCTTCGTCATCTTGGGTAGGCTCTCGTATGGAGGGAAACTCGAGTTCACTTATGTGGAAACTTGGGAGGGCCGCCAAGTTAGAAGTAGGCTCAAGAGAGTTCAGCCGGCAAGAACCCAAAGACCCCCAGAGCCTGCAGGAAAAGCCGGTAAGAACGTGACGTCACGGGGAAGGGCGCCGTTGTCGGAAAGCGCGTGGCCAAACGGGTTTTTGCCCTGTCATGAAACGCCAGGAGTCAGATGGTGGGCCTGAGGTGGAGTGGTAGGCGAGTTAGGGGGCTCGGGATTGAGGAGAAGGAGCCGGCTGTGCCCAGGGGACCGGGAAGATTTAGTCCATTCATCAGGTCTTGAGGGAGCCAACCTGGCAGCGCCGCCCCGCAGCACAATGATCAGTCTCGGGAACAATGCAGCCACCGACTCCCTAGCGGAATAAATGTGTTTCTCCGACCCACCGATCCCTTCATTAAATTTCAGGATTCTCTCTCCGCCTGTTCCCTTTCGAATCAGATTCTAACTATCGACTCCCGGACTTGTGGGGTTTAAAATGATTCACGCTTCCCCTGCCACTATCCTAACTCACCGCTTAGTGCTTATTTCACTGCTCAGCCTCGTTATTCCCCATCCAAGGTACCTTGCTAGTAACTTTATTGGCTACTTATTCACTTTATCCCAACAAAATCGTCTCCTAATATTTTTACTCTCCGATTCTAAGTTTTTCTGATTCAAACGATCCCCCTCTGCATTATTTTATAAAAAATCAATTGTCTGTTCATATTATAATTTAGCGTAATAGGTAACTTTCCAACAAGGGGCAACTTTTTGGAATTTATCAGTTTTGATCTAAGAATCGGATTCGCGCCCTTAAAAATAAATTGAATTGATGTCATAGATAGACCGCCTTATCATTTTAGTTATAGATTATTATTACATTGTGGAATGCATGCTATAAATAGGTGGGTTTGGTGAAGATAGGTACTGATGTTTCCATAAACTTAACAATAATTACAAAATCGAGCAGCTCCACTCTATAGGTGCTAGCCTGGCTGGCTAGGGAGACCAGTGAAAATATATATCTTTTCCAAAGTGATTTTTTTAGGCATTTTCCACATGGATTTCAACTTTTTCCACTAATGTTTAGACTTTTCCCACATACACTTAGACCTTTTTCACATAGGACAAGCAATGGATGCAAGTTCTTTAGACTCCGGAAATTATTATGCCACAACCTAAAAAATAAAGTTTCTTGAAAAATAATGAAAATGAATTGGTTTAAAAAAAGATGAATTGATTGAAATAAAGAACGAAAAAACAGACGATCGATTTCCAGATAACCAACTTTATTGAAGTTTGTGAAAATAAAATCATACGAGTGTTTTTTATACAAAGAAATGTATTCTATAAACACAAACTTGGTTTTTTTATTTTTAATCAACATAAGCTTTTCATGATCAGATGTTAGAATCAAGTACTGACTACCTCAAACAAATGCCTTCGAGAAGGAACTAACAGATTCCTGCTCAACCAAACGACTTATCGGCTTTTGGTTTTTCAGATTCATAACGAATTTTCGAAATCATGTGATACTTTTCCTAATCGTTTCCTCTTTTCTATTGTCTTCGTACTTCTTGCCTAGTGAAAGTTGACTACTTATTACAATGAGGCTAACTCCTGAATATTTACTGTAGTCTAGATCTAAGTGGAAAAAGTCTCAACCTACCTGGAAACGATCTTAATCTATGTGGTCAAAGTCTTAGCCAAAATGAAAAAGGTCTAAATCAACTGGGAAATTCTATATACATATCAGTATTGATGTAGAACTGCAACCTGAAAGAAGAAGTAATTACATATTATGTGTAAGGTTTTTTTTGCATTTATTTACTTATTTTTTAATTTAAATGAATCATCTCATTTCATTTATGGTGGTGTGTCTCTTCGTAACCCATGTCTAAGATTGTGAACGTATGTAAGCACTATGGTCTACGCATAAACTGCTGGGGTGATGGGAAGGGGGGGGGGGGGGGGGGTTGCTCAAAAAGTGCCCTAAATCTACTTTGTTTTTGAACTTCTGTGATTTTGAAAATGTGTTCCTCTCATCACGATTTTAGCCGCAGGTTCCGGGCTATCTTAAGGCACTTTTGAAATGACATTACAGAACAACCGAAGTTGTTTAGAAGGTTATCCGGTATATATTCCGCTGAGGAATACGAAAACACAGATTTCTAATTAAAGGCATCTGCCCATAATAAAACCGCAGATAACCGCGAGTGTGAAGCTCATGTTCTCCAAATTCCTTGTGTACGAGAACATCAATTATGAATTTCACGAGCTGATGCATGTCAGAAATGGTTCGTCTGATATCCATTAAATTGAGATTCTTGATGTATGTTGAACAGTATACCCAATATCTCCCGTGTAGTGCAAAAATAAATATAACCTAAGTTTTTGCCCGTTTTCCTTTGTATATATTTACGTAAAATTGACAAATGAGCAAATTAGTCACAATTCACAAAGAAGGAACTTACAGGAAAATCAAATTAACTTTCGCGTTTAAGCATTTATTTCATATATATATATATATATATATATATATAAGGGTATATTATCCGCGGACGTTGAACTATATATATATATGGGCTCTGGATATATATATATATATATATATATATATATTTGTTTTTATATATATCATTCACCTTTTATATATATATTACATACCCTTTTTTAGGTATTACAGAAGGTTGGAAAAGATAGGAAACACTTAAATAAAACTTACAAAATTGAGAGAATATTTCGCCGTGTCGGCGTCGTCAGCTCTAGTGAAGAAGTCTGAAGACTTCTTCACTAGAGCTGACGACGCCGACACGGCGAAATATTCTCTCAATTTTGTAAGTTTTATTTAAGTGTTGTAAGTTTTATTTAAGTGTTTCCTATCTTTTCCAACCTTCTGTAATACCTCAAAATAATATTACACGCGAGTGTTTTCATCTTTCATCTAAACTATATATATATATATATATATATATATATATATATATATATATATATATATATATATATATATATATATATATATAAAGTAGAGTGAGCTAACATACTTGGTTGGTACTTAAACTTGGAAATATGAAATATTACTTGTTTCCTTAGCTTCAGTAGTTGTTGGAGTTGTCCACTCATGGGTTGAAGCGGCAACGGCGTCGTATTTATTTCATACTGTTCTTCCAGATTCAATATTTGTTTCTGCCGCAATTCAAATAAAGATATTCTTGTTTGAGAGAGATGGCCCGAAGGTATCAGGGGTCAGGGCGAGGCGGTTGGTTCCTCGCGTAATTTCCTGTCAATATTTTGACGATAAACCCGTCCTTTTTTCACGTCCGGTATTTCGTCCGTCGGTCCATTCATACTCCCCAAAAAAAAAAAAAAATTCTCTGACGGTTTCTTGATACCCACCCGCCCATTGTGAGGACACAAAACCCATTCAAAGCAACCTTAACGATTTCAATTCTGGAAACTTCATTGTGGATTATACCGGATGATCCAAGAAAGAAAATAATGACTGTGAAATATAATAAGTTTCCTCTCGGCTCATGGAAGTTTTTCACTATCACACTAGATCGCATTATAGGATTCCTGGAATGTTATATATAAGTAAATGAATAAATAAAATACAAAGGCTGAGGGGCTGAGGATTGAAACTAAACATAAGTTATCCGTAAACAAGAATTCTCTGGGAAGCACAAGAAACCTTGTTTCTATTAAGTTGATTTTCATAAAAATGATTCTGGTATGGGTGTTATGGGTCGAGGATGATGTATATTGGCTGTTCCTAATTTTCCTTATGCATTCCTTTATTCCGAGCGCTTTCGCCGTGTCGGGCCTCGTCAGGGAACTAAAAAATATATATAACATTAGGGGTAACACAATGCTTAGATCCTTAATCATAGGTTTGATCAGAGAGTACCTATTTAATGCTATATCTAGAAGTAAATTCATGTTAATGTTTGGTTCCAGGTTAGGGATATGGGTAGGTACCACGTACATGTATGTTACAAGTTTGTATTGATGCTAGTTTTAGATTTGATTGTCAGTATAATATATATTTACGTCTGTAATGTAGAGAAATTGATGTAAGTTTGAGTGTAAGTGCTATAGGTTACATATCACGTAGATAGGTGAGTAGAGGGAAAAGCTGCGTTCTGACGCAGGGGCCAACACGGTGCAGGTATACTAACCCACACAACACATAAATTAATTTTTTTTTATTCATTACGCGTCCGTTTATCGTAAGATCAAAAACTCATCTTGCTATGACCGGGAATCGAACACGTGACTTTCCCTATACTTTAAAATTACTTAATGACGTGCATCACACTGTTATAAACATGTAGTTTGTGCCTTTCTTAGTCAAAAGCTCCATCACCAACGTTAAGGTGAACGCACTTCTATGGAATCCTACAAACTAAACATTCCTACTGCTCGGGTGTCTTTATGACCACGGTAGAGGCCCATTCATACACTGCACACAATCTAAAAGTAGTCAATCGTTTATACGATTCATACTGCTCACCTGTTCGATTCCCGGTCATCGCAAAATAAGTTTTTGATCTTACGATAAACGGACGTGCAATGTACAGAAAAATCTATGTGCTGCGCGGGTTAGCATACCTGCCCCGTGTTGGCCCCCTACTTAGGTGCATTAGTATATACATATATTATGTTTATACTCGTAATTTGTATTGTGTATTGTATGTATGAAGTTGAGGAACAGCCAATATACTTCATCCTCCCCTCACAGCCCCCATACCATAGTTAATGGAAGGTACAACACACACATAATAATAATGAATTAAATATTCAGCAGAGTAGAGACCACTCGTCAATTACCACCAACATAATCATTAATTTTTGACGCTGCGAATCACCGAGATACTATTTTTAATATGGATATGTTGAGTTTTGAAACAATAAAATTGTATGTTATGTTTTTAAATAAATATAAATGAGTTGCTAAACTCTAAAGCAATATACATCATTCGTATCTATTCAATCTCTAACTAACTGCTAAACTTTCTTTTCGATTGTTTATTTCCGTGAGTTCCTGTAATTTCTATGGTAATTGAAGAGTTGTAAGGAGATTGGGAAGCAACTATCAAAATCGATTCGTTGACATCGCAATTGGAAACAAAAAGATTGGCAACGAAGAAATGTTATTTCTATTATTAGCGGAGCGCCTAGGAGAAGCACTAGAAAACATTTTCCTCTTTTAATGTTTCTTTCTATCGCGCGCTATATTTAACGGGTTTTTTCGCAGCGTGTTTTGCATCAGAGGTTTAGATGGCATCTCTGACCGTTCACGAAGTGTTATTACGTCGCCTTCATCGTTGACTAACTATGATGGATCACCTAGTTATATCAACGGGTTTTCAGTTTTAGAAAATTAACCAAGCTTACGAAAAAACGCTCCCTTGTTTTGTTTAGTTTTTTATAAGAGCTTTCTCCCCGTTCTGCGGGATATGGATTAAGGGGGGGGGGGGGGTTAGGAAAACAATGTTTTTAACGTGGAGAAAGCCGAAGTGCCTTATCGATTTCGACGTTTATGGAGATTGTTGTGTGATGTTTAAGAAATGGATCAAATCATTAGATCTTCGTCGGTTGATTTGTCGGTGAATACCTTCAGGGTCAATAACAATTCAACCATTGATTTCAAATAGGTAGAGTTTTACTGATGCCGTTGAATATACTATGGATATCCGGGGCGGTAGATAACGTGAGAAAAGTGTGTGGATAAGGTGAGAAAAGAAGCAGCTATATATGGCCATCAAATTCTATTATTGGTGTTTTCGCGAAGTAAACGTCGCTGTCTCGCAGGACATCAGCTAAAAAATGTGATCAGATATATTAGACTCGACTAAACAATACTCCTGTTCAAAGACAGCACCCTACGTTAAGTAAAATTTAATTGCCTTATAGCAAAGAATCAAATTCCTTTGTAGCGATGAAGCTAGCTGTCAAATTCGGGTTCCAGATCATAAATTTTGTATGGTAAGACCAATCCGAATAACATAATGTGGAGGAAAACAAAATAACATTGAATGTAGTTGCAGACAGCAAGAAAGTGAAAAAACAGTTTCAACATCAAACTTTTTATTATTCTAGTAAATGTTGAACAAACTTAAGTTTTCTTGCTTGTACTGAAATTGTGATGAGAGATTGGATATATTCTACCTTCCCCACCCAGATGCGTACGATGAGTTGAACTGAATTGAATGTGCAAGAACCAATATCATTAATTTCTAAAACACCTCTTACGTTTTAATTGAAAATATTCCAAGAGAAAAAACAGGGAAGATCACCTGCTTATCACTATTCAGATCCATCTAGGACTCTGAAAATCTAACTACAAACACCCGAGTTTCATTCAAGAGTTCATATGTACTAGTACTCTTTCGTATGACAAAATATCAATGGCAGTAGGTTTTACTCATTCGAATCTTCAGAGACTAGATTCTTCAGGAGCAATTGGCTTGTTGTTCCTAGATCCCAAAACAATGTAAGGGGTGTAGTCTGGAATGCAAAAGTCCCTAGTTTGTTTCCGAAGTCGCCACCCCGCTTCAATTCAAATGAATGACAGATGGCAGTTAATTTAATAAATATTCGCTAATTAATTAAATAAATTGATAAGAGTGCTCATTTCCCTTGGAGGTAGGCATAAGCCAACGTTTCTTCACCTTTCTTCTGTGCGATTACTCATGAAAACAGTGAAATGATTGAGGAACAGTATTATAAATATTGCAGTGAGTGTTTGAAGATGATCAACATGATTTGCACTATAGGTACTATTCCTGATGGTTTTCATTCATAATTTGCTGAGTACCTGTCTTCTTCCTCACCAGTAAAGGTACCCAGGGGCCTTATTCGGAAGTAGACTAAATACTCTCTACTGCACAATCATATATTATCAATAGAATTACTTTCTTTACGTGAGTCTACAGTTCAAGGAGAGAGAAAAAAAGGGGGTGGGGGGGTTGCGTTCGGTCCAGGAAAAATGGAGGCCTCCGGGTGCTATTTTCGCCTGAACCACCGTCATCTGAGCGCCCAACCAATTCTATTGATTAATTATCAATTCATGGTTGATAATGAATTATCAATTCATTAATTCCCATTCACACCTCCAGGCTCAAGATATACCAGGATTGGTGAAAACAATGCACATTTATAATTCTGATACTCGCTGCAAACTATGATGAATGAATCCGATGATGTCGGCATTTAGTGGTTAACTATCACATTTACGCATGGACAGAATCCATTTACTTCATGTACCATTTACTTCGTATAAGACTATTCGAATTATGAATAATTTATTCGCTGATATATAATTCTCATTATTTTAGGCAAGTATTACAAACACTCTATTATATTCTTTATACTACATTTGAACAAATGTTCTCAAGTGTTGTGTTTTCTAATGCCTCCACAGCCAGTGTGTACCTCAACCACGGTATGGTTAATATTAAATAATAATTGAATTTATTTCAAGTGATCAGAATGTCTACGTATTTTTCAGGTAAGTTCAGCTGCTCACATTCTGGTCAATCGTTAAGATGCTCATGAGAAGGTAATTTTATTAACGTTGATTGTGGACTGTATTGATTCGATTAAACCAGTGTAGAATTAAACGTATAGTAAATAATTACCATTCGCATTCATTTATTATTATGAACGGCTCACGCCAATTAAAGAAAATATTAAGGTATGTAAGACAAGCTAACGCTTATATCACCACGGGGTACGGATTCAAAAGATCCAGAGTGCTTTTACTAAAATTGGGACAACCGAAAGATTAGAGGTCTTTGGTAGGTTTGGTCGAGTAAGTGGATTACGCTAAATGCCCACTTTTTGTCAACTTGACATTGGAAGTGCTTTCAAGCTGTTTTCTAATAAGTTTGATATGTTTCGGGTTCAAAATTGGAAAAGATAGTCAAAAGGTTTATGATTTGCGTAAATGTTGGCAATTACTATGGAAACTGTCGGTTACCCCCAATCAATCGTATTACTCCCAAACGACGTGGTGCGATCCACGAAAGTTACCTTGAGGAATTTAAAGTAATCCCACTATCAATCCTAATGTAAAATGTTGAATATTGTAAATCAGTTGGCACATTTATTCAATCCCTAATGAAACAAGATATTTGAATAAGTAAATTTATCCACAGTTCAAGGGTAATTGCGGTGCTGCTGAGCGCGATAGCGAGGCATTCAACTTCCAGCGCGTTCACTTGGTGCGGGATCGGCGGCGGCGCGCACACTCAGTGTATGCGTATAGACAGTTAGTCACGAGCGTGCACTCGAAATGACAATAGGATATCAAGGTTTAGGAATAAGTTGCAACAGTTTCGATATTCTTATTATTAAAAAAAAAAATTATTATTCAACTGTTAGGCAGATAAAATTGATTTACTTTGGTACGTAGGTACTTAAGAAATATCGTGAGGAATCGTATTTGTAATTTTTTTTTAATCAAATAATAAATTTAATGAAATAGAGTACAAAACGACTGCCCCTCACGTTCACCTGGGTATGAATCAGTGATTTTGACCGTAAGCGCTGCGGCCCGCGGAAAGTGTATCTACCTTATTGGCGAATAGCCCGCGGGTCGGTCGTGAGACGGGAAACATGCGTTTAAATAGTAGAGGTATGGGGAGAAGCCGAAGTCAATTAATTTAATTTGATTTGACATTACGTAAGTGTACAAAGAGTAACTTCTGCTGCGATTTCATCAGCACCCTCAGATAGTGGCCACTCAGCGAACTGAATACATAACTAAACCAGTGCAAGTTACTTCAAAACCAGGTTAGAAAAAATTAACAATAAAATAATTTGTAATCAATAAACGAAAAACCTAACAAACTCTCTATAAAAAGTGAAACTTGAGACTTTGTACAACTTTTTGACACGTCAAAAGTCTGAATTACGAGAACACCAATCGTATCCTATCTTTTCGATTGCTTGATCAAGACTTGACTTTCGAAGTCTACAATGAACTTTCAGCCCGTGGTAAATCGAACCGCCGTAAATGACGACGCGCATGCGCATTGAGACCTGTCAAAACTATAGTTTTGACCATTGAGTTGATTCGATGTAGAAACTAGTGGACTACGAATATCCCCATATGGCATTTTTCAGGTTGGAAATCCTTTGCTTTGATAGTATTAGAGTTGAGTATGAGACACCATTCTACAGTCCCACCCTGGCGACGTTAGGTATGCACCCCTAGGGGAATCGCGAATACGTTGACAACGCTTTACAATGGTAAGAGTCAAAACCTGTAGCAACCTTTTATGGATTTTGTTTTTATTTGTCTGGAGATCACTTCTTCCCAACCGTTTCATTTCACCGCACCCCTTATTGATTTTGTCTCTTTTCGTGCTTCCCCAATCAATATTGGTAAACATTTTCTATTTCGGGAGGAAATTCTGTCAGGGCTTCGATCTCAATAGAATATAAAGAGTTATATATGTATATTTCGCAGCCCTATTGTAAAATCAGCCCCCTTTCCGTAATAAAAACGTTGAAATGACAATCAGCCTGGTATTTTTTAGCCTTTTTGTAAAGAAACTGGAAGAGCTCAGCCTTTTTGCAAAACAAAAAGGCTGAGCATAATCCGCCGTAGTTAGGTGGTCTGGGTGCTCGCCAGCTCGCATCTCAAGAATACATAACATCAAGCAGTCAATCCCTTAGTAAAACTTCAGATTAGTTGGACATATAGGTCAGAATGATGTGTATATATTTTGTCTTTCCATCATTTTTGTAACGAAAAGGCGGCGTATTGTAAAAAGGCTAGGATTTTTACAAAAAGGCTGATTTCACAAAAAGAATGCGACTTATATATAACTCTCAGATTCAACTAAATTCACAAAACTGAGAATCACTGTGAGACGCGTTTCGATAGGTCGTTGTCTATATTTCCATAAACTCGCATTTCTGAGTGAGGATGTAATTTTGATTGGTTTTCTTTGTTTGATTCACGATTTTCCAAACGGATTTAGATGAATAAAATAAATCAATGATGATGGGAAAACCCCATAGTGTATCTACCGAGGCTACCAACAACACTTGTTTAATGATAGCTAAAAACAATTTTATCATCTACGTTCCATCTGATATTGTATCAATCAGAAAGTCGTGGGGAGTGTAGCGTCGCTCTCCTGAAGAATTTCCTTGAAACTGTTGTTGGAATTACCCATCGTCACAATATGAAACAGAAATCTACCCTACTTGTGAGGATAAAAAAAAAATTCAAGTCCCGCATCGTGTACTCAGACCAATTCATTACAGACACCACTGTCAAGATAAATTTGACTCAACCGTTTCAAAGAAGCAGTCATGATCTGATCCACAAGATCTGTGTGCATGTACGGAGATAATATAGCGTTTTCATCGTTTTGTAAATTACCAGTGTTAATATATTGCCGAATTCTCCCTTGAATAGAACATAGGACATCGTCCATCACCTGCCACTTTGGAATTAGAATGTCCAACACTTGAGGACGTTAATTACGGACGAACTTAACAATTTGAGCGTGCAATGTTGCAAACCACCCAAATTAAGATTAGAACTATGGCATCCCGCGGTTATATGATTCGAGTTCAAATATCTCAGACAGCATGCAGTTTGAGGATTATCTTCAGTTATTATGTTTTCTCTAGTGGATTGATGAACATCTGATTTGCTGCACCAGTTGAATCAGAATTACACTAGCTGTACTAATCAATTGAAACATACTATTGCCGTCAAGTGAAAACCTTATAGGAAGTTTCTTCATTACCGAAATCGTTTTTCAAATAATATACCTAGGCATTTGAACGATGCAGATTCGAATAAAACATTTCCATTTTCCCAATTAGGCCGTTGCTGCATCAGCCGGTGGTACCGACGCCATTTAGCAAATCTAAGTATTGAAGTGTTTGTACAATTAATTCTCTCTAATAATTTTGAAATCCCGATTCAAACATTCGTGCATATATTTTCATAAACATCTGTGAATGAATAAATCTACATGCATGTTGATTGCCAATTGGTCTGTGGGAGGTGCCATCGATCGAGTGTAGTCAATGTGTCAAAGTTTACGGGTGATGGCTGATAGAGAGGATGTGCCCCTGTTAAGGCCATCAAAAGATCAGAAAGAGCCCTGTCGAGAAATGTCACCGTCAATATAACTTAAAAAATCCGCTAGTTGCAGTTTTTTTTCTTTTTTTTTTCACGTAACAAGTTGCACATTCAGATTTTATTTTATTATTCGGTCGATTGATTGGGTTCCCCAAGCGGTGTTATAAAAGGGCCGACGTCAGAGGGCGGCCGTTTGTCGAGACCGCACTTTTGTGTCCCGCCGCCTGGAAATATCTCACTGTCCCACGCCATTGGACCCTTTTAAAGAGGTAATTAATTATGACGCTCCTATCTGTGGTCCGATTGTCACCATGAAAACACGCTGGAAACGTGAAAATCTATTAGCCCTGCATTGTGGCTCACCACCGTGATTGGGTGACTCCGGCGGGGTTTTTCACGCCCCGACTCACGGTAAAATTGTTGAAAATAGTCAGCAGAAAGGTTACTGGTCACATTTACAGGTCTCTTTCTTCAATGTGTCGAACGAGTGGGAGTGAATGCAAGGGTTCGTCAGCGGCAGAAATCCAACTACACTTCTCCAATTTCAGTGATGTTGAATCTATGAACAGAAGTAGGTAACAGGTAGTAACAGATTTCGAATGAACGACGAGAATTTAGTGTGATGAAGTTGATGGAGCTCATTTCATTCTTTCCGTATGCTCAACTAGTTTAACTTAGAAATTAGAAATTAGTGCAAGTTTGTAAAATCCGCTATCAGTTGATATTGCCACTCTGCACGTCGACATTAGTAATATTAAGGGATTCCTGAAGAAACAATTGCATCCATCAATGATGAGTTCTTATCAATATCAATTATCAAAGGCAGTTGTGTAAGGCTTGAGGCCAAACTCCTGTTATCTTAACGACTGACCGTTCCTCCATAGATAAACCGTGAGAAAGACAATATCAGCCTCCTTGGAAGACCCAGTTGAGGAAGCGGCATTATTTATAAAACCTATCCTATGTTTGAGCCGAACAAACTATGGAATCACTCGATTGTGATGAGAGTAATATGTTGACATGCCCTGGTCGTTATTACAAACTTATTAATTATTTGATTATTGATGAGCTACGATAAATATTTGATTGGCCCACTGACTCGCTTGCGGGTGCTGTGCGTTTCTGTACCCGGAGGTCTTGGTCACTTCACTCACTGACTCAAGGAAAATCATCTTTCCATTCTGAAAATTGTTTCATACGGTATTTAGCACTTCCTGCAAATTTTCAGATCAGTTCATCTCAAAATCCATGCATTGTTTCCATTTCCCTTCTTATGCTGGTGCAGTGGCTATATTGTGAGTGAAACGTTTATTCATACCGTTCAAATAGTATATTATGTTTATTCAAAAACATTGAAAAGACCAATAATACCCGTTTGTCGCACACATGTAGTAGGAATGTAGAAATATTCGCAAATCTATTTATTGGCTCATCATAACATGATATTATCTCCTATGGTTTGAGGCATCAAAATTATTGGAATGTTGTAAATGCTCGATGGTTTGGATGTCAGCAGTTATTGAATATTATAGACTCAAATCCTGTCCCTCCGTATCTTATTCATATATATATATATTAGGGTGCATCAAATAAAATAAATCAAAAAAGTGCCCCCTGAAAAATTTTCTTTTTTTTTCTGGAGAATAAGAGAGTATTTTTTATTATTTTTTTTGACAACGGTAAGTTCTGCCACCATAACCTGAAAATACATAAAATTGTCAAATTTGTGGGAACATATCTTATAATATCTCTTATGGTGGCAGACCTTACCGTTGTCAAAAAAATAAATACTCTCTTATTCTCCAGAAAAAAAGAAAATTTTTCAGGGGGGCACTTTTTTTATTTATTTTTTTCGATGCACCCTAATATATATATATATATATATATATATATATATATATATATATATATATATATATATATATATATATACATTTCTTATGGTTGGTTTGAAACAGTTCTATAAGAACAGTATATCTTTTGGCACAGATGTGCAGTGAAAATTAAAACACAAATAAAGAATGAAACTTACACAATTATCTATTTTTAATATTTTGGCGTTTGCCTTTTTCAAAATTCTTCACTCTACTCTTCATTTTGAAAAAGGCAAACGCCGAAATATCAATAATAATTGTGTAAGTTTCATTCTTTATTTGTGTTTTAATTTTCACTGCACATCTGTGCCAAAAGATATATAATTTAAAATATATATATATATAGGTAATTCATCAATTCATTTATTTTTATTTGATGACTTAGGCCTTACTTCAACCTGAGGGGTCATTAGCGGCTCTGAACAAAGTGTCTAAAAAGACACTGCAATGGAAACGATTCTAAGGGGAACATGTTGTTATCCATCATCGAACAGAGCGCCATCATATACTCCACTAGCAGTTGGGACGGGGTGAAGTACGAGGGGCACGAAGATACCCGAAAGTGGACAAAAAAAAACCTCAAAAATAAAATAATTCAACCAAGACTAAATTATGAATATGCTTTTAACTAAATCAACAAATTGAAATAAAACTATGACTAGATGCACTCAAATATATTACAACAGATCAGATACCACAGTTTATAGTAGAGCCCAGCGACTGTCAGGTACAGCAACATGATGGACGGGTATGGCAAGTGGCACTGACCACTATTCGCTCCCTCCTTGGAAGTTTTTACGAAAGGGCCTATTGGGCACTAGACCTGAAGGACACCACGCAGACCAGTGACTTCACCCTGCCATTGCTCACGCTAGATTCAATTGGCTTTTTGATGCATGAAGGAGATTTACTCAGAGCCCCTGTATGTATAGTGCATTTTGACAATCCATTATATTTATTCCCGACATTGGGCGAATACAAAGAACCCTGGTTGGGTACGAAAAAAGCTCGAAAATCGAATAAATCTTATTCGTGTACTATTTTACAACTCATTCTGAAATTGGTCAAATATCTTCTTCATTTCTGGAATACCGATGTTTCCAAACATTGTAGAAAACAACCAGTCATGCAGCATGATCGTACGAGCGAATCTTCATAAAATATCTTATTCTCTATCGTTAAATTGTTTTCAAATTTGGGCTTTTTGAGTGCGAGGAAATTGTTAACTAATGATATTATTGCAAAAAATGTATTCTAAATAGCAATCTGATACTCTAGATGAGTTTTTGGATTTTTAGCTTTTTTGTAGTTTTTATCGATTTTTTCATCAATCTTATTGAAATTTAAGTACATTTTTCAATATAAATGTGTACATAAATTTTTTATTGTTCTATTTTTACAGTTAGTTAACTTTATTTGAGGATTATACTGGTAAAAGATTAAAATGTAACAATTTTTTGCCGTTTTAAGCCATTTTTAGTGATTTTTTTAGCAAATGTTTTGGAATTTAACCAATTTAACGTACTCAAAAATTGCTGGCGAACAAACTCATCCTTTTGTTTGAAAAGCTTTATTGGCGCAAGAACGGAATTTTTATCTAAGTCCTTAGGAGAGTTATCGTCTGGAATGATATATGTAAATGAAAAAGTCTCTATGATTTGTTTCAGAATGTCTCAAAACGGATTTCAATGAGGAAATTTTTCAAAAATTTTGTTTCAGAACAAATTTTGAACCATTGCAATAGTTTCATTTTCTGCGATAATTTTCTAAAAGCTGGTGGTACTTTTTTGCCACTCTCGCCAGCATGTATCATCAGGTCTGGCTTTTATGATTGTTTGTATTGCTTTTTTTTTCCTTTCTCTGTTATGGTTTCTTGGGATGATGCCTATGAAAATTCTATTAAAATTGTATAACGTTCATTTTTTTTCTCAATAATGCCATAATATTTTTCTCGTACCTCAGTCTCCAAATGTATTGAATTTAACATATTGGAGATACTTACATCCAAAATTTCATAGCCTTCATTAATGTAATTTCTGGATTCGAAAATTGCATTGCTATTTTTGTTCACAGTTTTGGTGTGCTACCAAGAAATGTATCACAATTAAATTACTTATATATTTAATAATTTTATTACTCAAAAAGATTATTTTGATTTACCAAAACACTGTTTCGGAACCATTTTACCGGAACAGAATATTAGAGGTGGAACAGAAAACGTTTTTAGACCTGGATTGTTGATCGAGTCCTAGAATTCCGAAAGCTTCAGAAACGTTTAGAATCAGATGTGTAAATATATACCCAATTTATCTGCTTCTACATGGATGATTACATTAATTTGTTGTCTGGTGTTGTTCATCCCTAATTATTGAGTTATTCTGCGTGGTCTTTCTAGAGTAAAAGCTGGCTTTGGTCACAGTTTGTGGTTCAGGGTGTAACTAATCTAGGTGATTAAGTCCGAAACAGTTACTTATATTGGAAATTCTATTTTTCCATGATTGGTGTCCATTCGAAAATATGAGGAATGCCACAAACCTATCTTAAATAAATCCACTCTCCAACCTGTGCTTTTTTTATGAATACGGTTAGATCGAAAAACCTGCAATATTGATACAATTTGACGTTGTTATAGGAATTTTCATTTTATAATTTTTTTATTGGATTTTATGAAGTTTAATGGTAATATTATAGGTTTCATGTATACATGTGTCCCTGAGCGTTGAGCCACTGTTGGCTTTAAAATGGTAAAATTCTTTCAGTCAAATAACCATCAATTTTTCAATCCGTCTGCCAAGATATATTTATTATTCATCCTCCGATTTTCGTTAATATATACCTGTAGAAAAATACACACGTAATCCTTTCATCCAACAAATGAACAGGAGAAATGAAAAAAAGTATTGACACTAAAAAAAAAGTGTTGAATCGAAAAAGTAAAGTGATATTTAGGTCTTTCCCAAATTAATGCGAGAAATAAACTGAACTGTGTAATAATTTATTAGTGTAGATCTTTTCTTTTCTTTCTTTTATTTTATGTTGAGTAGACCTTTCCGGGACGTAAGGGCTGGTTCAACCCTAGGATCAACTGAAGCGGTCAATGTGCGACTCTCCGCTTCTACTGCTCACCGGAGAGGAATACCCGCGGAAAGGCGGAGGTCTCGGATGTTATGTGGTTGGACAATCCAGTTAGCTGATGCCAAATTGGCTGCGGTGGTATTTACCTGGCAGAAAGGGGCCGTGTGGCTCAGTGCCTTGTTAAGGGAGGCATTCGTGATGTGCATCGCAGAACTGGGTCGAGAGAAACACCACAAAAACGGAAAAGAGGGAAAATAGTGCTAATTCCATATCGCCTCGAGGCTCTTACCGAGTTGATTCTTTTCCCGCTCGAACTTGACCGCCCACTCAACCCGGCACTCTGAATTCTGCTCGCTCAGTACCCGGCACTTGATTGGGGCCAGTTTATCAATTTCCACGCATTTGCTACCCCATGTAACGCGGGCTCACGGGAGGTCTGGAATAATTCTGTACGGAGACTTTGTGGTTCTTCCATCAAACGGACCAATAATTTAATTGAACCCCTACTTGACTTGCTGGTGTTTGAATTTGTATTCTGCCTGGCAGTACATGTGTTCTTTCTGCAATAAGTATATCGTGGCTGTTCAGTTTCTATTTAAGCTCCTAACTATTTTTGAGTTTTGGATTGTTCTACTTGTTTTGCTGAATTCCATTCAGCAAATGTACTGCTCTTTTATTCCACAATAACTTGTTCACACAACGGATACTCAATCTGTTTACGATTGGAGTCACGTAGATAATCATCCTAAAACATAAGACAAGGACGTTGTCCGGGATTCTACGAACAAAAAGAGTTTGCATTTACCAAAACTATTAAAACACGAGTTTAACGAGCTAACTATATATTTTAAAACGAATTCTACAACAATGATTGAAGATTAAATTCCAAAAAATTGGAGAGATTTCTAAAAAACTGTTCTATGCACATTCCACACGACTTCCATTTTTTTGGAAGGAGATTTTGGATTCTTCTGGCGATATTCACCTGTCTGAAGAAGCTCGGCGTCTGAATCAATGGAACTGCGTCGCTGGATTCCTCCAACTAACCTGCTATTCAAAGTTTCCACCCCTTTTGTGTTCTCCTCCTTCCCGATTTGGTAGCGTCGGCTCACTATCTCAACAGTTATAACACATGGTTGTACCTTACCCTGTACCCCCATCTGATTGTTTATTGAGAATTTTAATCACATGTAGATGTATATGGCGTGTTAGGCTATGCGTCCATTTCACTTGTCTCTGTGGGGCCTTCGTACAAGGTTGTGGACTTTTGGCTTGGTTTCACAAATTTCAGTATCGATGTTGAATGTTTGTCAGTCTCCGTTAAAATCAGCTGCCAAAATGGTTAAAGAAAAAATTGTTAATTTTCAAAATTCCTTCTTAATACTGAAACTGTACTGTCAGATTTTAAATTCTGTCACTGGTTTTCTTTATTTTGCATTGTATGAGTGTTAATGTGCTACCTTTGTTTATCATGGTAATAGGGATATTATTTTATGAATATTTACATAGTGAGTATAGTTATAAATTATACGTTTAATCACCACAAAGTAATTTAGCCCTATTCGCGCCAAACGTCCAGTAATAGGACGAAGGGAATACTTTTGAGAGTTTCCTGTGACTCTGTGATGCGGCAGCGAGTTCGTTTCCGCGTCCAAATTTCGTAGTGGTAGCGGCAGAGCAGGGGGGATTTCCCCAACGTGTTGTTGGTGAAAACAAAGCTGTCGGAAAATCGAGGCGGAGTCCTCCTCCCCTTGCGGCCCTGGCTTTTCATTTTCCATCATATTTCCCATTTATATAGACTAAGAGTGGGGGTGGTTGGGGGAACAATCGCGACCGTATTTCCTAACCCCTCTGCGCGGGCCCCAAGAGTGGGATATCTCCCTTATCTTCAATTCCCGATTGTACGGTACACTCGCCCTTATTCGATCATTTCATCCGTTTTGCCGTCACCTCGAATACCCCCTCCCCCTTTCCTTTCTCATCACACCGACCTGCGCAACACAATGGCAGTTTCTGAATCAAACGTTGAATCATCGCCTCGGCGAACGTTGTTTTCCGTGCAGCGGAGATTAAAAGGAAGGGACGAAACACAAAGGAGGGATTAACCAGTGACTTGATTAATTTTGGTTCATCCTCTTTCCCCTTTTCCTGAGATGTGTTGAAATCAAGGAGACGCTCCCACGGTTATGGTTTTTCTCGAAAATATAAAGTGATACAATTCGTTTAGGATTTGGCTTTTCCTCACCCATTAGCTGTTCAACATCAAAGCCCATACAACTTGAATAATGGAGGTAGCTTTAAACATAATCAATTCTCACAGTAAGCAAAGAAACGAAGAGGATTGGGGAACTGGTGCCAGGGTAGGTCCAGAGATAAGCCTGCTTTTGTAGTTATCTTTCATCGGGAAAGGATAGCTTAGAGGTCAGAGCATTGAGGCAGAAGATCTCGGGTTACCCCCCCCCCCCCTCACACCACTACTCAACTTTGTCCTCTTTACTTCCTGTTTTTTCCCCTCTTTTCCCAATTTAATTCTATCTACATTAACTAACATACTCATTAACGGAGTGTTCTTTCATCCTTTCGTTTCCCGCTTTCCTACCGTTAATATACCTACCTGAAATCTATAGGTAAAGGCGGTTAAGAAAATTAATAAGAAATGAGGTGTTGATTTCAAAACTGTGCGTGGAGAACAGGTATAATGCAGCAAAACTCTAAGGTTAAAACCCTGAGGCATTAGTTTGCAGCCTGTTATGCACGTTGATACTGTCAGGTTCGTTACACAGAGATTTTGTTTATAAATTGTGCTCTTCACTAGAATTTCATGTATGCGTAAAACATTAAATCTACGTTAACCCTAACTCCTGAAAAAACAATCAAAATAGAAGAACCCTATTGAAGTTATAATGATTAAAATGATTCGCTAATGCACAATAGTTGCTTACCATTAATCCAGTTGCAATAAAATTGATTGTGGATAATCTAGGGACAAACCCACACTATGACGGGAGATTTTATTGAAATCGGACCCTACATTATTGAAATCATTTCTCCTTCAATGATGAAACGCATAGGCAGCCGCACACACACAAAGGAAAAACTTAAATTTGTCTGGGATATTTTAAATGTTGATGACGAATAAGAATTTCGATTTTGGAGAGAAATGTGTTTTCATCTTCCAAAAGTGACCGAGATTGAAAGTAGGTCATATATATGTTGTACTTTGGTGAGAAGAGAGAATGTAGTTAGTGGGTGCACATTTTACCTTCCGAAACATGATCAAATCCAAGTTTTGTGTGTTGCAAACTTTCCTGAGAAATACATGCATTACAGGGTACCCCATTCATGACTGGTACGTAGCAGTGGATATAAATTGTCCTCGCTTTGCTTATTGACTATCCTTAACTGAATGTGTCGTCATTAATTAATTGTTTTAACTATTGAATGAAAGACTCCTCTGCCAAACGAAAAAAATTATAATAATAAAAATAACTAAATTTGGCTGAGAATAGAGTAATATGTAAAGTTAATTTTCCTCTTCGTCGCTCCTCAAAGTCATCCTAACTAAATCCCGAATTTTCGCACTTTTCAATTGAATGATTATTGTAAAAAAACGATTGAAAGAGACGAGACAATGTAAATATCATGATTTATCTCCCCCCCCCCCCCCCTTTTTGCCACAATCTATCTTTAATGAAACGCCAACGGTTCGTTGCGTGACTGGATTGGCATCTGGAACACTAAAAATACAATCACGTTAATCAGATGATAATAGTCAAAACTTACCTAACGATTCATCAGTACGTATTGCCCTCCTCCATTCGTCCCATTCCAACATGAAATTTGAAACTCCTGAAATATGTACGTTACTAAAAGGAATGCTTGATTGAAAAAAAAAAAAAAAAAAAAATCCCGCGGGAAGCGCTTAAAACAGTCGGTAGTAATCCCCTCTATCTTTTTTCATCCCTTAATGAAATTCAAAAATACAAATCAAACGCTTCCTGATGCCAGCGCTTGTTTGGTTATTTTCTTATTGGTGTGCTAATCACAGTATGATATCCTCTAAGTAAATATATTGTCAACTGTTTCATCGGTATCTACTGTATTAGGTAACAGAAATACGTTACATATAGAAACAGGATTCCTTTCACTGAGCTTGGAGGTAGGCGAGGATAATGGAGAAAACATTTGAGCGCAACTTCGATCTCCATCACCTTTTCATAGATTACCGGCTAGCATATGACGGCATCATAAGACAGCAGCTCTACAAGGATTTGAATCCTCGGAATACTCGATAATCTGGTGCGGATGTTTGGTTCAACCATGAACCATTCCATGTACCGAGTGAAGGTGAAATAATGTCCCTATAATGCTATGTCCACACTTATATTGATGTATGAGAAGCCTGGAGGAAGGAGACAGAGAAGACCCAGGAATCGTTGGCTTGACAATGTGGAGTCTCTAGAACTGGAGTTACGAGATGGAGAGGGAAAGGCAAGGATCGGAAAGAAAAGTCTACTGTTGTTGGAAGGGCACTAGTTCTACAAGGACCGTAGCGCCAAATAATAAAAATAAATAGATGCAATAATAAAAAACAGAATACTATTTAATATTGTTACGGTTTAATTCTCGTTTGTTATAATTTATGAATGGGCTGTTATTCTTTTATTGAGTTTGTATGCTCAGTAGAAGGTAACCAATTTATTTTTAATCAATGGGCTTGTTGAGGCTTGTTAGTTCGGCCCCATTTTTGATAAATAGTAAGTAAAGTAAAGGAAACAACCATTTCAGGTTCGGGTTTTCGTCCGACTGCTGCAGGAGTCGTCGACTTCATCTACTGTTCTCCAAATAGAGTATCAGAATTCCTGCTGTTGATTTCGCTTAAAGCTACTCATTTGTCTCGCCCCCTTGAGTGTAGAGGGGTTCGCCGTACAGAATCGTGAAAACTACTTGAAGGATGACCCTTAGCAGTCACCCATCCAAATATTCACCACGCTCGACGTTGCTAAACTTCACTAATCGCATGAGAAACGGTTCATTGCAAGGCCTAACCCGTAGGGCATCACTCCCGATATTTGAATGACTGTTAAGACAAGTTGATACGAAAACATCTAATACTCTTGAATACCAGCTTTTTGAGTTATGATCCGAGTATTGTGAGCCGGAATCTTTAAATCTTCGGTTGTAGATCTGCTCAGACCGTTTGTTTCGTTTGGGTATTCAACGACCCGTGCCATCAGAGTCAGATTGTTAACGCGCCTCACGGTTCCCTCGGTGACTGTTGAGATGGCGATTTGGAGAACGGGAGGCATCCAGGGCGAAGCGGAAAAGCCGATGTTTTAATCAAACGTCAATCGTTCGACGCCGGCAATGATTCGATTCCCTAGGAAGCAATATGAAGGGCGCGTATGAGGCCCTGGGGAGCTCGGGCGAGCGACAGCCACACACGACGACGCCAACACCCCCCTCACCACTCTGCCCACCGTCTCGATAACGACCTTCTTATTATCACTCACTTCTAGTAATAAACCGTCTCCTTCGGATTCGCTCGGTTCCAGGTTTCAATCTCCGGGGCGAAATGTGTGTGGACTGAACCGGCGCAGCGCCTACCTGTCAGTCGCTTGACGTTACTGGGAATGTCCTGTGAGGCAGAGCGACGGAAATCAAGTGTGCATCGGGGAGGAAATGGTACATTTTTTTAGGCTTTTCGAATTTTTCAACGCTAAGGGATTATCGTTCGGATAGTTTTAACGAATTTTTGTGAAAAATGGAACTATTGCAATGCTCAAAAAATATTTAAATTAAAATTCATTCATGCATTCCATAAGGAAGGATGATTTCGTTAGACTACCCTTCTTTAACACAATCAACTCGGAAAAAGTTGATTGACTATGAACTGGAACATTGAAAATTTTGTCTCCAAAATTTTACTGAAAAATATTCTTAAATTTTATTGAAATGTGCTAAAAATCGATAACAACTGCAAATAATAAAATTGTAAAAAAATCCAATAATTTTTCGTTTATAGCAGAATATTTTTGAGAAGGGGTTTTCGTTTCATGAAATTGATAGTTGCTGGTAATACCTGTGCACACTAATTGCTTGAATTAAAGATAATTCAACAAAAAAATAACCACTATCTTACGAAACGTCAGTCATGAGATCATGCTGCATGAGTGGTGTTTCGAAATTACATCTACCAACAACTGTTTCTGTGGTGAGAACAATTGTTTTAGATTGTGTTATAACGAATTGGCACGAAATTGTTCCTCGTCGTGTTTCAGGGTGAAAATTGTGTACCTACTGTCAAAATCTCAACTGCTTAAAATGTCCTCGTGCCATTGCAACTCCTTGTATTCCTGTATTTCATGTCCTCAGGGTAGAGGTACATCCTTGGCCTCCGCTCTGACTATTATTGAATTTTGCCTCTCTTGGACACAAGTTGCGATGCTTTATACTTAAAAGGCAGAAACAAATATTGCGAATCAATAGATGTACTGAGTATTATTCAGATGTATGTTTTCTGTTTTTTATCTGAAATGCATTATCTGAAACGCAAATTTAAGAGCTGGTTATTTATTTCATTTTATTCTTTTATATTTGTTCCCTACTAATCAATGTATTTATGTATTGGCATCATTATAGGTAGGTGTAGTGAGTTTTATTATTGTGGGGTAGCCAGGAGTGAATTATATAAATAATCTAACCACAAAAATAAAACATCAAACAAAAATAAGAGCGCAAACCTTCTTCCAATCCCAATCATTGCACCCGTCTTGGAGCACCATGACGATAAGATTTTACCACGACTGTAAGACCCGGTATCGCCTGGAATGACATATTTCTGTACTTTCAATGTTTTCTGTAAACATTTCAAAATTCATTGTTTCAGATTTACCGAAACCGATTTTTTGTTAATTACTAAACCTCATAACCATAATTTTATGTTTTTGAGTTGAAGTCGACATGTTTCGGATAGTTTTACGTCAACCGTTGTTTCCTATGACACTTATTTGTATTGGTATGAGTGTTTCGACAGTGAGGACAACTTGGGGGACTACCATAGTGTACCTCACTACTTGTCGAAATATTGAAAAATCTTTGCAATTGAGAATTGATCCACTTGTCTTCAAGAATTGATACTAGTTGACATTGTGCTTTGACACAACATCTGTGAATACAGGAATGAATGGATCGTTCCATGATCGTAGGATGATGGATGATCGTTTCGCTTCAGAAGAAGATTGGGGACGAAGTACTTTAATTCGCCTGCCGTCACCGAGTTTTGGGAATTATCCTTGTAAGGTTTTCAAAGTTTTCATGGGTCGTTCGAACCCTTAATTTTAAAATTTTTAAGCGCTCCAAACTATTTAGGTAGAAAACAATCTTAGCTGCTTTGGTCCTCTTAACCTGGAACCATCCGAGAACTTATTATATCAAAAATATCACGATCCCCTTAATATATGCTTTATTGAAGTAGATATATCAACTTCTTGTCAACTACTTAAAACTTATCTAATGACTGGGCTTTAGTCGTTCTTGGTTAGCCACTTGAAATAATTTACTTGCACACACCATGATCTGTACACCATGCTCCTTGGATGGCTAAATTAGTATACGCATCAAGATATTCATGTTTTTGGAGACAAGATTAGTTCCAGCCCAGGCTAATTAGTCCTGCACTCCAATAATTGTTTTTCCATTGCTCTATTTTTTGTTAAAATCCACCAGCTCTACATCATTCATGCACAGCTCAAACACCTTACTAGTATCATTTCTAAAAGATAATGACAACGGGCTAACCACAGTAATTCTTTCCCGATTAGTTTCTCCAGCCACAATGCAGCATCCATTCACTCCTGTATTTACAGATGTTTTGTCTAGCACCACATCTACCAGTTTCAATTCTTGAAGTACGTATTCCATATGCAGTGCCTTACAAAAGCCGAAGCACTCCCACAACTTTTTACTAAGGAAAGGATTGGAAAGAATTTACTATCCCAATTAACGACATCTAAACTTTCGCTACTAAAACGATCATGGATATTTTAAACAGTTGAGTTCCTTCCAGCTCAACGTCTTCTTTGTTCTTACATACAAAAGAGCCATTGAGCACTCCCTTCTATAAATCTAGGAACCGGAAATTTATAGAAATTATTATTGATGCCAAATCTAAAAAATTTAGGGACATTTAGGGGGTACCACAATAAAATATGAAAATTTCACTTTTTCGGACCACCCAACTCGGCATACATTGGGGAAAATAAAATAAATAAGAAACACTTAATCAGTTTTGTTTTGTAGCAATGGCCATAGCGTAATTTTATTTGGAAATTCACTATTATGGAAGACTATAAGTAACCAACTATCCGTAATCATCTCTTGCTGTTACCGGCTTCGACGAAGATAATGATGTAATTTGCTCGCGTATACGACAGCGGATAAACCCCCGCTCTTGATTACGCGTAAGAACACAGAAGAGCGAATTCCATCCTCCAACGCGCCCATGTTACTCGGTTACGTCAATAATAACTTCCTTTGAGGGGGATATTTCATCCACTCAGCGCATATGAACCGTATCGAGCTTGAAGAAAAAAGAAGAGGAGGAAGGGTACTGGAGTTCAGGTATCGAGGGGTAAAAGTGCATTAGAGAGTAAAACAATTAAGGGGCAGAAGAGCCCTCAGGGATCCCTGGGACTAAGATTGGAAGGGACAGCGCCGTGGATTAGCAGATCCTGTTTGGACCTTTATCCCAGTTCACTTAAAACGCCATTACTTTGTGCGGTTTCCATCGTCTGGGGACTCGAGAAACCAACATGAAAAACTCGACGGTTGACCCGATCCTTTTCCCCAGCTCCTACCAGCTAAACAATTAGGTACTTATGGGATTTGTAACGTGCCTTCTAGTAAATGTTGTTTATTTATACGAGAATGAATCACTAACGTACCTCGATAAGTACATTCACGCTTGAGGTGCGTTTTGACCAAAGGACATACTCAACACCTGTTGAATAATCGTGCGTTCGTGTGTGTGTGTGTGTGTGTGTGTGTGTGTGTGTGTGTGTGTGTGTGTGTGTGTGTGTGTGTGTGTGTGTGTGTGTGTGTGTGTGTGTGTGTGTGTGTGTGTGCGTGCGTGTGGGTGTGCGTGTGTGCGCGCGCGTGTGTGTGTGTGTGTCATTCTATACGATACGTCTCCTTAATATTGATATTAAAACTCCGTTGTTGCGCCAAAAAATCAATCTTCCTAAATCAAAGGATGAGTTCGTTGGCAAAATCTGTTCGTGCACATAGATAATAGATAGTATTAATGTTAATTTAGAATGTAGCTTTAAATAGGTAATGTGAAGACCGAAGCATAAACGTTATAGGGCTCGGATAATGTCATCTACCTGGATAGTCAACGACACTTGACAACTCATTATAAAAAATTCCACTCATGCAGCATGATCGTGTGAGCGAATTTTCGTAAATTATCGTACTATATATTGTTACATTGTTTTGAAAATTAAGGACTTTGAGGGAGAAGAAAATGTTAACTACCAATTTTATGGCAAAAAGCTCGTTCTAAATAATATACTACGATTCAAAAAGAGATTTTGGAGTTATAACTTCTTTGCAGTTATTATATATTTTTTAGAACATTTTAATGAAATTCAAGTACATTTTTCAACCTAATTTTGCACATATATTTTATAATGTTCTATTTTATAGTTAATAAACTTTATTTGAGCAATATTCTACTAAAAAAGTATGAATTTAACAACTTTTAGCCGTTTTTGCTATTTTCAGTAATTTTTTCAGCACTTTTTTTTTCAATTTCACCAATTTAATGCGCACAAAATGAGCACACGAACTTGGCCTTACGTTTAGAAAGCTTGATTTTTTGGCACAAGAACGGAATTTTCATCTCAATCCTAAGGAGAGTTATCGTCTGGAAGGACACACACACACACACACACACAGCTTCATTTTCTACAAAAATTCGCTAAAACGTATAAATCAATATGAAATTTTGTTTGTTAACAGTACGGTCATGCATCCGAATAGGTTTTATATTACTTTTGGTTTATTGTTTCCAATAATATGCCTATGTGATCGTATAGCGAAAAATTCTTATAACTCCCCCTCAAATTTTGTCACTTTACGTTTCAAGGTGCGTAGAATCCAAATTTGAAATGTCCGTCCGCCGTCCGCCGTTCGCCGTCCGCAGTCCGGGCCATTAAAGGACTAAGAATTGCCTTAAAAAACCCGTTCTTTCGCACATAGACTCCATTTGGGGTCTAGTTGGTCCTAACGTTTAACCATCCCGATCGTTTTACTCGCATAGATGCTATAGGCCAAAAACGGACGAAAAAGTGTCTTTTTCGAGGCTTTGAGTGTTATACTTACGCACGCGCGCACGCCTGGCACGCTTGGCAGGGGGTT
Organism: Adelphocoris suturalis; assembly: GCA_030762985.1. Taxonomy (NCBI): domain Eukaryota; kingdom Metazoa; phylum Arthropoda; class Insecta; order Hemiptera; family Miridae; genus Adelphocoris; species Adelphocoris suturalis. The sequence continues at coordinate 19,800,050 of CM061045.1, read as the reverse complement.
ACGGTGGGTGTTGAGGTGGCTGAGCGGGGGGTGGAGTGAGAGGAGGCGCCGCGGCACCTTGTGGTGGCTGGGGTGACCAGGGGCGTAGCAGAGGGGTGTAGGAGAATGGATATTTATTACTTTTACGTGTTATACCCATATAATACGCCGCTCCAACCTGAGGGGGGTACGGCATTAGGGGCATAGTGGAGTAGCAGAAAGGCGTCCGGGGCGTATCGGAACGGATATAATATATATTTTATATTATATTTTATTACTTTTCCCCCATATAACATTTAACGTACCTTGAAGACACTAGTATATTTAGTATATTATATCATACATTAGTATGTTACAAAAATAATTGATCCAGCCCATCTAAAATCCTTCGTTCTTCTTCTTCCCAAAATCTTCTCAGATAGTTCGAAGCAAACCGTTTTAAAATTAAAATTGCATTACATGGGCAGGTTGGAGTCTGAACCCTCTGGATGAATAGCTGTTTACTTATATTTCTGCCTAGGTAAGTGGGGTGTCGTCACCCAAGTAATTTCGGACGCAGAATCGACTGGGATATGTTCCAGATGCTTTTGGAATCCAGTGTACCTACGGATTTAGTTTGATTCCTATAGAAATTAGCTCCGTAGATTGAATGAGACCACTCGGGTGGCTGTACTATCATCCATTTGCTCCCCATCGGGAGCGCAGCCTGTAACGCGAGAACAGAGGTGGATACTAGAAAAGAGACTGGTGAAAGCCCCAGAGCATGCTAGTTACTATGGCTGGCTATCTGATTCAGAAATAATAAACCATTATGTAATAATTTGCTGCGTTTTTGAACCTTTTTTATATTAAATGAATCAGCCCACAAAATTGAAATTTTTAGTTAAGAATCTCATGTATTTGTGTAATTTTTTCAGGAAAAGATACAGCTTGTTCCGATCTAATCCGTTAAGGTAGTTATCGAATAATTTCTTATGCTCCAGGTGCAGTCCACCAAGATGCATGTTCCTGAACTCAGTCATTGTAGGGCATTTGCAGAAAAAGTGATTAATGAGCACAATAATAATTATACTATATCATAATTATATAACTGGTCAAATTTCAAGAAATTTGCTCAAAAAATCACTAAATATTCCTAAAAAATGCTAAAAATTATTAAATGTATATATTTAGCAGAATTTTAGTCAGATAAGCTTATCAACGATGAACTAGAACATTAAAAAATGTATGCACAAAATTATGTTGAAAAAGTTAGGTGCTTCAATTTTAATGAGCTTTGCTAATAAATCGATTTAAAAAAACTGCAAATAAAAGCTAAACATTCAAAATCTTTTTTGAGAATATTATTTAAACCGAGTTTTTTGCTCATATAATTGGTTGTGAATCATTTCTAAGCACTCATAGTTCTCAAATTTCAAAATAAATTTACATGATATATAATATGATAACTTACGAAAATTCGCTCACACGGTCATGCTTCATGACTGGATAGATAGGTACTCTTGGAAAAAATCACGCTTCTTCATGGTTCATCAGCTCTGATCCGAGACCGAAATGAGATATTGCAATTCTGTTTCATCATCGTGTTCAGCACTATAAAAATCTTCAAAATGAGCTATTACTCGGAAAAAATGGGAAATAATTTCGAAGTTCATAATAATTTCTCTCCTTATTGGTTAGTTCAACAAATTTTGGATTTTTTTCCTGATTTTTATTTTCTCACAACGAAGTATCAGCCACCCCCACCCCAAAAACGCTCTCTATGTTTCACTTCGATATCTCAAACATTGTGGGTGAAAATTAGGGAGGGATGGGCGGGCAGAGGGTGGGGGGGGGGCGTACATTTTGGACACTTTGTGTATAGGCGAGAACAACTGAATATGTCGAATGACATGATATCTGGGATTCACTTCAAAAACTCATGTAAATCAGAACCTCAGGTGGAAGTGAGAGGGGTCCAGGAATTTCATCTAAATTACACTAGATAGCTTCCTCTTCACTCTCAGCTCAGATATGTTATACTTAATAGTAGTGCCGAGAATAGTAGTTCCTGGTCCCAGACAAAAACGAGAGTAAAAAAAATTATTGTTTCCCAAACTCATTTTTTTTTTTTTTTTTAATTTATTTATTTTTTTTCCATTTTACAGCTTGCTTATCAATTTTGGTTCCGTGTCTATCTGTCTGTGCCATTTTCTTGTCATTTTTCAGTCGGATTTCCATGAAAATGTCAGGGATGTGTGGGTTAACTACTGGGTGATCTCCAATAAATTGCATTGCCGTCGAATCCATAGCGTATGCGCATGCGAAAACGTGAATCGTCAACAGATATGCCAGTTAGCGAATTTGGTGTCTTTAGCTACCCCCACCCCTCCCGCCAGTTCTGGCGCTGCCCTCATTGAGGACACAGTTTTTACTTCTCTTCTGATGATGGTCATAGTATGGACCAAAACGTCATGGACACAATAAAAGTTATTGCAGAGGTGTTTTGATTATTTTGTTCTGGGCCGAATCCCAACCATACCTGAATACAAATAAACATAGATGAAATTAGATAGCAAGAATCCGTAATTCATTTATGGGAATGTTTCCTTTCTTACCTTCCTTTTGTAAAGCGACGTATTTCCATGGAAAAGGATCCACATTCATCGACTGTCATTCTTCTAAATTTCCTGCGTTGTATTTCATCATCCCATGATGCAATCACATTCGAAGAATAGCTCGTGAGTGTCTCGGCGATGTGAGTCCGTACTCTATCCGTTCATAATTTAGTATTATAGGGTCAATTGAGTTCAAGGAATGCACTCGGCGTCATAAACACGTTGATTTATTGGCGCTGCAATAAATTGATTGATTAGAAAATTCCAGTCTTGTGACTGTTTCTGAGGATGGATATCGCGTGGTATTCTCAATACAGCATATTATCAGATAGCAAATATCACTGTGTTTGGCATGATATTTGCCATTTTCGCAAGATGCAGAGAAGTAATAATTTATTCAACTCTTCTGATAAAATGTATTAAATTTACACTTTGGCTTGTGTTCGTTTTGAAAGAATATGACCTTGAATATAAACCTACATTGAAAAATATTGGTAAGTAATGCATTAATTACAAGGACGTTCCTATTTATTTATTCATTCTAACATAAAGACGGGCTAAAGCCCAATTACAATAATTATACGAATAATTACAATGATTATATGAATAAGTACAATAAATATGAACAATGAAAATGAAAGGAAGAACAACAATTTTTGGAAAATAAGTTGAAACATCGCAACTCAAACTCTACTCTTTGTATGGGATGTATGATTATAGAGAGAATGGGAATAGATCGTGATTTTACTAGAATTACCCCCTCCATTATAATCTATCATGAATATGCTACAAGCAACTCCTCCACCCTCATAACCACTATGAAGTATGAACTGCCTTTCGATATCGAACAAAGAACGATTCACGGAAAATAGATAAAAATTAATCCAATCCCTCCCAATTATTATGAAATTTGAATTTACTTGAATTACTATTTGAATTTGAATTTAAGTTTAAATTTGAATTATTTGGATCCACGGAGAGACCAATTACTTCGAGCGAAATAGTAATACAATCAAAGTCGGTTGGAAATAGAGTGAATAGTACAGTTTATGCCCCCTTCTATCACGCCTCACGAAAATCCGTCATCAACATGAAATTCCTGATTTTTTGCACATCTAAAACAAAGGATTATATACAAGAAAAATAAAATATCATGATTTATCGGAATTTCTTCGTATATTTACCCCAACTGATGATAAATTTTAAACTGGCAAAGTTTGTTGCATGACTGGACCAAATTCTTAAATGAACGAAAAAAGAATCACGAAAATTGGATTGTAGCCTGGGCAGAGCTTAAAAGTATCACTTATTACCACCACCCTCCTTAATAGTAAATCCAAAATGTCCAAGGTTTGTTACACAACTATACATTAAAATTAGGATCGAACAAAAACACGCACACACAAACACACCTTATTTTTTTTTTACCGATTCGAACTATCACCAATGATCGTTCCGTCTGAAAAGGATTTGTATTTAGCTATTTATTTATTTATTTTATTTATTATTTTTATTTTATTGTTGTTTTTTTTCCTTTTTTCTCATACACACCTCCGTGGATCGATTCTAATAGGCCGTTCCTCTAATTTACTAAGCTTTGCTTATATGATATAACTGTAGGGACTTCCTAAAAATTAAGTTTCGGAGAAAAATAATCGATCAAAAGGTAAATATTTTAGTGAATAATAAAATTGAGGGTCACTTACGAACTAAATCCCAAGATTATCATCACCACGTGATCAAGCGCGAAAAGCACCCCAAAATCACGTATCACGTGGAACAGTTAATAAACTTAGAGGTTTTGTGCATAAATTCTCGTTGCGCCACTGTTTTTGTTCATTTATCATTCGATCATTCGATCCCGATGAAATTCTCCGACTGCTGCGCAGGTTGGGGTTGAGATGGTGTTCTTAGGAAGCAGGACATTGTTTTGAACTGTACAATTGAACGTCTCTCTTCCTTATCTGTATTTCACAGTCTTTGGAACAATATTGTTTCCGTAACTTTCTGGGATCAAAAAATAATTGTCCCGAGCATGACTATGCCAAATTCCAGACAGATTTATGTTGCTACATACAATATATATATTGATATATGTCCATCATAGTGTACTTCCAATCATTTTGTCCCGCAATTTCCTCATCAACTAATTACACAGGCCCAGGTGACTAGAGTGCTCCGAGAGTGTTACGGAAGTGTCCGCCAGCGTGGTAGACTTTTAATTTTTAAAGGAAACACATAAGGTCATAGATTCTAGTGAAATGCACATTAGATACTTTACTGAGATAAAAATGTGTCTACAATATTACCTCCTTCATTCCTGAGAATCTCCGGAAGCCCTAAATTTTTCCTCTTCATTATATTGAGTATTTAGGCACATCAATACCTCATAGGGAGTTAAATGCTTGTTCGGAAAGTATGTGAAGCCTCACCTGATGTTGGTACAAAATTGTTGGTGGATTTTGGAAAATTGAGATATTACATGCTATAACCTCTATCGAGTACAGAATGCACATTAAAATTATGGTCTTCATAAGGAAGTATAAACCACAAGTTCATTTCTAATTCATCCAACCTTTCAGTTTACCAAAACATTCATTAACTTTAATTAATGAGGGTTGGTTATAAATGTCATGTTAACCAATGGTTTTTAACGATTATCAAATTAGTAATTTTATACAAAAGGAAATACATATAATGGGTTTGAACAGTTGTATATCTCATTTCCCTGGTGAAATCATGCGATTAAGATCAGTTTCCCACCCTCTTAACATATTTTCTATTTTTCTCTCTCCCTTCGAAACGAAATGGTGTTTAATGGCTTTGAAAACAGAAAACATAATATTTTACCGAAGAAATCCCTTCCAAGATCCCAGCCGGCCTCCCTATGTACGTGGTTCGTGGATTTAAACTACAGAAAACCATTATCACCTTCATCACGTCGCCCAATAACTTTTAATAAGCTCGTTGAACTGAATGCAATGAACGATATTGAGCGAAAACGGCGTTGTAAGTCTGCTACCAGCATGGCAAAGGGTTGAGGAATCTTCAGAATCATTGTATTGCAGGGGGAAAGAGTATAAGAAAGAAAAGTCCTATTGACTCCGCTTCGGTACTCGTTATCGATTTGCAAACAAAGTGGTGTTTTCCAAGCGCGGCGCAGAGGGGAAATAACACCCAAGGTACCTACCTTCTACAAGGGTCGAATAAGAATGAGAATATTTTTCAATTCAACTGGGCAGAACAACAGAAACTAACCTTTTTCCTCCTGGCAAGGTGGGTCCGTTCCCCTCGGGCTCCCTTTTTTGAGGCAAATGGACGAGTTTACAGAGCGGACCGACCTCAAAGAAACTGATAGAAGAGAAATTGGGTCCGGCCAAAGGATGCCCCATCCCTTATTACTAGTGAAGGATATTGCTCTAGCTCGAGGCTCTCCCTCCACTTCCGCCGCTCCCTCGCAACCTCCTTATCTGGATTTAATTTTCTTTCATGTGAATGTATAGCCTACCGATGGAGGGTTAAGCCAACTTTTGTTACCCTCCTTTGCTCCGTTACTATAAAGTTCTTTATCTTTTTGATATTCATTAGGTCCTGTCAATCGTTTGAGAATATACTGTAGGTAGATGAGTGTCTTCATTACACTGAAGATATCGAGATCAAAGAGGAAATTTCCTTACCGTTATAAGACGTTCTATTTACTCTAGCCTTCAGTGTATATATGTATATATACTCAGGCAGTGTACATGATGTGAGGAAATATTGAAGAGGATTGAGAAGGTTTTATATTATGGCATCTTCTATAAATATCGGTCATTGGTATTCGTATAAGCTCACTCTCATATTATTGGTATCCGTAGGTTTCTATGCAGATTTTCTTGTACTTTAGCAAAGAAAAGTGATTTGACATATTCGTTTAAAAAAAGTTCCCCAATGAATTTTATCGCAATTGCTTGAGTAATGATTATTGAGCAAGTCGGGTGACACACGTGGATCTCCGAGGCTAATGGTACGATCCTGATGAAAGTGACACTAGTGACGTTGAAACTAGCCATCTTGCGTATGTCGTTGTTTGATGATAATTTTTGGCAAGAAGGTCACCTTAAAAGGCAGAAAGAAACTACCTTAAAATGAATCCCCACTTATGACTAGAGACTGGTTTCACAATAATGTGCCAAATTCACATACCATTTTCACACAATGGAAAAAAGCGAGTCCCTATTGGGAACCTGGCAAGTTCTTTGAACCGTTGCATCGATGATGGATCGCTGCACGTTCATAACAATCGATCTACTACAATTTAACTAAGATTCAGGTCAGGGGGGGTTATCGTGAAGTCTTCAACTCCGCTGTATATTTTCAAAGCCGCTGAGCAAAGCGTAAACCGTGTTGCTAAATATCTGTAAATCTAAAATTCCTACTAGAGTTTCCATTAAACGTTAAACGTGTTAGTTCTCCTCTCACCGGATCGATCGAAATCATATACTACGTACACATTGTGTGAAGGCCCATACAGTGTTCGTTCTTAACGTTATTTGATGTCCTTACGGAGCCATTCCTGGATGGTTATATGAAAGGAAATGAGATGAAAAGTTAATTTATTCCATCCATATGACATTAAAAGTCATTATACTCACTTAAACCTTATATATAAAATAATAAAGGATGTAGTTGAAAGTAATATTACCGGAATACAGTTCCGAACTAAGTGGGGGAGTTAGCCTACGCACAAAGTGAGGTTCTTACTAACTTACTCATCTAAATGTTTATCTAAATGTTAAATATTGTTCAAAACATTATTGAACATATTGTTATTCTCATATTACTATTGTAATTTAATTATTATTTGAACAGGTTTTCGTATTCTTGCATATCCCTTTGCCATTAGAAAATTGAAAAAATATATATATATATATATATATATATATATATATATATATATATATATATATATATGCAGTCCATATATTAGGTAATATATTCAATATGACAGAATGTTATTTTATAAAAACCACGAGAGAGACACTCTTTAGTGTGAAGAATAATTGTGTAGAACGACGTTGTCGATTCCCGGGAAAATTAGGGAGCCGAGTGAATAAATTAAAACCCCTTTGAAACAAGATATTGTTTGAAACGCGATTTCCATTGACCTACATATCCCCTGAATCTCTCTCACCCTCTTTGTAAGGGTTGAATGGACTGACAAGAAAAAAATCATCTTTCTCGCGAAGAGAGCCTGAGAGCTGGGGCGGTTTTAACAAAAATTAAGTCGGTACTCACTCCAAATTTTCTTTAAAACACCGAGAATATAGATGAAACTTAACTGCAGTTTATCTATAGTTATCGGAAGCATTGTTTTCAATTTCGGGAGATGAAAGATTTGATGTCTCCGGAATCAAAATTTCATCTTGCATTACGTTTTGGACCATTCTGTACAAATTTGGTTCCGTGTCTGTCTGTCTCCTTGCAAATCTTTACAACCCGCATAACGTCTACAGTTTTTATCCTATTTTAATGAAATCTTCAGGGGATTTGTGGCTTAGGCTATGAATTGTCCCCTACCAATTTCATTGCACACATCAATATTTCACTCTGCGCATGCGCAGAAGTAAATTCCAACAAGCATCTTGATTTTCTGATCTCGATTTAATTTGTAGGGTTGTTAGAAAAAGACTATTCACTCACCCCATATCAACATGAGTTTCATCACGATCGAATCATTAATAACTGCTGCGCATGCCCGTACCTCAAATCCTTGTAAAGAGCATGCAATTTATAGTTTCTTTCTGATTTCAATGAGATGTCAGGGATTGAACGGTTTAGATTATACATCGTCCCTAATGAACTCTACCGCTCCCAAACCACTGGTAGTTTTTGACCATACGCGAACGTAACATCTATCAATCATCATAGCATCATTTCCTTATTGCCTGATTGGAGATTTTGCTGAAACTCCAAAGGAACCTTCGTTGAATATTTAAAGATTATTTCAAACATTTCAATGTTCTATACATATATATTACGGAAACAAAGAAACTATGTGCCTCACCCAACGTGGCACGCGTGTTGATGTAAGCAAACGTGACAGAAGTGGGTGTTAAATGTATTCAAATTATACTCTGATCTGATCTAAGATGTAGCCAATGAACTCAACCAAATCATTACAATGGACAAAAGCGCTGGTATTTTGAATTAAAGAATAATTAAAACTCTAACACAGGCGCTCTAACATCGATTCGTGGAGTCCCTGCTATAGGGATAAAAAATGACTTGAAACATTGTTTTTTAGAAGATACATTCTTATGTCAATGTAACTGTTCGTAGTTGTAAATCTCTTTCCATAAAGGAGCTAAATGTTTTAATCACACAAACTTTTTTTTTTTTAACAAACTATTGAATTTGAAAAATGAATAAATAAATAAAATAAAGTGGGGAGGACGTCCAGGTTTACCCGACGCCGGCTCTAGGGATGGAGGAAGTTGCAGGAGGAGGAGAAAGAAGAGAGGGATGAAAGGAAGTTCTCCTATAAAATGACCACCAGTTGACGTAAGAGCCCCTGAGGACGCGAGTGGTGATACCACAGAGCACTCCTGCCGAGATGCCCAACTCGAGCAACTCCGTGGCGCTTTTCCCGCACCACACCCTGCACCATGACACGGTCGCGGCCATGACCTTGATGTTATTGGTTGCCACTCCTTTTAGCTCAGATATCGCTTGCCGCAGATCATTACTATCATATTTACTTATCTTAGCCCGCCAGGTCTACTCCATGTCCACACTGCCACTGACAACCTGGACATCCAGGATTATGGCAGACCCATCGGGCTTGATCGCAACGATATCTGGCTTCTTGCCCCGGTCACTTGGCATGTGATATAGTCTCTTCCTTTCGATATCCCAACCGCCCTCTGAAGCCCATTCCACCCACTGGGTAGATATGGGGGATTCAGAGCACTGTCGGAGTTCTTTACCATCTTCTGACTCATGCAGTGCGCGAACTCAGCAGATGGACTGGGTTTTGGAGCAGTTGGTGTTGCTCGATCTCACCACAACAACTGCTGCCGCACAAAGTCCAGGTCAGCAGCAGTGCGGGCGACCTCCCAGCTCGAGCCCCCAAGGGCAAGCAGGCACTTGTGGCTTAATGATGGGATGCTGGCTGAGAGAGAGAGAGAGAGAGATACACCAGAGCGAACTTAACGATCTAACTCACGCACACATAAGCACACACACACACACACACACATATACCGCTGTCTCCTCTACGAACCATTGTGTCTCAAGCCCATCAAGAAGCTATCATAATCGATAGGGCTTTCTCTAGGAACATGTGAAGTTTTCTGGATCAACCCAAGAAGTTAATTACTTTTCATAGTAATGTTGAACACAAAACTTGGAAGTGGATGAGTACAAATAGTGCGCAAATCCCATAAAACTATCCATTATGGTTGGGGATTGGTGTTGACCAATAGAATTTTTCTGTGAAGTGCTCTTTCCATTAGTATAAAAATACGTATTTATTCAACGCTGGTCTCAATTTCGCCAAATCGTAGATCAAATAAAACGAATTAGATTTCATATTAATTTTAATTATTTTCGAACTGAAATCAAATATATAAAAAATTGTACTCTACTCCGATTTATTGGCCCTACAGCTACTTCGTGATGACACAAAATGTGTTATCTCTCAAGTTTGAGATTTCTATTTCGTATTCGGGCTCAGTTTTCTTCATTCTTCATCCTCATTTTAAATATCCCCATGGTATTACAGTGCACTTAAAATCCATCGACTTATGTGAGAAGAAGGGTTTCAGGTACATTTACCCTTCCCTCAGAGAGTCCGTTACTCCCAAACTGCAACGTTGTTAGCTCTTGGCAGGGTGAGGAAGGGAATCCACTCAGGGCCGAGCGCACTCATATAAGGGCACCATTGTACTTTATTATGCGCCAGTAATACAACTCGAGGTAAAAAAAAAAAACTTCGACCGAAAACCCACATATCACATTTTCAAGCACCCCGTAATCCATTTTTTTGGTTAGTGTTATTGGCAATTTCCATACCAGCTTAAACTACTCCAATTTTGCGAACTGACTGTATGAGCTCACTACTAAAACAGACCGAGTAACCACTGCGGAACTTTGTCAATTACAGGTGGATTGAATGACTGTTGGTGGAGCGGAGGGAACGAGGTGGTACGCCAAGGGTTAAGGGGTTTGAGGTGTCGATAGCGGTGGAGAGCCCGTGATTGAATGCTGTCTTCACGTGACTCGGCACCATAAATCCTCACCCGAACCGTGTTCCTGCCGTCGCAAGTTTCTCCGTTTCCGCTCCGGCTCCCCTTTATCCGGGAGAAACTAGGCTCAGGCCTGGCAATAGACTTCGCCGAGCTTACCGGAGGCTGGAGACAGTGCTTGGAGCTATGTGGATGTTACACGGTTTTCAATAATCATCCTTTGTTTTCATCATTTTTTGTGTAGATCACTTTATCCTAGAAGTTGGAAGAAAGAAACACGGACTGCCTTAATCGTTTTTTGCGAGCGCTTTCGGGAGATACGTTTCCCAAGCTCTGTAATTTATTGCCACAGTATTAGATAAACTATTATAAAACATGATTTCTGAAGATTTTCACCGAATTTTCGTAAAAAATGAACCTGTTGCAATGGTTCAGAAAATTTTAAAATCAAATTTTCTTTTGAAAAATTTCTCCATTGAAATCCGTTTTGAGGCATTTTGAAACGATTCCTGAAGTAGTTTTGGTGAAGGATGAAAACACTCGCGTGTAATATTATTTTGAGGTGTTACAGATGGTCGGAGAATATAGGAAACAAATAAATACAACTTACTGATTTGTGATTTTTCAATTTCTCAATGTGATTTCTATATGTGATTCTCAATTTTTTAAGTTATATTTATTTGTTTCCTATATTTTCCGACTATCTGTAACACCTCAAAATTATATATATATATGTGTATATATATATATATATATATATATATATATATATATATATATATATATATATATATATATATATATCGACGATATAGATGATAACTCTCCTTAGGATTGTGACAAAAATCTCGGTCTTGCGCCAAAATATCAAGCTTTTGAAACGGAAGGATGAATTAGTTGACCAAAAGTTTTTGAGTACATTAAATTGGTCAAATTTGAAAAATGTACTAAACAAATCACTAAAAACGGCTAATATCGGTCAAAAATTGTTAAATTTATAATTTTTAGCTGAGTTATAGTAAAAAAAAAAATTATCAACGATTAACTAGGATTTAAAAAATTATTCACAAAATTATGCTGAAAAACGTACTTAAATTTCATTAGTATTTGCTGGAAAATCTATATTATCCGAAAAAAAAAACAACTTAAAATCCCAAAATCTCTTTTGAATTACCGACTTTTATTCAGTATCATTCTTTGTAATAGAATTGGTTTTTAGCTGTTTCATTCTACTGAAATTGCCCAAATTTCAATACAGTTTATACCATATTATAATACGTTAGGTAATTTAAGAAAATTCGCTCATACGATCATGCTGCATGACTGGAACTTTTTTCATCACAAACAACCCCCCCAGTCACTTTTGAGCACATTGGTCGACTCTCAAAATGCTCAAAAAATCACTGAAAATTGCTAAAAACGGCCAAGAATCGTTAAAGTTATAAGTTGTAGCGGAATGGTAACTAAAAAACAATTATCAGCGATTAAATAGGACATTAAAATTTTTTGCTCAGAATGATGCCAATATACATACTCAAATTCCATTAATATTTGTGAAAATATCTATAAAACCTGCTCAAACAAAAAATAAAATCTGAAAATTTGAAATCTTCTTTGAATCGCTGAATTTTATTTAGTTTGAGTTTTTCGCCATAAAATTAATTAAAACAATTTCTTTGTACTCCAATTGCTCAAATTTAAATAAAATTTAATGTATTATATTACGATGAGTAATTCAAGAAAATTCACTCATACGATCATGCTGCATGACTGGAACTTTTTTTCATTCTTCCGGTTGAGTGGTGAAAGTTTATTCCTATCTCCAAATTAATAACTCTTCGGCACATAACATTATTCAATCCTGTTATGAAAACCTTTTAAAACGAAACCTAAGGCTTTATTCATCTTAACTGGTGATACGAGTACAATGAAATCATAGATTATGAATATTAAGAGTGGTCTAACAACACTTCATAGAAACGGAATGAAAACATAAGATCCAATGTGGAGTTGAATCACACCACAAATCCCGATCTATTTGACTAGTGTCTCATCTTTAAACGCATTAAATATACGTATAGTTTGAGTAGAAAAATAAAAAGACTGGATTGTACCGAGTTACGTCGTTGTCAGAAATGTATAAATAACCGCACTATTTACGACGACAACCTCTTTTATTATAATACCACAAGACAACAGTAATAGAAACCTCACTCTCTCACAACGTAAGCCAGAGATACAGAATAAAAATAAACCCTGAAATGTGGATGTTTTCAGCGATCAACATAGTTGTTGAGCCAGGTGGAAAATAGCTCGGTATAAAATAAAGATCGTGAGAAGGAAAAAAAATTAACGTTGAATGAAGTGGAATTCCTACGGGGAGTTTAACAAGCTACATTATTATTCTGCCTCCCCTTAAATGAGTAACTCTGAAGTTGTATTATTATTATTATTATTTTCTTTTTCGTTGCCCCGCTCAAGATTATTTAATAAAGGTGATGGTCTGGAGGAATTCGCAGCTTGAGAAAAATGCTTTGCTTCATTGAATCCAACCCAGGAAAAAGACAAAGGTTATTATCTGCAACAAGCCGCTAACCCCCAGGGGAGAAAAAATAATAAACATTTCCGTCAGAGTTCCCGGTCCATGAAATTAAATAGAAGTGTCTCCCTGTGGAAAGGGGAGTAGAGGAGAAGATCTGTCAAACTTCAGAGATGATTGAGCAATTGCCAATTGGGTTATGGGTCCGAAAACGCCCAGTTTTATTTCTTCAGCGCGTGTTCCAGCTGCGGTTTGCTGAAGTAGATATCCAGTTCAAAATACATTCTAGAATGGTCTGGAAAAACGTGTACTTCCATTGTAAGTCAATATAATATACTGATGATTGAGTCCAGGTCAACTGAGTTGATTTATGCCTGAATGTTTTGCATTGTACGAGTGATTTCATTGCCCATTATGTGAAACATCGTTGAGATGGTCCTCGCCACTATGAAGATATGGATGGTTTCCTTCAGCTTCCAATTTGGGAATATCGGACCCAGAGCTCAGGTGAAATTGAGTTGTGAAATTTCAGTTTCAATTGACTACTGCTAGATGTCTCTGCGCTGTGCCCCACTTGTTAATCACTTTATCGAAATGGCTATTGTACAACAGAAGGCATATTGTATGATTGAGTTATTTCCGATTTTCCTAGCCCCAGATTCGGAAATTTTTTAAATTCACTTTTCCTCAGGTAACACACTCAGGAAAAACGTATCGTTCAAAAGCTTCCAATATTTTGTTGGCGAATTCTACTTTTCGCTAGCTTAATCACAAACTAAACCTTTTGTTGTGGTCTTGCCATTTTGACGATTTGAATGACAACACGTGGAACACACACGATAATACGCATTCACATCTAGTGGTAGTCAATTACAATTTTACGCTCTTTCAGTCAAGCTCCACTAATGAGCTCAAGGTTAAATAATCCTAAAGCGGTAACTGTATGAAATCCCACCATTAATTTTGAATCATCCAGTATAAGGCATCCCAGATACATTTCAAAGGAATAAGTACACCTCAATGAGGAGAGTGTGTGGTTAAAATTCCATTTATCACATCACTTGAAGCAAAACTGTTTCTCGAAAAAGAAACTCGGAATAATGAGTGTTAATAGAAGGTTTCAATAAGAAATTATTTCTAGAAGTAACGACATTGCCAGCTCGACACCACCTCACTCTAGTTTTAGTTTGAGGAAGGTGGATTAGTTAGTTCTGTGTGTACCTTGGTCCATTTGCGAATATAATTAGTCTTCTTACGAATGAAGTTAATCTCAACAAATAAATTATATAGGTATTCACAAATACAAATGAAATGTATCTTTCCGCAAACCCAATACTTGAACGTTTCCACTACAGCAGGTTTCAGAACGATTCCGCGGATGTATTGTATTCAGTGTTTGGAGATAAAGTCTACCCCGCTTGCACTACCAGTTACTGACAAAAAATTCTAAATTATCTTTTCCAACATTTAGCGAATTTTTTCGTTGGAAATGTTTTGCTTCCGAGTATTTTTAGTCATTTCGGGATGTGAAAAAAATTTCTTCACCAAAATCAAAATTGCCACTCGAATTTACGTTTCAGACCATTCTGAACAACATTGGTTTCTTGTTTGTCTGTCTGTCTTTGTGTCTGTACGTGTGTCCGCGAATCGTTGCAACGCGCGACTTCTACAGTGTTCATCCGATTTCGGTGAAATATTTAAGGAATGTTCGGGTTAGGCTGTATATGTTGTCCTATCTATTTCATTGCTTACAAAAATACTTCACTCTGCACATGCACAGACCTTCCACATCTTAGACGTTCGATCTCGCTTGAATTCGGCGAGTAGTTAGGAAAAGATTATTTAACTGTTCCACACTAATTTCATATCGATCGTACCATTGCGACACGCATAACCTCTACAGTTTCAATTTGATTTCGATGAAATTTCCTGGGAATGAGCGGCTTAGGCCGAGGATGGTCCCCCTATCAATTTCGTCAACCAGAAATTTTGTAGTTTTTACTGCGCATGCGCTAAGGTAAAATTAATTAAGCGTAATTTTTTCGTTGCTTTGTTGTTCGATCTCACTCAAATTTGCAGGGTAGTTGGGAAATAATTTTGTGATTACCCCATACGATTTCATCACGATCGTGGATGTGCGAACCTTAATCCTTGTAACATACAACACTTCTACAGTTTTCATCTTATTTCGATCAAATTTTCACGGAATGATTGGTTAATCATTCAAAATATTTCAATGATCTATACATTTATGAACGGATACGAGTAAACCATGTGCCACGGTCAGACGCCATTGCTCGTGCTCGTGTGTCACTGGCAGACGTTTTTCAACTCATTGATGTGTTAAGTTTGTCTCTCCTTCCTGACCTTATCTATCTAATATGGACATAACTATCTTGAGGTACACTAAGTAAATTCGAAAAATCCCTGGTGCTAAACCAAATTTTTTTCTTTGAATCCGGAAAGTGAAATTCGTTAAATTTGATTAATTGCTGACATATCTATGCAAAATGTACTCTGCGTGTTTTGTCCCCACTGTATACCCAAAAGTGCTTTGAAACCTCACATTTCCAACGTTATAATCAAATAAATTTGAGTGATGAAATTAAGGGAAGACGGTTACGTTGAAATACGGGAAAATTTATATATATATATATTTTTTTTTTAAATTTATTCATTTATTTATTTGTATAACATAAAAAAATCAATGTTTCCGCAATCAATCGTCATTTTCTCCCAGGTTTATTGTCAGAAATTACTGGCGGAATCTATTCCTGAAGCTGAATAATATAATTCATCCTCGAACTTTTTGTTTACTAGAAGATGGGAAAGATATTAAATACATTAGTGCAGGAATGGATTTATAATATTTGCAAAAGATTAGCTCTATCTACAGATATTATTGAAGGATCGAATCAACAGATCGAATTTAGTTCGGAGCAATTACTAGATCCTTCGCAAAATTGATAAGGTGCCCTTATGCGTTAACTCACGTGGACAAATGGGAATAATTAATTTTCGGAACAACAGATCCGTAAGTTGTAAATTCTACTTTTATGCCCTTAATAGTCTTCTCCAAAAAAAAAACAAAATAAGATAAAATAATGGATACATAATAATAAAAACAATTGGACAATTTCCTATGCCAACTGACTTCGAAACTACAACCTTTTCGGTTGGTTCTATCCCAAACGTGTCAACTTTGTAAAACAGGATCCGAATCCTCAATCAGAATCCTTTAAAGAGTGCTAGATCTTGTTTCGTACCCCGAACAGAATTGTAACTCTGAGAGGCCCTGTAAATGGGGGAAACGTGTAGGTTTCGGAGGATTTCGAGCTGGGATCCATGCGTTCCCAGTGGCAGCTAATTCAGTTTGATATTAGTCGAAAGCTTCGAGAGCAGTGCGAGAGGAGTGCGGTGCGAGTGGCTAGGAAGAGCGCCCAGAACGAAGCGGGTAACTAGGTAACGGATTACAACCGAACTGGTTTCTTGTACGGTTTTGTGATGAGATGGTCTACATCCAGAAGATCAGTGGCTCATCAGCAGCCCATTGAATGTAGAGATGGCATCAAGGATTTGAACAGTGAATAATGGACCGTTATAGTAATGGCTCGTTTATCGTTATATCTTGTTAATGATTTTAAATACCTATGATAAATGAAATCGATCAATAAAAGGTCCAATCGTGCAGCATGATCGTCTATCAGAATTTTCTTAAAACATTGTATTATATTTTGAAGCTTGAGCACTTTGAGTGCAATGATATTGTTAACTATCAATTTTATTTTGTATTTAATTTGTTCTGACTGTATGTATGGATGTATCTATATATATACATACATTGATGTATGTATAGATGTATATATATATATATATATATATATATATATATATACATATATTTAATAAAGCGTTAAAATCTAGGAATCATTTCAAAATAGGAATGCCTAAAAATGGATTTCCATTTTAAAAAATCTTGAAAAATTTTGGAGTTATTGCATACCTATTTAATTTTCTACGAAACTTCGCTAATACACGTACGAAATTGTTTTGAATTCAAGATAATATCTTGCATGTAGTAATAGAATAGGTACTATTACGAATTTGCTAATAGTTCATAGCCTAGGTTCATACTCAGGTTGCTAAATGAAATTGAAGGTGTTGGCGAATAGATATGCAGGAACAATTCTAATAGATTAGATCTGCATGTACCCCAAAGTTGTCTGCCAATTGTGCACATTCCCCATCTAATTTTCCACAAATATTGTGACATTTTAATTTAAAAATATTACTGGAATGAAGAAAATTATTTAATCCTTTTTAGAGGGTAAGAACGGATTCTTTTCAATCTCACCATCGCCAGAAACACATAAGTATATATAGTGTAAGAAACAACTCATTTTTATTAATACCCCGTATCGGCAACTTCGATCCAATGGCTTAAATAAGTAATCAAAATTTGTATTATCGATTTTAGAAACACAAACTAACATATGGAAGGAGAAGGGTTAAAAATGTTGGTCTCGTGATCAATGATTAAGGTCCAATATATGAAAATTGAAAGATTCATTGCTAAAATTTCACATGATATTTAATTTTCTCTACACGTTGTACAGTTTGCAAAGAGCGAAACGAATTTTTATATGCATTCCTTAGCACGATATCTCATCCCCCTGGAGAATTGAAAAGAGCCCATCCAAACTGAAATTAGCCGTGACAGAGCGTGGGAAAATAAGTTATAACAGATCGAACGAAAAAATGAAGGTTTTCTTCAAAAAGTTACACTAGTACAGTTGTGAGTGGAATGCGTGAGTGGTGGTGGGGTGCTACGAGGAGGTGGGATGCCCTTTGATTCCTCCCCTCGTAAGGTGGCAACGAACCTACTCTACCTACTCTATATTCACCGCAGCCCATCTCCATACTCCGTGATCCGTTTTCATGAATATTATCCTAACCGGGGTTCGATGTTGGAGAAACGTAGAAAATTAATTCGTGAAGATAAACTATGCCATTCTTCAATACATTGAAACCTCTGTAATCATTATATTTCTGTGTCCGTAGCCTGCTCACCCATTTTTCTTGTGTTTTTCTGCTGTTTTAGTAAATTTGTTGAGTGAGATTTCTGAATTTGCTATTGAATAATTATCATTACTGGTGTCCAATGTTGAGGATATATGCGAGTAGAAAATTAATTCGCGAAGATAAAGCACGCCATTCTTCACCGTATTGATAACTCTGTAATATTTAGCTTCCGGTACTCGTTGTCCGTATATCAGTGTAAATTTGTCTTCATCTTGTTGCGTCAATCGGAATTGATGAAATATTAGATAAAAGATAATCTTCATCATTCATTAAGCATTGAAATTGTCCAATGGTGATGAAGTTTTTTCAAACCCCTCTAAAGATGTAGCTGTGTCTCAGCTAAACACCAATAGCTCACAGGTGGAATGCAGAATTCTTTATTGCCTTCCACTATTTCTCCACTATTCCCAGTATCACTCACATAGCTCACATTAGCAAAATATCCCCTGAATTTACTTCCTCCGTTTTCAAACTTGGCATTCCATCGTAGTCCGCTTGTCACGGATGTGGATGTTCACTTTGCTTCACAGTACGCTGTACTCGGTTGAACTTTGGATTATTTGAAGGTTATTTTAAGGAAGCCGTGAGCTGTGATGGGGAGGGGGTCCCCCAAATCGTTAGGGAGCGACGCGTGACGCTGTCCCCTTCAAGCAGGGTAATGAAGCGAAGTGAGCATCTTCACTTGCCTGGTTGCCGTCCTCCCTCATCAGGTCATTCGCTACTTCCTTAAAATTATGCCCCTCCCAGTTTTTCCCGCACCCCATCAGTAATCACCAACTCGCCCCTCTGACAATCTCAAGTCTGCTCCAAGAATCAGCTGCCTTGCAAATTTCCCCTTTTGTTAATTCGTCAATTGTTCGTCGTAATAGCACAATTAACGTGGATCCGATTTGACGGTTTGATAGGTCAGCACGTTGATCGGTATTGTTCGAATTATACGCCAAATGCTGCTTTCATTTGCAGATTTTCAACTCACACAACATCCACTTTGGCTAGTCCTCCATTTGCATTCTTACAACTAATTCCATCGTTGCATTTTTAATTTGCATGGTAATTACTTTACTCAGCGCCTTCTCTTGAATAAACTATTAAAGACGATTCTTCCAGCACTTCCAGTAACCCTATAATCTATATTAATAAAATCTTAAGTATGTCTGTCTGTACATTGATTAGAATTATGAAATTTTGCGTTCCTTTTCCGTTTCATGCTATTTGTGGACGATTGGTACCATTTTCTCAATTTAGCTCTGTCTGTCTGTCCGTATGTGTCCGCTTTTCACGGTTACCGGGGTCATTGGACGACTAACATGAGTGGTGGGAAATGTCTGTATCAATCCAACTTGAATTATAAGCTATTTGAAGTTTTTACAATTTGAGCCTGAGGGGTGTTTTACGGGTAGGGAGGGGGTGAAATGGGGTATCTTGGACACCATTGAACGAATTGGGGATCTGATTGGGCCAATATATTTTGATTATTCTAACTTAAACCACAGGCTACTTGAAATTTTTCAAATCGGCCCCATGGGGGGGGGGGGGGGTTTACGGGAAGAGGTGGGAGGGATGAGGTATCTTTGTCATCACTTAACAGGCTGGGGATCTGAGTGGTGTAATATGTTTGGATTACTCTATTACTCTAACTTGAATCACAAGCTATTCAGAATTTTCCAAATCTGACCCATAGGGAGGCCTTTGGGAGAGGAGGGGGGTCATTGACATTAGTAAATAAACTGGAGACTTGATTGTTGAAATATTTTCGGGTTACTCCAACTTGAATCGCAAACTAGGTACTTGAAATTTTCAAACCCAACCATTAGGGTGTTTTGTGGGTGGAGGGAGGAGGGGGGGAATGTGGTTATTTTGGGGTTCCACCTAATAAACTGAAGCTGATTGGTGAGAAGTGTTTGAAATACTCCTACTTGAATCGCAGACTACTTCAAGTTTTCCAATCTAACCCATAGGGGGTGTTTTTGGGGTTGGCGGGTATCATGGACATCACTGAATAAACTGGGGTCCTGATTGCTAAAATATGTTTCAATCACAGGCTACTTGAAATTTTTCAAATCTGACCCAAAGGGGGTGTTTTCTTAGAGGAGGGATGTAAGGGGGGGGGGGGGTAAATTAGGTATCTTGGACATCACTGAATAAACTGAGAACCTGAGTGATTAAATATGCTTGGAATACTCTAAGTTGAATCACAAACTACTTGAAATGTTCAAATCTTAACCATAACGGGTATTTAGAGGGAGAGGTGGGGGTGGAATTGGGGTATCTTGAACATCACTGAATAAACTGAGGACCTGATTGATGAAATATGTTCGGATAACACGGACAAACCACAGCCTACTTAGAAATTCTCAATTCCGACCCATAGGGGTGTTTTTGAGGGAGGGGGTTTGGAAAGGGGTATCTTTGACATCACTGAACAAACTGGGGATCTGATTGGGCGAATATGTTTAGATTACGTCAACCTCAATCACAGGCTATTACGAGTACAAATTTTTCTAGCCTCAACCATTGGGAGGTGTTTGAGGTAAGGAAAAAAAAAAAGGTGGCGGGGAGGGGGTGGTTAAATGGAATACTTTTTTTTTTTATTACCGAACGAACTGATGATCGGACGAATAAAAATTGATTAGTCTGAACGTTCTTTTGGGTTACCTTTCGAAAATATTTTTAATCTGAAATATGGGGCGTTTTTGGTGAGGGAGTGGGGGTTGATCTCAGTAGTTTGGTCCTAATAAGTAATTCATATGTAAGGACTTTTTAAATCAAATCCATAGGGGTTTCCCAAAATGTGATGGGTGCTGTTGGAGGGAGGGTGGGGGGGGGGGGGGCTTGCGTATATTCAAGTCAAACTGTGTACCGCACGGGTGAACCAGGTAGTTAGGTATAAATATGTAAGCAAAAACAAATATATTATTGTTTCAGTTTTTTTTTTTTTTTTTTTTTTTTTTTTTTTTTTTTTTTTTTTTTTGTAAGAAGTAGCGAATCAACCAATGCAGTTGGATGTGGGAATGATGCTAAGCTCAAGTAGAATAGAGATATATTTCTCACTATGAATCTGATATTAGATGCTAAGAAAGCTTCAAATTTTTACGCAACCTCTCTTCATATTCGTCATCATGTTGTAGCGAATCTATTGCAATGGTTCCATATTTTAGGAATCAACAAATGCATGTGTACATACGCAGTTTGAGCAAATGCCTTGGCGGTAAAATTGTCTAAAAATCTTACGTCGAATGTTACAACGGTATTTAAATTGAGTACTACGAAAAGGACGTTTGTTGTGTTTTGTGCAAATATATACTTTATAAGTTTAATTGTTATTTACGTAGCTATCCCCTTTTTTCAAGTATTTCAAGTCGTAATATTCAATGGGAATGTGCATACTTTATATACGTTGGAATTCTCAATATTCAAATTTAAGATGACTGCTCGTTAGCTGAACGCTGTGCTACATAGTTTTCATCCTGCCCAGGCTTGATCTGTTCATTTGAAGGAAAATAGATTGCGGCCCCTATAAACCAGACTTTTTTTAATTCCATTTCCTTGCAGTGATATGAGATCAATGTTTAGCGGTATTCAGCATATCGCATTACTTTGAAGTCTCCGCTGTTTGTCAATTGATTCTACCTGAGCATTTAATGACATTGTTATTCAATGAGGTAGTAATAAAGTAAGTGCTCACTTGAAAAACGAAAATATCATCCTGCTAAGTAATCAATATCAAAATTATTATCACATTGGTTTTCTCGTTCATGCTGACAAGTGGTTTACTCCCTTTCACCGATGATTCGGACGTTTACCCTGTTATTGGTTCTTAGTGGGATGTCGGATTACTTCTCTCACCCCTAAAGATTCGCCTTCATGTCAAGAGGTACTGTAAAGCCCATGAGAGCGCACTAAGGAAGGGAAAGTTTAACACTCGAGATCGATATGGTGCAACCGATTAACACCTAGATAGGAGATGCCAGGAGCTGAGGAGGGAACACCTCTTCTCCGCATTGATTACGCCCCTTTGCTCATCTTCTGTTCATTCCGATCCCTCCTCCGACCCTCAGTTCTCCAACCCCGATCCCCCAAGAAGGCTCAACTAGGCGCAAAAGTCAATTGGGCTCCTGTCAGGGACCTAGCTAGGCTCTCGAATTCGGCTGCCAACTCAATTTGCAGACTAATCACTAGGCATTGTTCTCTCCGTGCGGGAGCTCATCAGGTTTCAGTGAGTCAACTGCTAATGAGAGCTCTTATCCCGTCGCCTCTTCGGCCGATATCCTGTGACATGGAATATCCTGTGCAGAATTCGATAAAATGCGAGTCTCATAATGCAGTCGTTTAGGATGCACTACTTTGGATTAAAGCGCATTTCCTTGGCGTTAAAGTCAATCATGCAATTCGCTTGAAGATTGAGGACCAAGTAGCCTGCAAAAACATTGGTCAATAAACATGTTTTAGGGCTTTAAGCAATCCGTCCGAACATTATGCTAAATTCGAAATTCCAGTGAGGTCGTGCAGAACTAGATAGTTTTTCGATTCTAACAAAAACAAAACCTCACAATTCAGTCAGGCCTGCTAAAAAAATATTTCGCAATACACATAGTCACACACTTCCAGACATACCACTTATAGACATGCACACTTATAGTTTTAATCAACGATTTTGTTTCATGGGGTTTTGTATCTCGGTTGGGTGTTATCATCTCACCCAGATCAAAACCATTATGACTCCCTCGCTATCGAAGGACACCCTAAAACATTTGGAAGTATTGTTGGTAAAGTTCTTCCCATGTCCTATGTCTGCCCAGTTATGACTAATTCTGATAATAGAAGCTAGATGCCTCCCAATATATTTCCTATACATGTATAGGAAATATGTTACTGCCAAGTACAGTAAAGACCCAATAGCTTGACGATATTTGCTGTTGTCTGGCAACAACGTAGAATCAGCAGTGGAACTCATGAATCCAGTCTCCATAGGGGTTTTTACTGGTCTGGCATCTTGCAGACCATACTGTGAGACCAGGTCTTCAATTTTCCTCCGTTGATGAATTAAGTAGTGTGGACCATATTGTTCAATTTCTACTCCCAAGTAATTCGACACAGTTCCCAAATCCTTTTGTTCAAAAACCGAAGACAACACTTCGAAAGACTTGCAAACAGCTTCTTCACTCCCTGCGCAAAGAATATCATCCACGTGAATGACGATGTAAGTAGGTATGTTCGCCATTCTCTAACTTGACGTACAAACAAGGCTCTGCATCACTTCTTCGAAAGCCATTTTTTGTTATCACGCTATTGATTTTCTCGTTCCAGGCTCGGGCTGCCTATTATAGGCCATATAAGCTTTTTTGAAGTTTGCACACCAGGTCCTTGTTATTTGGATCCTCATATCCTTCAGGCTGTGTCATGTATATGTCTTCTACAAGATGTCCATTCAAAAATGCTGTTTTAACGTCAAAATGTTTCACACACAATTGTTTTGATGCCGCTAAAGTCAGTAGTATTTTTACAGTTGTGGAGTTTATCGTTGGAACAAAAACCTCATCGTAATCTTCCCCATACTTCTGTAAAAATCCTTTTGCAACCAAACGTGCTTTGTAACGTTCTACTTGCCCATTAATTCCATATTTTATCTTGAAAACCCATTTTGATCCCACAGCTTTCCTTCCAGGTGGTAGTTTTACCAATGCCCAAGTTTCATTCTTTATTAATGATTCAATTTCTTCTTGTGCTGCTAAAATCCATTTTTGTTTTTCTGGCCCAATCATATTTTCAATCTCTCTCCAAGACCTTGGTTCAAAAATAATATTTTCATTACCGTTCGCAATCAATGCTCTATACCTTTCTGGAGGAATACCTTTCGTTGTTCTTTCAGAACGTTTTATTGGACACTCAGTGCTTATACCTCTACCGGTAAGGCTTTCCTGGGGTAGATCTTGAGGCTCTGCTTCATCGTGGGTTGATATCTGCTGACTTTGCTGGTTTGGTTCAGGTGGTTGCGCAGTTTTCGAGCCTACAGATGCTTCAGTTCCTGAAATAGTGATAAAATATTCTGAAATATTCAAGTCTTCATTCGTGTACCCAATTTCTTTCAACGCCGATGACACTCTTGCAGTGTCTTCTGGTTTTTCCACAAATCTGACATCACTCGACGTAACATATTTCTTATCATCCGGCAACCAAATTCGATAGCCTCTCGTACCGTTTGGGTAACCAACAAAAACTCCTGATTTACCCCTTGGGTCGTACTTTCCTCTGCTAGGATTTCAGTTTAAAACATAAACTTTACTTCCAAATTGTTGGAAATAGGCTACCACTGGTACCTTTCCAGTCCAATAAGTATATGGAAGCTCACCATTCAAAGCGTCTGATGGACACCTTTTACGAATGGGTGTGGCAGTGGAAATAGCCTCCGCCCAAAACATTTGTGGTAGGTTTGATTCAATAAGGAAACTTCTTGCCATGTCATTGAGAGTTCGATTGTGCTGTTCAGCAACTCCGTTTTGCTGTGGGGTTCTAGGACACGCTAATCTTCTTTGAATCCCACAGTCATCTAAATATTTGTTGAAATCATCGTTGACATACTCTCGACCATTATCACTTTGTAAATACTTAATTTTTCTGCCTGTCAAATTTTCAACCATATTCTTATAGACTTTATTTGCATCTAAAGCCTCATTTTTATTCTTTAGGAATCTCACTTCGGTCCACCTAGAAAAATCATCAATAAACGTGATGAAATATTGTGACTTACCAAAAGATTGAATCCTCATTGGCCCGCATAAGTGTATGAATGACCTCCAATTGTCCTTTAGATTTTTCCACGTCACTTTTTGGATACGATCTGCGCGTTAATTTTGCTTGAATGCAAGTCTCACATTGATGAACGACTTCATTAGGATTTGCACGTACGAGTATACCTCTTGCTAAATTTTCTCTGATAAGACGTCTCAAGTCATTAAAATTTAAATGTCCGAATTTCCGATGCCATGCCAAAAGAGATGATTTATCCGATACCCTTCGTGCAAACTCTTCATTTTGTTGCTGGCAAAGATAATACAACCCATTGACACGATCAGCAGTCAATCTTGTTATCCCCTTCTCATCTTGTACGGACGCGGAGTTTTTTTCAAAAATTACTTTATAACCCTTGTCGATTATTTTCCCTATTGAAATAAGATTGGTTCTTAATTCGGGTACAAATAGTGTATCCGATAACGTTAGCTTATTGCGACCACCATTTATTGGTACAACGGCAGTTCCAATCCCTTTTGAAGAGGCATGCGAGTCATTTGCAAGGCTAATACTTCTTTCGTCATCAGGCTTTCGGTCAACAAGGATTTTCAACTCAATAGTCATGTGAGATGTACACCCACTATCGAAACACCAACGAATATCTGGTGAGCGGAAATTTTTAGATTCAGAAATTAGTAGCCCGACATCCCCATTATTCAGCGACAACAGATTCCTCCTGGCGTCTTGAAAAATTCCTCCCTTCTTTACAAAATCGAGCAAAGTGCCCAGACTTCTTACAATTGAAACACACTCTATTGGAGGAAAACTGTAGTTTCCGAGTTTCTGCCAAATCAGGAAAATTCTCACGAAATCGTTGTCGTGACTGACTTTTCCCGAGGAATGCATTCGGTTCATCCATTATGGTAGCGTGGTGATGGTAGCGTATCTCTGGACTCGATAGCAATTCGAAAATTCTCAAAATCACGTGGTAGAGAATATAGGAGCATGATTGTGAGAACATCTTGATTTACAATGATCTCCATGTTTTCAAGTTTATCTACTACTAGCCGCTCCGGCTCGCTACGCTCGCCTCCACGTCCAGCCGGGGGGCAAGCCCCCCGGACCCCCCATTAAATTGCTCGCTTCGCTCGCAAAGTGTGGTATGTAGGGAATGTTGCTCGCTTCGCTCGCAAAGTGTGGCATGTAGGGAATGTTGCTCGCTTCGCTCGCAAAGTGTGGTATGTAGAGAATGTTGCTCGCTTCGCTCGCAATTGAAACATGTAGGGGATGTTGCTTGCTTCGCTCGCAAACGGTAGATCTCTAAGGGTAGGTTTAACTTCTGTAGGGGATGCTGCTCGCTTCGCTCGCTTGAGGAAGTTATACTGCCCACCCAACATGTAGGGAATGATGCTCGCTTCGCTCGCAAACGGTAGATCCCTAAGGGTAGGTTTAACTTCTGTAGGGGATGCTGCTCGCTTCGCTCGCTTGAGGAAGTTATACTGCCCACTCAACTTGGCAGACGTTTTTTTCTGTTGGAAATTCTTACAAACAAATTAAATCTTATAAAACTACGTGGAACCACGAAAAGTTTATTCGGGGATGTTGCTCGCTTCGCTCGCAAGGTATACCTGTATATGTGTAGGACAAAGTCCGTATTTATTATTTGAAATGGCTCTCGCTTCGCTCGCAAGGTACCTCGCAAGGTACCTATGTATACCTGCTCGCCTCGCAACATTGTGACATCGAACCCTTCACGTCAATTCTTGAGCCTTCTCTCGTCCACGGCACAATCATTTTTATCGCTTTGCTCGCTTCCGCTCGCAATTTGACCGAGTTCTCGTCACTTTTTTCGATATCCGATTTCGGATTCAAATTCGGCGGGATCAAACCTTTATTTCGCCCGCGAAAACCGTTCCGAAAAACGTACCTTTACGGGGTATATTCTAATCGGAAAAAACGTAGTTTTTCGTCGGAATTTTCGAGAAAACGGGTCCGTACTCTCGCATTTTTTTGACGCATTTCCCGATACTTTTTTCGCGATCCAATCGCGCCGTCGTCTTCCTCGTAGGAAAACCTACGAAACCGGTATTTTTCCGGAATTTTCAACGGCCGTTTAGAGGGGTAGGGGAAGCGGGGAAGTCCAAAAAGCGCACATTAATTCTTACTTCGACCCCCCTCCCGCCCTACGGCCCATGGTTCGGGTGGGATTAAACAATTTTAAATTCGCTCGCTCCCACTTTTGGAAAATCCCAAGAAGATCCCCCCACTCGTAGATCCGGCCCACTCAGCCGTTTGGCCGTGCATAGACACGACAGACAAACAGACAGACAGACGGAGTTTCATTCTTATAAATAGTATAGAATAGTATAGATGTCGAAAAAATCATTTAAATGATCTTTCACATCATCTCCTGTTTTCATCCTTTTCAAAACTAAGTTTTTCAACAGAGGCGCTTTCTTAGCTGGCCCTTTCGATTCATAGATTGAACTCAATTTGTCCCAAACATCTTTGGAAGATTTGCAACCTTTAACCTGCTTCAACTCGCTAGAACTGATCGTAAGAATTATGTCGGCCTTCGCTTTTCCGTCCGCCAATTCCAGTTCTTTAGCTTGTTTTTCATCTGTTGGTTTCACGATGCTCCCGGTGACGTATCCTAAATAATCATTTTTAGTCAATAGAGCTTCAACGTGCATCTTCCATGTATCTTAATTTTCCCGCCCCAGCGGATCAATTTTAAGCAAACTAGAACTCATTTTCACTTTTTCCTTTTAAATGTTGAGTCTCATAATCTTTGTTGAGAATCAAGAACAAACATTCACATTGAAATCTCAAACTTTAATGAACCAGTACAGTTTACCATAACAATTTACCAAGGTTGATGTTGTAATGATATTGTAGAGGACAATATCTCAACAATAACTTATCTCTTTTCACACTCGCGATCTTAAAAAGTTCTTACAAAGCAGAGAGAAACATATATATATATCATATATATAGGTATATGTTACTATATATATTATATATATATATATATATATATATATATATATATATATTAATGAGTCTGTTGGAAACGCTAGAAGCGAAACGTCCAGGTAACTAATCTTATCTCTCCTTCTGTCCTTTCCCTTGTTTCTATATATATGTATTTGTCATTCCAGACGATAACTCTCCTTAGGATTGAGATAAAAATTCTGTTCTTGCGCCAAAAAAACCTAGCTTTCTAAACGTATGGATGAGTTGGTTGGCCAACAATTTTCGAGCACATTAAATTGGTCAATTTCAAAAAATCTACTAAAAAAAAAAATCACTAAAAATAGCTAAAAACTGCCAAAAATCGTTACATTTGTATTTTTTCAGCAGAATTTCAGTTAAAACAACATTATCAACGCTTATCTAGGTTATTATAAAACTTTTGCACAAAATTATGCTGAAAAAGTACTTTAAATTTCATTAATATTAGCTGACAAATCTATAAAAACTGCAAAAAACCGAAAAATCCAAAATCTAATCTTAATCACCGAATTTTATTTGAGTAGGCGTTTTTTGCCTTAAAATTGGTTCGAAAAAAGTCTTTCTACTGAAATTGCTCAAATTTCAATACAATTTAAAATATTATAATACGAGGTAATAATTTATTTAAGAAAATTCGCTCATATGATCATGCTGCATGACCGGAACTTTTTTTTTTTTTTTGTAATTTGCTTGACCCATTGCAATAGCTTCATTTTCAATGAAAATTCGCTAAAACTCAATTCAACTTACTTGAATGACTTTTGCCTATGTTAACTCCGACCAGTAAAGATTGAGGTTGAATGACACGTTGGGAAGTTACAGCTCAGTACGAACTGTACGTATATATTTGTTTTCCACATTCCTAAGTGCTCCGATATTCTGCATTACCTCAGTCCAGTTAACATAGACCACAGTCTCAGAAACTTTTGACTGTTTTATTGAGATAATAATATCCTTTTTTAGATCAGATGTTCAGAGACGATCGTTCCGAAACATCAACGGTTCGATTAGTCTCTCGTGTTTCAATGTTTAGGTGTGATTAATAAGCAATGGTGTATGTATGCGTAAACTGGGTGCTGTGCTGAATCAAGTGGTTCCACATCTTCCAAACGAAACGGCTTCGTGCGGTATAAAGCAGCTGGACAATAAAACCTTTTGATGGGGTATTTCTAGCGATAACTCGGTGCTGTCACAGCTACGAGGACTTTGCAGTATTAATCATAGGGGCTTGATTTAGGTGGGCGACCCGGGGTGGTGGTTGTTTGCGGAGGTTTCTGGTCGCAGATGTGTCTCGACAGCGCGCACTGCCTCTCCGAGAGGGAAATACACTTGGTCGGCTGTTTCGACACAACTTCATATGGAGACGACTCAACGTCTTCCCACCCTATTGGGCCTCATCCACAAATACTGCTTCAACTCCCAAGTCATATTATTATCTTTGGAGTTTCGACCCCTTTGTTGTGTTGGAGGTTTTGGAATGTCAGCTCCTTCGCAAAGCTGCTATGTAGTCCGCAGTTATTTAGTCCAGAAAAACGGTTCATACTGTAGAAAAACAGCCCTCCTCGCCGTACTGGTCGGGAATTTTGAAGATACGCCCCTTAAAATATTCGAGCTGGATACCGTGATTCTCTGGTTTCCTATTGAAGTAGTATGTTCATGTGTTACTATTCGTTTTAATTATTCCGTCATTTATCTTTTAAAAAACGTACAATCGAAAATACAATGCAGCCTGCTGTTTCTTCAAAGTTGGAAAAATTTTAGCCGAACAAGGCTGAAAAGGCACACATCTATCTTCGATGATTTGAACAACTCAAATGCACTCATGTATGGAAGAGTTCTAAACATCAAATACTGCATGCATTGCTGGGGGCTTACTTGACAGTCGTGAACTAAATTAATTCTTCATCTTCGCTTAAATTTCGTTTTTTGGAATTAACTCCTTCTCTCAATATTCTAGTCAATCATCCAAGTTGGAGGGAAAAAACATGAAAATTCGATTAGGATTTCGCCTGACGCACAATAGATGGAACACTTAAAATTAAACTCAACAAATGAATTTTTTAAGAATGAATTGGAATATATTATGTTAGAGACCTACTGGAGCCATCCTAGGACCTATGTGGGGCGTATATGCAGTAATGGTGGTGAGTGAGATCAATTACCGGGGGTAATGGCTATCTTCATCTCATCATTACCGCTTTGTCAATAGGAAGGAACAGTTGAGCACAAAAGGAGTTGGTATCCCCATCAAACTAGAAATGTTAGTGTAAAAAGGGGGAAGTTATACGAAACTGGATTTGACGGGAATATGTTACTTAACACGTGTTACCCGGGTAGTGAAAAGGAGTTTCTTTTGGAGAGCTTGTAGGGCTGCGCTAGAAGGAACAAGTTGCAACAAACGCAAGTGCATTTAATGGTAACGATATGTATCACTTACCGTGGTCGTGACTGGGAGTCTCATCAGTCGGCATCTAGAAGATATGTGTGACTCTAGCTGAAAATTGTGTCTTTCTATGCATTACTCCGAGTGACCCGCGAGTTGAACACTCTTAATTTTTTACCTTGTTTCATTCATAATACATTGAAGGTGACTTCTCAATATAGGTACTGTTTGAACCATGGTGTTACTCACACTGGAGTGCTTAATGATATGCAAGCTTACTGCAGTACTTTTGCAAGAGGGAGTCAGGGTAGTTGCGAAATAAAAGTGTAGTTACTTCAATAAGGTTATATAATAACTATAACTTTCCACTATGAGAAATGATAATATTGACTAAAGTTACCAAGTTACTGTTACCAAAATGAATACGTGACTTTGAAAATTATTTCGCTACTTTGACGAGAAACAACAATTGAATAGACTGTACTGCTTAAAAAAGTGACTTTTAGAAAGAGAATATGTCTGATGGACTTAGGGTCATTACTATGAGTTGTGACCCTAGACATGTGACTCGACTTTGAGAAATAGGCTGAATGCTTTATGAAAATGCGTTACTTTTCGAATGTCTCCCTGAAACAGGTAATATGAGACATGTGATTAGAACATTCGTTACTTTTAGACAAAACGGGACTTATTACATAATGTCTTAAGATTAGACTAGGACAAAATGAACTCGTTACGTTTGGTCAAGTTTGACTGCATACAGAATAGTGTCTTTCGACTTAAGAAACATATACATACAATAGTATACCACATATCGTGACTGTGTTACTTTTGTGTAATCAAACAAGAAATAAATTACTTTTGCTCAATGTAGTAAAATAGGAACGTATATTTGCCTTATTATCCTTGCTTTCGGTATATTAGTAACAATCATGACTACCTACGAAGATTAGCCAATGGACAACTTATAACTACTCTCTGTTTACAGATCCAGAAGGTGAGAAGTAAGGCCTGTTACTGTTACCACAGCTGGTGACGATCTTAAGGGGAAGAGACACAAGGTTATCAGTTCGTTTTCATTTACACTTGATCGGAGGGGTTTGTGACATTAGAGAGGATGGAAATATTATCAAGGGACATTGGAGTTACTCATAATAAAAGTCACACGTTACTTGGGGATGGAATGGATGCCATGTTGAAGATACCTGAGTGTCTTACAGCGACACTTTCGGACAACGGGACTAAACTTGACAATACTGTCCTGAGCAAGAGCTCGACAAAAACTGTGGGGAGAGGATGTCCGCTGAATCCGAGGTGGCCTTCCTCCACTCCTCCTTCTGGGTCTTGGTGGAAGGTTCCTCCCAAGGGATTGTGTTGAGAGGCTCTTCATTGTCAGTGGTGTTGGTTGTTTGGGGATAGTTTTGGTGGGACCCCATGGAATAGGCAGCTTGTGAGTAACATGGAGCTGAGCTAGTTGTTGGAGCACATTTTAGTGGTTTGATACAGGGGGAATAGGCCCTCTCCCTCTTGGGGCTCTGTAGGCCTACAGCAATTTTACGCTGAAAAACATTTACCATATAACATACTTCCACCCTCAATCAACTTGAATACTTGATTGGAAAGAAGTGTCACGCCTCGTGCTGTATTTCCATTTGTTTTTCATACAGATCAAGTTGCACTGACCATTCACCTATCAATATCACATTAAAATTACAATGACAATAATTTCTAGTACTCCGTTAAAATGGTCTGCTGGCGGTTTCGATTTGTTTGGTTTTGGTATAAATTGAGTCATTGAATTGTTAATAACACCGTGTTCTCCCCATATAACTGTCAACAACTTTCTGGCGCTCTGAGAGCGTCTTAGCATTCTACTCTGGGCCTTTTGGGAACCTAAATCTGCATGCATATCCAATAAAAGTCCACTTGTTTCATAATACTCGTATTAAGGTGGTTGATACCTTCAAATTATCATTGAGTATGAGTACATAAAGTCCAAATCGATCTCATTCTACTGAGATTCTTAAGGAACGTCGTTGTTCCAAATTCAAAGTTTCTCAGCCTTCTGTCCCCAGTGGCTGTGCTGCTTGTTTTGAGGCTAAATGGTTGATGGAAGAGGCGTCTTCTCATTTCAAATTCTTAATGAAATAAACCTCAAAGACTAGGAACTGGAATGTGACGATAGTACATATTTGTTAGGTTTTTAATATCAGCATCATTATGTGGCCTTTCCAGAGCATGACTTGGGTCAGTCTCGGTAACGACCAATAAGAGAATCGAGGAATAAGGGGATTTCTGCACAAGGTTTTACATAATTTCAGTGACTGTTTTGGTCACTTGTCCAAAACTTCTTTTTCTTTTATTCTTTGAATTTTCATTAAATTATGAATTTTATCAACTTCAACTAACTTAATCTAATTATTCTAATAAGGTACTAGAATTATAAAGGTTCATTTTACTCCTATGTATAAAACTAATCAAATTTATAACTAATTACAATTACGACTAATATTGAACTTATAACTGAACTAAAAGCTATTCTTGTTGAAGCAATGAGTTGAGTGCTTTCTATGAGAAACTAATAATCTAATCATAATTGTGAAATAGGTCTGTCTGCAGGGAATTAGAACTTACCTTATCTCACCTTGCATAGTGAAAGTGTTGTGTTTAGCCCAGGGTTCAGAATCCAGCCTGAAGACCTGCCACCTGGAGTCACCTCATCTTATCTCCTGGATCTCTTTATCTCCTTTTCTCTCTTGGTGCCCTGATTGGTCTTGAAGCTTCTATATCCTATCTTCTCCCACTTCACTCCTAAGAATCAGGAAGTGCCCAGAGAGACCAGTAACAAATTGACTTCTCATGCAACTAGTTTTCCTCCCAGATTGGTGCTTCCCCAATATTCAGTGTAAGTTGCTGTGTACCTCACTAAAAATCTAGTGGCCACTAGTTTGATTCATCAGTTTTGAATCATTATCTCTCCTGTGTGTATCACCTGGAGTAACATTGGGAGTACCTGCCATTTTCAACTATTTCAACATATGTCTGGTGAGTTGTAATTACCTACTTTCTACTTCCACCATTGGAATGGGAACCTAACTTGGACTTCATTGAACCTCCTCCAGAAACTTGCTCTGCTGGAACCTTTGAACTTCCGTTCTTTAAAGAGACTTTAAAGTTCACTCCTCTGTTTGAGGAGATAATAATATTAATACTTATTATCATCCTTATCACTCAAGATATTTATTGTCATCTATTGGCTTTAGCTTTTGGGGAGCTCCCTTTAGGGTAAATAGGTTACTGCCTTCATAGTTTAAAGTTTCTTCATAAGTTTTCTTCATAGTTTTATTTACCCTTTAGGGTAAATAGGTTACTGCCTTCATAGTTTTTTTTTATGGTAAATAGCCTTCTGTTTTCATTAATCTTGTTTTGAATAATGAACCTGTTTGGTTTTTTTGTGTTGGAAAACAGGAATAATTTTTGGACTTCACCCTTTCTGCACCAAACAGTGACTGTTTCTCAGACGTAAAGAGGTCCTGTCGTTTACAACGAGTTAATCTTCGAGTTCGTTAGGCCTCGTTAAAGGTTTGTTTACTGTTCGCTCAACATTGAAGACAGAGACGCAGTGTACTGAAACATTGAGCAACAACTAATTTCTACAGCGGATATTCCCGCGGGATTTACGACGGAGATTCCAAAAGCTGGAAGGCGCAAGTGAAAGTTGTGTAATCAGAAGGTGTTTGTTCATTTATTTATTTTATTAATTGTTTTTAATTTTTTTTTTTTTCCCAACTCCCTCTATGTGTGCTAGAGAGTTGTGAATAGGAAACCGAATATAGCTTCGCAAACCCGAGAAATGAATGTTCATTTGAATGTGTGTATATTTCTAACATTTGGAGAGAGGTTTGACCTGTCGGAACTAGATTAGGAAATTCAAATTCGGGGTCGGCAGAAATTGATGATGTTTTGATCAAAAGATCTCCATCTAAATTTAGATTAACATCGAAATTTAGATTCCATGGTAAGGAAGCAGTGTGAAGCCTCAATCCAGCTGCTTATAGTTTAACTAAAGCGTACTTAGGAAATATGGAATCGGATCTCGCCAGTATTCAACCAAGCACTACATGTTCTGGTGGACATTTATGTGCCATTCAAGGGGCTTATGGATCTATTTGACTTCCTTGACTTTATAGGACGGCGTTTACCTTATGAATAGGGAAGTTATGTCAACGGAAAGTAACATTGTGAGTTGAATTTCGTTCGGAAAATAAGGGACAGGGCCCTAAATGAGTGGAGGGTGAGAGTATAATATGCAGTAGGTAGACAGGGACGGATTATCGGGATATTAGCGTCACAAGTTTAAATAACGCGTTGTTTCGTGAGGTAGCTCTAGCGGGTCTCGAAATCAACGCGGTCCCCCTTATTTGCACCGAGTCAAGTTGAGTTGAACCGGGATTAGCGAGCGCCAATATCACCGCTATAAGCTCCAGCCTGAATAACTTTGTGCTGACGAGGAGGTCTACAGTCGGGCGGTGGGTTTCACGGGCATTTCGTGACAGGAGAACCGACACAGCTGTCCAAACGTTGTCCAGTTACAACCGTCCCGGGAATCCTAGGCATATTCCGGATATTTGGCTACCATCAATCACTAGGTCTAGCATTTTCATGTGTTGACATTGTTCATTTTACTATGTTTTTAATCAAAGATAGCTCAACCTACAGAAAAGTAATAGAGTAGACGGAAATTTTCTTTCTTGACCTCCCCGAATATAAGAGGTTTGCATCAACGAATCAAGTAAACTTTCATATGAATAAATGCTGCTTGTTACTAATTTAGAAACCCTCCCTCCCTCCCTTCTTTACTTGCAGGCATTGCAGTTTCTAGCCTGATTGCTATACCGCATTTAGCATATTTATTATTACCTACTAAAGATGTATGGCGAAAATTACGTGCAATGAAGGGTCACCACCGACTATTCCATCAATCACCACACCTCTGGGGGAGGTGGTTCAGAATCCAAGCACGTTGTTGACACATTGGCTTCTCATTATGCCCTAGTGTCCAGTGATGATGAGTACCCCAATGTCTTTAGGCGATACAATTCGGAGATTGAAATGGCACCTCTCTCTCAGCTCACTCCATCGTCCAATCCCTCAGTTTACATACCATTCACTATGGGTGTATTGGAGAGTCTTTTCTTAGTTTCAACCTGTTTATGGTTGCTATAAATAGCCTCGCTGATTACATCCCTGATTCGTCCCAACTATATGTGGATGGGTTTACGATCCTCCTCTGATGCGGTGATCTGAAGAATGTGTGTGACTTACCCCAACGTGCTATTGATACCATCTATCAAACAGCACAGATGGTGGGCTCAACATATTGAGTACTAGCACTAACCTACTATGCAGTGTGCACAGTTCCTCAAGGCACTTTCTAAATATAATTGGGGCTCTCAGCAAGATGTCCTCTTAAGGATTTTCCATGCAGTGCAGTGGTGCGATCACGTATTGATCATGTGTGTGCAGTTTATGGCTTTGAGCAAGAAAGTCCCGGCTGTGTAAACTGGAACCGATTCTAAACAAGGTTCTTCATTTGGCTACTAGAGCCTTTCTTACTACTCCAAAGACTTCCCTTTTGGTACTAGGGCTTAGCCAGCCACTGTGGAGTATGCAAAATCTGCTAGCACTTTGTCCTTTCCGTGGGACACCATGGTCCCCCTCTGGTCCCATTTGAAGTGTCTCTCGTCCCATTGTGGGTCTTGTCTGGGATGCTTGTTGACTTTCATTTAGAGATTGGGATCAAGGGCAACACACCCCTCATGTCCTCAGATGATGTGACTCAGAGGTAATCCATCGATATGCTGGGCACCAACGGTCAATGGCATTGGTGTCTTGCTGTTCACCAATGGCTCAAAGACACTTGATGGTGTCGGCCTTGCTCTACGGAGCCCCATCATCTAAGTCACTAGGCTCTAACCACCTGTTATGTCTGTGTTCACACCAGAGCTGTGGGCAGTGGCACTGGATGGCTGTTCGTCATTGTCAGTTGCTGGAAATTGGAAATTGGGTGATCGATAGTGACTCACCAAGTACCATCAAGGCGATTTGGGACACATATTCTGATGATCCCTTAGTACAAAGCTGCGTGTAATGCTAAAACAAGCTGCAACATTGGGCACAACCATAATCTTTATGTTGGTGCCAAGCCATGTGGGTATTATTGGCAATGAGTGTGCTGATGCCCTTGCAAGACGAGCCATTGGTGAAAACTCAATCGAAATATTGCCTTTGCGCATTGAGGATCAGATCTCGTGGAGTATCAGTTTTCCCTCACTCCTAAAGAAAGTTATCGTCTAGAATGACATATATCTACATGTACAGTAGATAACAACCGCCTAATGTGATCGCCTTGGGCCAGCGCATTTTGAAAACACTAAGCGGGTTATAAAAAAATAAAAATAATGATAATAAAATGTATGTACTTACGTACAAATTGTATTTACTTTTTTTTGCTATTGATCAATCAATTTTGTACATATTCTTCATATTTTTTGCTTTTGGTTGAACTTGGTTGCTTGATCCACATCCGGGGATCCTTGGTTGCCGGGGTGAACATTTTAGGATCATTGGCAAAGAATAAACATTCGACTCCAACCAATTTATCTTGGTGACCATCAAAGAAAATTTTGAACGACATACCAGCGTCATTCTCTCCTTACTAGCATTGACTCCAAAATCAGAAAGTCTTAAAATTCAGGAATTGTTTTAGAATGACTCGAAACGGAATTTCTTGAAGAAAATTTTGGAAAAGCGTTATTGTAAAATTTTGGGAGCCTTTGTAAAGCTTCATTGTCTGCGTAAAAGTCGCCAACGATTTGACACTAATAGGATTATAAGGAGATAATTTACGAAAATTCTTTCATACGATCACGCTGCATGACTAGTTTCCTACTCAATAATCCTACATCTCGATTTATGCTGTACGCCAAAAATGGGAGGGCGGCGCGTATTAATTAATTTTCCTCTCTGCCCCCGCGCAGGAAGGCGCAACTTCGGGGTCGCTCCGAGAGGGGGATACATCTTAACAGAGTTGCCCCACCGTCCCCAGGGGCCTCAACCACTTCCTTTTGTTTACGAGAACTTTTCATCACGAGTTATAGATAACGGCTTCCGTTAACTTCTTCCGTGTATATTTCTTCTCTTTTCAACCCCCTCTTACGCGCTCTATATCTCTCTCTTTTTCACTCCCACAAACCCTCAACGCTTTTTTGACGGCAGAAGTGCGACGGTGGGAGGGTGAGGGGAGGGCCTCCGTTTTAATGGAAGTTCAACTTGACGGGGTGAGAAATGCGCCCCGAGCGTTAGATGAGATTTTTGGGGAACTCGCAGGAGAGTTTCGCCCAGTCGAGCGTGGCCCGTAAACAGCGATGGGCGGGTAGTGGGAGGTTTAGATGGTGGGGTTGGGGGGAGTTATCGTGATGCTGACGATGTTCGGCGAGGAGGGGTAGAGGAGGGGGGTTCGGTGCTTACAAGGGTGGGAAGTGGGAGCGGGACGCTGACAGAGGGGGTGCACATTTATCCACAAGGCTCAGCCCCTAACGCTACATCACTCAACTTTCGCCTTCATTTCCCCAACTTTTATAATAAACCTCGATTCTCATCATTTCAGGTTACCTACTTTTATTTGAGCAAAAAAAAGGAAAAAATTAATATGAAATCTCTCAATAAATA
This sequence comes from Adelphocoris suturalis, assembly GCA_030762985.1. Lineage (NCBI taxonomy): Eukaryota > Metazoa > Arthropoda > Insecta > Hemiptera > Miridae > Adelphocoris > Adelphocoris suturalis. Next base: position 19,761,767 of record CM061045.1, on the reverse strand, counting down.
CAAAGCTACACAGTAGTCTACAGACAGATGTCATTTTCATTGATATAAATTCTAAAAAGAATTTGAAATTGAAAAAATATAACAAAGTACAATAAACTAAAATTAGTAATAGGTATTCATTATAATAAAATGTACTGTATTTGTATTTCCATTTAGGTCCCCACTTTCTTATTGCTACAATTTGCCTTAACTTTTATATTTTCAAAAGTTTGCGAGTATTCGGAAACCTCAAAATCTCAAGTTCTTAATCGAAAAAGTGATTTTGTTCATTGCTGATTATTAGTTTATAGAGACGTAGATATTCATACAAGTGGGGACACATGCGGATCTATTTCTCCAGTAAATAAATTCTGTTAGGTCCCCACCCTCTATTTGAGCTTCCCTCTAACTATAAAATAGATACGACTGATGGGGTCTGCTTGGGTTGTCCCCTACCCCCTGTATCAATTCCAGTAGGTCGTCCCTATATTGACGAAGCCTAGCTTCCGAGGGACTACCTAAAAACTTAAGTATACGAGATATTTGTCTGAGCTTCTCACTATTCAAACAAACCGAAGGCTCAAAGAATGGTTGTGCAATTTGCCAGATAAAAGTTTTCTGGAACTCATCCAAAACATATTTCGTTCCGAGGTTTGGGTTAGAGATGAGGCTCCCAGAATTCAGCCCATTCGAGTAAAATTGGTGGCGACGTACATATTGTTCGGTATTTAATGTATTTCAGGAAACGGTTTTCTCCGTTAGTGTGCTGTTTAAACAGCCAATAATTGGAAATTGGAGATGAAACAACACAGTAACACTCAATCGTTTGAAATTTGACGTTCGTTGAAACGTTACCAACACTCGTGCACTAAATTTTGAAAACACGGGCGTTGTTCACATTCATCATCACCGAGTGGGACCGAAAAAGAACCACTTCAATTGATTGAGCTGGAACCTGGTCATCCCTCCCAGTTGAGTTCTCGACAAAACCGCCTCCCTTCATTGTCATCCGACCCTGAGTCGAAAGAAACCGTAAACTGGTCAGAATCGCACTCTGAGCTTTGCGCAGTGAAAACTCAATCCAATCGAAACTAAACCTGAACCCCTCTAACCGTTAGCAAATCATGGGTTAGCCTGCGCATAATGACTAGTTTTCAACATCATCTATTCCCTTCTTGACACCCTTCTCAAAATGAAGCTCAAACTTGGGGAATCAACATTTACTATAAAAGCCAACATTGTTATTTTTACTCTTCTAAGTATTCACTGAGTTTTTGGCTGACGCCTCCTACTACCTGCATCCTCCATGCATCGTCTTTGAAACGTGATTTTTGAATAACAATTGAACTGGTTGGAGATAATCTGCAGCCTAACCTAACCCGCGCATACCCTGAAAATGTCGTCGAAATCGTATAAAAACTGTAGAAATTAAGCTTGTTAAAGGATTAATATTAGCACATGTGCAGCTAATACTGAAGCTGCAATTGTGTTGAAACTGATACGGGTTGGTTAAGTCGTCTTTTCCCACCTATTCTCCAAATTTTACGGGGGATACTTTACTGAAGAGTTAATATTTAGGTGAGAAAGGCGATGCATATATCTTCGTTTGGCTCAAGGAGAAAGAATAGTAATAAAAAATAATTTAAAAAAAACATGGTGATTGTCAACTAAAGTGATGAATAGGGATTATTTGTTCGAATCGGCTTTCCAACAGCCAATAGCCAATTATCGACACTGTTCCACACTTGACGCACTGTGCGCTGCGCCGTCCGAATCTTTCCTCCGAAACTACTGGACTGAAGTTTATAAAATTTGGCTCAAAAATCATAGATCGACCGGGGGTATGCCCTATAATCTTGGCATTACTTTCAATCAACCCTAAGGGGTGAAATTTAACGGTTGAAATATTGAAAAATCGAAATGTCGAAATGAGCTGTATAATAAAATGGGTATTTGTCTGATTTAAACAGAACTCCGTTCATCCAACCGGAGCATCGTACGACCAACTATTCGCGCTGCAGAAAGGTTTCGGTGTCGGAACGGGGAAAATCATCAACATGCACGTGAATCTTAAAGCGAGTCTGCCCTGCAGGACTTGGGCAAACTTCTGCTTATTCACCTCAATCTTATTCGATTTTCCAGTGAATTAGACCTGACTGTACACTTGTGATGCCCGGCTTATATATATAGACCAGTGATCTGTGCACTATCTAGAGGTAGCCACACACTATTCTGCATCATAGGGACTGCACGCATCGGACATGATGGTATTTTAGGATTAGTAACGCTGTTCTAACTGTGAGCGAGCTCACTTATCCGCATCGTACTCGTTGAAGACCGACAAGGCCGACTTCGACATCGCCGAAGGTTTTCCCTAACAGAACCTCCCGCTCCGAGAGTCCAAACTGCGCACCCCTAGAAAACATGCCGCTCCGTCGAATGTGTGCCGTCCTTACGATGCGGAATAGTGTTTCCTTACCTTAATACAGATATAATAAACCCTTGCATGGGTAATAATTTGCAGCGTTCTTTTCAGAGAATTTCCGTAAAAAATGAAGCTATTTTAATGACTCTAAAAATTTAAAAATAAAAAATTTTGAAAATTTCCTTCATTGACATCCATTTTAAAGCATTTTAAAAATCGTTAAATTTATTTAGTGTTTATTATTATTTTTTATTTATTCATTAATTTTATTCATTTTATTATTTATTATTTATTTATTTATTTTTTGCAGAACTTTAATTAACAGAAACTCATCAACAAAAAAACGAACATTGAAGAATATTTGCACAAAATGATGATTGAAAATTTACTTAGATTTCAATAATATTTGCCCGAAACCGATAAAAACTACTAAAATATAAAGCTAGCAATCGAAAATCTTTTTTGAATCACAGAATGTTTAGAACAAGTTTGTTTGTCATAAAATTCGCAGTGAACGATTCCTTTACAGTCCAAGTGCTAAAAGTTTAAAACAATGTAACGTTATAAGTAAGACCCGATAATTTACGAAAATTCTCTCGTACGATTTTGCTGGAACTTTTCCCCTAAATGGGTAACGTAGATAAGCGGATCACATTGAGGAAAAGACCCGAGTTTTGAAGAACGCTTGGACTGAAACATATTCTTTCCGGAACCCTCCCCCACCCCCTTTACCTTTCCATTGTCAGTTAGGCCGAGCCGCCAATATCGTAATCGAACATTCGCCCCCCTCCCTCCTCGAGCTATGCCAACTAAGGAATTGGAAGTCGGAGTAATTAAGCCCTCAGACTTAAGAGGAGATCCCTCCTCTCCCCCACCTCACATCTCCTTAAGGGGGAGTCATAAATCCCGCACACTCTCGAACTCTGCTACGCGCCGCCCTCATGCATATCCCGAGCCCCCTTCGAACGGCTCCCCGGGATTAAAATATTAATGACTTTGGCCTCCGTCGGGCTCCTAAAAGCAAACGCAACTATTTTCTTAATTGCGAAACTTCTTCGCTCGGCAAACCTTGAAAAGGAAAAACAACTTCATTGTTCCATTCGCTAATTAAACTTCCTACCTATTTAAAGTATTTTATAACTGTTATCTCGCTCCCAGTGAAAGTTTGCGCCGTCGCAGCCTGACATTTTATTCATTTTGAGGGAAATTAGAACGACCTAGATTTCGACGGTTTTTCCCCTTTTTTTAATTTTCTTCTTTCCACCGGATTCTTTGCCACTTTCTTTGTGCTTCGCGTTCATTTATATCTGAAATGCTAAATATCTCGGGATTGAAGGTTGATTTTTATCTTTTATGATAATTTATTTAAATCTTTCCCCAGATCTTTTGGAACCGTTTCCGCTAGTAATTGGATTGAGATTTACGAAATGGGGGCGTTTAATTCCCGATGAATAGTCATAATAAAGAATGCTGTTCTTAAATTTTCGCTTGATTTCTTTACAATAATTTCGCTACGCCCGAATAAACCAGAATTTTATGTGTCTTACTGATGAATGTGCCCACAATAGTGAAACATACACACATGGCATGCTTTGACGTTCAACACATTCCAGATCCCCCCCCCCCCCTCCCTATGTCACCCCTTCTTCTTTCCTTTTCCCCCTCTGTTTCCTCTTTAGGACTCTTCTTATAGCCTTTTAGGAACATTTCGCTGTTTCTGAACCCACCTCCTTGTATGAAACCAATGCCAATCACTACCCTCGACTTTCGTTGAAACGTAAATAGCAGAAAAAAATTGGTATGTGTATATGGAAAAGAACACTTATTTTCATTACGAAAAAGCTATGCATCGCGCGGCTAAGGTTCGTTTGATTCTTTTTCTACGGCCGTCCGCCGTCCAAAGCTTTGCTCAGAAACTAATGGATTAGTGGACTCGAAATTCTGCACAACTGGACTGGAAATTCGGCACAAAAATTATAAATCAACCAGGGATGTACCTGTAATCTCGGGAATGCATTCGATCAACCCCAACGTTTGACATTTATAGGTTGGGGAATTAAAAAGTTTTGAAGATATATACATATATAAATATACATATATATATATATATATATATATATATATATATATATATATATATATATATATATATATATATTTTTTTTTTTTTTTTTTTTTTTTTAATGTTAAAAAACCATTGTTTTACCAATGAAATGAAGGGTTTTCTTGAATCATGAACGTCTTTGATCTAACTAGTTTGGGCTCGGTTTCTACGTATTTTTTCACCCGGAGTCGAATGGTAACACTTGCAGACCTCTCCAGCTCCGTTATTCCCAAGTCTCTCTCTTAAACTCAAAAATTTTTAGTTTGTTTGTTATATTTGGATGTATGTATGTTATGGTGTAAAACTAGTTATTTAAAGTGTAAAACGAAGGTTATAACGGAGTTGGAGAGATCTATATGTGTTTCAATTCGATTCGGCATGAAAGGATACGTATACATATTTCCAAGTTGGGTGGGCAGTACAGTACGGTTGGCTATTACAACTGAATAGACGTTATCAGACATTCAAGGTTGCGCATGTGCCCATACTGCTATTGACTTCAATGAAATTTTAGGAGACCTTCGAGAAGCTAACCCAAACCATTCCTGTAAAACGCATTAAAACGCTCTCCGAGTTTCACGTGTGTCAACCAACTTTAGTTTGCATAGGTTTTATAGGGTACCTTCTTGATGTGTATACCCTACTACCCCCCGAGTTTTAATTGAATCAGACCTACAAATAGCAAGAAATCCAGGTTATAGGAAACTCGCATTTGCACAAGCGCTCATGCCTTTATTGATCCAATGGCAATGGAATTTGTAGACCATCTAGGAGCTTACCCACTTAACCCCTGAAAATTTTATCAAACTCGGACTAAAATTTAGTATAGCTATGGGCGTGACAAGAAGGTGGCACAGACAGATACGGAACCGAAATTGATCAGCTATAGCTCTGAGATGGACAAAAGCAAGAAATAATTTGGATTTTTGGGGATAAAAATTGTTTTGACTTCCTGCTCGAGCTCAAAACCTACCTACCTTCAGTAGTGAGGAAGCAAAATTGGTAAAAACTGCAAAAAAATTCTTGATTCATTGATTAGTTATAATTCGGAACAAGTTTTTTTTGGCCATTAATCGGATGTTCAACCATTTGTTGGCCCTTAAAGTGCTCAAATTTCAAAAAAATAAAACGATAATTTACGAGAACTCACTCAAACGTTCATGTTCCATGACTGGCATTTAAAGCACATCTTACATATTAATAAGAATGAAACTCCGTCTGATTGTCTATTTGTCCACGCTATGCTCGGCCAAACTTGGCTGAGTGGGGGGAGTCTACGAGTGGGTGGATCTTCTTAGGTTTTCCAAAGGGATTGTATGTAATTCAAAAATTTCATACCCCCACCCGAACCATTGGCGGGAGAGGATAGGGTCAGTTAAGCCGGGTCTCCACTTGTTTCAAAATTTCCGAACCGATCACCGTAACGTAACAAAAAAACTGTTAATTAATTTCTACACCGGCCGAAATGTTCGGTTCGGATCCGATCGCTCCGTTGGCGGTTTCGGATTCGGACAGAGAAAACGGCGTCTGCCGACCTCCGTACCGTATCATCGCCGGTTTCATAAGACTGCTGCCACTGTACAGGGTGTCTCATTTTTCGGGGCACCATCTGGGGTTTGATTCTACTACTAATTTGTGAATTTTTTTGTCCTGTAACATTTGTTTTTCAATTCACGCTAAAGACCCCTTTTTCAACTTTCAAGATTTTTTTCTCGCGTTTTCGACGCTGTGTCACTATAGCTATCATAACTCCGTTAATTTTCAGTTGACACTCAAATATGATTATACCGTTGGAAAGAGCGTTGAATTTCCTATCTCCCGGATGCCTTTTAAGGATTTGAATGGAATATACGGTTAAAAATAAACCGTCAATGAAAAATTGGTAAAATTCCGAAAACGTTCACTTTTTTTCAAAGTTGTCTCTCGAAACGTCCCGGATGGAAATTTTCATGCTGTAAGCCTAAAAGTTAAGGCACAGTCCTAGCTTTCCAACGGTGTAGTCAATTGTTTTTTAACATTACATATGAGGGTATAAAACGACGTTTTTAAAGCAAAAACCGTCAATTTTCGGGTGAAAATCGGCGTTTTTCACTAGAAACTATTTCCAGCTTTTTGTCGCTGAATCGAATGGTGACACTTTCAGATCTCCTCGACAAACAAATAAGGCCTTTTCAAGTCCTTCTTCAGGGCTAAGGGCTCAATCTCTCTGTTCATTTTCTCCTAAATTCATCTGAGGATACCATTATAGGAGGTCTGGGTAATTTATGACCAGCATACCTCCCAATTTGTCTACATATACCTACCTAGTTTTCGCCCGCTGTCTTGAAAAGATCGTCCCAATTATTGTCGTAAAGTTTTCTGTTTATATGGTATCTTTTCCAAATCAGGAGTTCGCAGATATGATGTTGGTTTACGGGTTCACCAACAGGAATGCCCGTGAAGCAGTAAGGGAGTATCATGGGCGATTCCATCGAAGACGTGTTCCTGACAAAAATGTTTTTTGAGGTTATGTAAGGATGCTAAGTGCTCTTTCCAAAGGTATAATCAGATTTGAGTTTCAACTGGAAATTGACGGAGTTTAGGGGTTGATAGTTTTAGTGACACAAAGTCGAAAACGCGAAAAAAGTCTTGAAAGTGTAAAATGTGGTCTTCAGTTTGAATTTAAATATATGTTATTGAACAAAAAAAGTCACAAATTAGTAGTAGAATCGAACCTTGGCCGGTTTTGCGCTCAAAACTGGGGTTGTTGGTGGGTCTTTTTCCTTTTTATATGGTCATGTAAAAAAATATATATGCCGCAGCAGCCACTTGTTGGGAATGGAAAGACATCGGATGTTCGGTTTCGACAGACCGATCGCTCAAAAAATGATACGGGAACAATGTTCGGAACGATGTTCGGGCGGGGTGATGATCGGGCGTTTCTTTTGAAACCCCACCCGAAGCGATCACGGCTGGTTATCTATCGGTTCGGGAGTTTTGATATATGTGGAGACCCGGCTTTAGGCAATGGTGCAAGACCGAGCTGTCTTGAAAGCGAGGTCGCTTTTTGCTCCGTGTCCTCCTAGCGAGCGAAGCGAGCGAGAAAACTATATTTAACTAGTATTAACTAAAGTTTAGTACATTTTTTAGTTTTTTTTGAAGCCAATGTATTTTATGATTTCTATGGTAACTTCCCTTCAGCGTTTCAGAGCTTTTGAAAATTATACAAATTAAGTGTGATTCCTCAATAGAGGAGGTGATGTAGCAGAGGATTTTATCGGAATTTCTTAGCATAATATTATGATTTCTATTACCAACTTTTAAGTTGAATATTTCCCTTCATCCGCTACCACTGCCTGTAAAATGGAATCCAGATAGTGGAATTGTAGTAAAATAAAACATAATGGGAGGAGTGCAGTCGAATATCATTAACGGGGATGGTTCCGTTAAGTGACTGGTGGGGTTTAATGGTTTGTGAAATCCATGTCGCGCTGGTCATTAGCTCAGCCGCTATAAATTACACTGTTAGCCGGAGGAGACTGGCTCCTTTCCAATACTCCCTCAATACCTATTTGATTTGCAGTTCCCTTCCCAATTAAACCGATCCCAGTGCATTATTACCGCAGAAATATTTATCCCTTCCTTTTATTTCGGAGAGTTGAATGAAAATCATGAGACCTAAGGAACCCCTTCTTCCTCTTTTATGGCACCAGTGGACCAGATTATGATGGTGTCGACGTGAAAAGGCTCATGGAAAGATTTTCTTGATTTGAACTATGAGGATATACTTGTGGCACACAATTGGCGTATTTTGTTTAAGGATCACTTTTTCGCTGATAGTCAGTATAACGGGCGAATGGTCTGGGGGTAGATCATATCGCTCTGTCTACATTCGTGTACATCGTCTTGAGATACCACTGCTTATAAGAAAATCTATTAGACCAGGTACATCATTACTGTCTGTGGGCCAGTATATTGGTCTTGCGGATGGGAGGAAATCGTACTTTAATGAAGTAGATGCCTCATTCAGTTCTCCAACTTTCTTCGTTCTTAGTCGTGAGCCCCAAAAGTGTGTTTGGCATTGTAGTATCCTCCTATAATGAAGTTATTTCCTAATGTACCAAAAAAATCTTCTATAGTCGCCTTTCTTCAAGTTATGAATAGGAGGACAGGAGATTGCTGATATCCTAAAGCATTTGTTTTCAAGTTGTACATTGACAGAGGTAACTTGCATTTTTTCGCCTTCAATTTTTGGTTCTTCATGATGCGGAATGTTCTCTTTTATTATAACTGCTGAATCACCTCTGGCTTTATCGCTTGGATGTATTGTATGATAGCAAACATACCCTCTTATGTTTACGTAAGAAGTACGAGTAAAATGAGTTTCAAAAACGAGTAAAATGTCGATTTTATAGGAATGAAGAACAGTTCCACTTCCCTGATATGGCTGAATAATCCTTTTGCATTCCAGGTCGCAATCCTTAATTTATGATACATCATATCATTCCTCAGTTTTTTAGACCCTTTTCTAGCTTGGTTATTCTTTCAAATAAAAATTTGTTTGTATGTTTCTGTTCATATACATAGTGAAATCGAAAAATGACGATTCACAGAAATAGATTAGAAATATCATGATATAACTTTATTCAACCCCCCCCCCCCCCCACACCCTACAATCATTACGAAATTTCAATTTAAATTTATTGTGAATGGATCCAGGAAGAGGCCAAATACTTCGGGCAAACTCGGAAAATTATTATTCCTAGATTTTCTGCAATTATAAACTAAAATATCATGATTTATCGGCATTACCCTCTCAATTTACTCCGCCGTCAATAAATTTGAAACTCCCAAGGTTTATTGCATAACTGGGCCAGATTCCTAATTTAATAACAACAAACAAAACAATAAAATTACGAAAAATCGGCTATAAAATGATAGAATGAATTTAATTGAATGAAAAATGAAAAAAACCATTGTGGCTTGGGCAGCGCCTAAAAGGATTGGCTCTAACCCTCCCCACCCCCAGCCCTCATCCCGATGGCAAACCCTAAATTTCCATTATTTGTTGCACAACTTGACACAAATTGGGATCGAACTATGAACAAATCATGAAAATCGGTTGAGAATAGTAGCTTGGACATCGCTTATTTGGATCGGCTATTTCCCCCTGCACCCCCCTCCTCGATGACAAATCCAAAACGTCCTTGATTTGTTGAACAACTAGATTACAACTGGGATCGAAAAAAAAAACCGAAATCGGTTAATTACTCGGCTTAGAAATAGATGCTCAGGAAGCGGTTATTAGGATCGGCTATTACCCCCTCAACCCTCCTCCCCGATGACAAACCCGAAATTTCCAAGGTTTTTTGCTCAACTAGACGAAAATTGAGATTGAACAAAGAAAGAATCACGAAAATTGGTTGTGAACTGCAGCTTGGGCAGCGCTCATTTGCGGTTTGACTCTTACCCTCTCCACCCCCCCCCCCCCCCCCTCTCCTGTTGACAAATCCAAAATTGCCAAAGTTCTTTGCTTAACTTGACTCAAATTGGAATCGATCAAAAACAGAAACTCTAAAATCGATTGAGAATTGTAGACTGGGCATCGTCGACAAAAGGTGACACACTCACCTATGGTTTTTTTTCCATGGAATCGGTCTTAGAATGGTCTGAAACGGATTTGTATTCAGTCCCCCCTATGCTTGGGTTTTCCCATATCCCCTTGGATTAATTCTAATTGGCGTCCCTCTTAGTTACGAAGCCTTGCCTATAGGACGTAGCTTCAGAGGGACGTCCTAAAAAAGTTGAAATAAACATTTTTGAGAAAACCTTTTTAGCATCCAGGACGGTAGGTAAAGGTCAGAAATATATTATTAACATGAGATATCCCACTCTGGTTACCTCTATGTCCAATCTTGAACGCACCAAAGAGAAAATTACTGTGTGGAACCCCTAAGGACGTGATTCCTCTGAAATCTATTATTTAATTTTTCCCCATATTGCGATCTTCTTGGTTTGGACTGGGATGTTTCTCCCCGAGGTTTTAACCAACAATATGGTATCATTCCTAACTTTTGAATATTCATTTTTAATTGATATCTCTCTTCTCATCTGAAAATTGATATTGAAAACCAGTAGTAGGTACAAAGTTTACGGTTCAAATAAGTACTTGTACCAGTTTGTCGTGTATCGAACTACAAGCAATTTATTGAATCAATTTCCATAGTTTGAAACAGAGAGTTTTTATTTAAAAATGGTCGTAAACACAAAAGCCAAGTTGCTTACTTTACCCCCCCAGTTCCTTGATATAATTTGAGATTGAAAATTTCGGGTCTTTGATAAGATAGAGGCAAATTTACCACCCATTAAGCCAGAGTCACCTTATTATTATTTTTAGCTAACTTCATCTATCGAACCATTACGCGTAAAAATTAATATTGTTTTCTATTTACCTTAATTCTATTAGTTTCGCCTCGTAACAGTCATAGGTCTTATTATAGCTCCTGATCCAGCCAATGAAAAGTTTTGAGCGAAAATACTTACACGAATTCATTCATCCCCGCAATAGGTGACAGCTGATCAAATTTACCGCACTGGTAGATCAGTCTAACTTGGAAATCTTTCATCATTGATTAACACTATTGATTACGTTGGATTGACTTGGTGTGATGGGTAATGACATCATTTGACTATCACAAAGAACCAATGTTTCTGTTAATGAATCACCTAAGCAAACGAACCTTCCTTTAGCAGTTCTGCATCATGTGTGTTTTAAACTGGGGAAAACAAAATTAGTTTTTTATACATGGTTGTTTTTATTCTCCCTACCCAATTTTGACATCTCAGTTCTAAATCGACTAAACCTAAACACTTACAAAACTAACAGTAAATGGCGCACATCACACTCCATCTACAATCAATCGTCTTGCGTCCAATTTGATGTTTCATTCTTGAAATACCTGTATATGGATCTCAAACCAGTGCTAATATATTTATATTTCATGTGAATGTATGAATTTGCGAAGAAGAAGTGACTACTTTCTACTAGTCACCTGCTCCCTCTCTCCTGTATACCCAAGTGTTGTGCTACAGTCAGAGCCAACTACCTGTGAGCCTAGCTGAAGATAAATGATATATCGCCTGTATTTCGATAGATGTTAATAACGGAAGATAATAATATCGATACCCTTATTGCTCGTTCCATCTCGGACGATAATGAATTAATCCAGAGTTAATCCAGTTATCTCATTGCTATTCTTAGGGATAGCTCCGGACTCTAGGTTAACTTGCTGTGGTGGATCCTTGCTATAAAGGTATCGAAGAGACAAGTTACCCATTCTACATACAACCTAGCTCAGAGGTGAATGTGCCAATTTTGTATTTGGAAGACAGATGTAGTAATAATCCTCCTTATTCGGCACTTTGTATAAATACATTTCCGAAAGACATCCAATGTCATCTTCCTGAAAGATGCTTGGACAAGGAAATACGAATTTGGACCCATGTCGCCTAGAAATTATGTGGGAGGGTTTTTCCTCGTGATCGGAGACCAAGATTGAATTTCCTGAATTCTGTAGGTACTTATGGAACAATTCAGGAATAAATATTTCTTTAAAAGCCCTGTAAAAGCGTAGTGTTCATACTTTCCGTCGGATGATGCGTCGGAAATCCATCCTCATTGGATGAAACGTGACGGTAACGAACCTATCTCGAAACAGTTATCTTCCCACGGAATGCCTTTGAATACATTCAACGCACCGCGGAGTAAACCAGAAAGAAAAGGAGCTCAGTGGGGAGAATAGAGCCGCATTTAGGTGTTGAGGGCAACCCGCAAGACCACACCGCCGTCCCAAGACGGTTTTCTTAAAAGGTAAAGAAGGAAAAACGTTTTTCCTCTCTGACGTCACCACGTGAGATTAGACAGAGAGAAGAAGGCTTCTCCTGGGACCAACAACGCTTACTAATGCCCTTCTTTTTTTTACACAATGCCTCTCCAACTATGCGTCATGCAAATATAACAACCTTCTCATCCCCTACCACCAGCCCCAAACTAACTTTTCTATTGTGATTACTCGAAAGTCCCAAAGGAGCAGTTAATTGGCCCTGGTTTTACAATTCATGCTAATCAGGTTGATTTGTTTCTTCCCTAGCTGCGAGGTACAGAAAGAAATCTGCTTTAGAAAGCGCTCCCATTTTCGATTTGTTTTCTCACTCACTCCCTTCCCTTTTCATTCTCTCCCCCTTGTTCCTTACTCTTTCTTTAAATCTTTTTCTCTCTTCTCCTCTTTCTATTCCACCCTTTCACCAATTTTTTTCCACCTTTTTTTGGGTGGAAAGGAGAGGGGGTTTCAAGGGTCTCAAACGCATCCTAATTAATTCTCGGCATCCTGACTGCAAAATGTTGTGTTTTTCTTTCCCTCTTCCTCCCAACTCTGACAGCCCTGGAGTTAAGGTTGGTGAAACTTGTGCTTCAAATTAGCGGTAGGGCCTTGAATTCTTCAAACTTGATTAAGCCGAATTAGGATTCTGGCGATAGTGAATTTTATTCATCTCATTATGAAGCCTCTCTTACTGCTGGATGTGACCACGTGTTTCATCGGGGTCGCCAATTATTTTTGTTGAAGAGCCATATTGAAGAATTTTAATTTTAGCATGAGTTTCAGAACGTGATACTCCTGGGAAATGCGGCATACAAAACAAATGAAGATTCGATTCACGAAAATGACTTAACACAAAAAGTAGAATTACAAAATCTAGAAAACAGGTTCAAGCTTTAGCGAGGGAGATTACGTTATTAACTAGTCGCCTAAACTTTGTATGAAAAGTACCTGATATTTTCATAGTCATTTAAGCTCCAAATTATTCTAATTTCGGCTTAGTGTTTTCTCTGACCCTGTAATGTATTTATTTATTTACACCGGCAACATGAAAAGTTGAGGGTACCGGTAAATGATTCGGCAATCGGCTTGAGTGAGTGCAAGTGAATAGCAGTAATATGGTGGCATATGTTGATTGAAGTTGTGCACGCGTTGACTTGAATTGAATAATATATTTGTAAACTAGAATATTTTTACATTTCAATACAACAATACTGTTGTTTGTGGCAACGTGGGAATATAATCTCAATATAGTAACTATAATAGTTCTCCCCTACTTATTATCAACCAAAGACATAATCACTTAGATAAGTTAGTGGTCGTGTCATGCGGTTGGATCGTCTCAGCTGGGTCTGATTATGACAGGCTGGCTGGCAAATAGCTTGCTCGCCAGTCACAGATGATGCTGCTGGAGTTGACCGCGATTGACAATGTCTGGTTGACGAACGTGCAAGTAGAGATGGAGGATCAGAAAGACGTGGAAGTGGTTGATCAGGAACGATGCGTTCTTCTCGAGGACTATTTGGAATGCTGACTGGCACATTAATCAAGTCGCCTAATCTAGAATTTGGAGATAGTTGTTCATCGTGTCCATCATCTTGAATTTCATTGAGGTCGCTGTTGAGCCTTCGAATCCAAATTCACCTAAGGATAGCTGCCGCATTCTTATGTGACTATGAAAACGTCATTTTTGATTACTGACTCCTTTATCGAGCCTCTGCCGTGAGTTTACCATCTGGAACGAACACAGTTTGCGTATAGGAACGAAATCCGATGTTGGCAGGTTCGAGGGAGGAATTCAACCCTAATTGCACGAATTGATTTCGCAGCAGAAAAATGTATCCTGAGCCTGTGTTGATCTCGATCTGAATTGCTTTCCCTGCAATGAAAACTTGAGCATGGAATCGATCAACCTCTCCGTTGTTAGCATGAAGAATATTGATAAGTTGATGAACACCATAATCATGTAATTCATCTTCTTCGATGTAATTCGCAGATTCCGATTTTCTGTCCAATAGAACATACTCTGCTGATATGCCCCTTCTTCTTGCATCCGGAGCAGTTCAAAGCGTTTCTGTCTATTCGGCAGTCTGTTGATACGTGGTTGTCCTTTCCTCATCTGAGGCATAGACCGTCTATACCCGTCTATACAATTATTTGTAGTCTCCCTTTCTTGATCTGCTATTTGAACGTGGACAATTCTTGAAACTTTGGTGTTTGAGTTATGCAGGTTTTTCGAAAATTTGTTGATATCTACAGATGTAGGGGTTGTGGAAGCTGGAATTTGTAGAGATAAGGCTTTAGAATATATTTTCTGAAGTTTCGACAGCGATAGCTTTCATCACTTACTCATTAGACTCTAATTCCGTGGATTGCAGCAAAACATCTCGTACACTGTTATCCCAGATTTCTCCAATAAATTGCGCTCTGAGGAATATATCTGCAGGAGAAAAGTGACGGTCACAGGGTGATACGAATTCACAATCTGTCATTTCACTGCCGAGTTTGGTTACGAATTCGGCAATTGATTGATGATCTGTCTGGTAAATTAATAGAAATTGGTGTTGTGCAACCAAGATATTCTTTTTAGGTGAAAGGTGTCCCTCGATTAGTGAGACCAGTTCATTTTAAGTCAATTCCACGTGTTTTTTAGGTGCAGATAATGCGGAAATCATATTGAAATCGGATGCACCCATAGAATTCAAAAGTAGTTTGGCACAATATTGCTTGTTATGAAGGACGTTCTTCATTTCGGCATAGTTCTCAAAACGCTGTTTATAGTTTCGGAACGATTCCTTTTTTAAACAAAACTCTCAAAATTCTGTAAAAGTTGAAAATTTGTAGAAGTCGGCAATGCCATTGGTGCTCCGACCGTGCTCTCACCACGATCAGTGGGAACTTGAACTTGAGAAGTAGACAGATTTGCTCTAACATAGCCGTTTGCATTGAAATGAATCGTTGAAACTGTTGGTCATTCATTTTGATGGTTAGAAAGTGGAGTGAATTTGACTGAATGAGTTTACCTTGCTGAGTAACCTTATAGGTACGTTAGTCACTTGATTGTGATGTTGATATCCTTAAATTATTTTCTCCAAGTCTCCAATTTATGGTGGCTTATGTTGATTGAATTTGAGCACGCGGTGACTTGAATTGAATGATATATTTGTGAACTAGAATATTTTTACATTTGAGTACAATTTAAATAGTTAAATGAAATAGTTAACATTGTAGATATGCACTTACTTACTTGCAACAATCAATAAAATAAATAAAGTAATTGTGTCAGTCGCTTTCTATCCGCATCCTTACGTAATTACAATCGAATCGAATTATTATGCTCAAAATGGTTATGGTTTGGTATCAAGAAGTACTAGTTGGAGAGGTAGAGTATGACAACGGCGTTTTCGCGTGTATCGCTATACCTTTCTGTTCTCACAGACTAACGGAGGGCAGCTAACTGGCTGCATTAACGAGATTAGATCCCTTTGCCTAACCGTCTTGAAACTTTAGCAGGATTGGATGATTGTCTCTTCAAAGAATTTTACAAATAGCACTGTTCGCCTACTTCTGTTTCTCTGAGGATCTGTTACACTATTTTAAAATTATTTTCACTCGAAACTACGGTCTAGGGAGTACAGGAAGGAACAATGTGAGAACAGGGTTGTTTTCTTCAGTGGGACTAGCTAAGAACCAGTTTTTATTCCGCCAATCTTTCAGGCATGTGTCAAGGGCCAAATATTTTTCAACGAATTTAAGTTCTTAATTTGAAATTTGAGCATGTTGTGATTCCAGAATCTATCAATTTGATGGCAAAATTTTTTTCTGCTTAACAAACTATTTTTTTAATTTTTACAATTTATTGTTTTTAATCGATTTTTTAAACATGTTTTGATTAATTTTAAGTAAATTTCCAGCACAGTTTCGAGTAAAAACTTATAAATGCTCAAGCTCACAGTTAATCAACTTTGTATATGTGACATTCTGCTAAAAAAAATAAATTGTACGGGTTTTAGCTTTTATAGGCATATTTTATTC
Organism: Adelphocoris suturalis; assembly: GCA_030762985.1. Classification (NCBI taxonomy): domain Eukaryota; kingdom Metazoa; phylum Arthropoda; class Insecta; order Hemiptera; family Miridae; genus Adelphocoris; species Adelphocoris suturalis. The sequence goes on along the minus strand of CM061045.1, from coordinate 19,745,368 downwards.
TTGTTAGCCCATTTTGTAGCGCATTCTCTTTAAAAAAGGATAAATGAGCCATTGTCTTCACTTTGTCCGTTGATGTATGTATGTACGATGTATGTCCTCTTAAAATTGTTTTAAATGCCAACGTCCGAATTTGATGAAACTTGGTATGGATTTAAATCTGTAACATGGTGAAGATAAATATGCATCTAGACTGCTGACGCATGACAGGTCATTGATCAGTGGAGTGAACTTCAAAGCCATTTTGTCACCTATTCGATGCAGGAAGCTGAAATTTGAGTGAGAGGCTGAAGAGAGAATGCTGAAGACGACTGAGAGGACATTGATTAGCTGAGTGATCTCCAAAGCCATTTTGTCTCCTACTCAACGCAGGATGAGTATTTCACGCGGATTTCCTTACAAGAAAATGCGCTATCATGTGACTCACTTCGTGAGCATTGATCTACTTGTTTAGAATTTGAGTACTTTACGCTGTCTAAAGAACTTATCCTTTCTTTCAAAATGTTCCTTTTTTGCGAAATAACGGTTTTTCTCACTCTTAAAAAGTTTGAGATTCTCACAACTGGAGGTTTATCAATTTGCATTATTAATTATTAAATGTATTATGTCATAAGAAGTATATTCGTACTGACTAAATATAAATAAATCAAATGAATTCATGTCAAGACTTTAGGCAAGCCTGTGCTGCTGGAAGGAGTCGCTTCCTGCTTAAACTAAATTCATTTAAAATAAAAAATAATAGAATATGAACTTCTTACATGAGATATGACCGAATCTTGAAGAATGGGATGAAAGAGATGAAAAAAGAAATTACGATCAAGTATGAATACTTTTAAGCAGTTCCAGTTGGTAGGTTTTTATGTAGAACATAGAATAATTAAGTTGTACATATTGTATGCCATACATCTTTTCAATAGAGCATACGTCTTGAAAAAATTTCTCATTATTCTTGTTTTTATAGTTCAATTGCTAAGCGATTTAGGGATATTTCTCTACGCTGAACCTAGGAGTGATGTTTATTTAATGTTATTCGCAGTAACAACTTGGAAAAACATCATGACAACAAAATTTTATTACGCTCCACGCTTTAAGGAGATAGGTAAGTAGGAAAATACGCAATTCTGGTAGTTTTTTCAGTGTTTTCTCAAGATGGAACATCGAATTCCAATAAGTGAACATAACTGCGTAAAAAAGTGAAAAAATACTCCAAAATCGTGTATCACATCCACCTCCAAAAACTCACCGATTGCGCATAGCTGCGCCCGTTCTTGCGCACTCAAAAACTGGATTGATTGGTAATGTTTCCATGAGATTTCACTTAGGTTTTAAATCTCCAATAAAGAAGAGCGGTGTACCACCACTATGTGGAGTGATAATCAAAAAGTAGAGGTGCGTTTTCGTTTGAAATTTAATGAAATTAAAAAAAAAAGATAAATATAAATAGGGGGAGGGGGGGGACGTTGAAATGGGACACCCTGTATGTATAAGAAACGTGTTCAAATCCATGAATCGTTTTAGAATGTCTCAAAATGAATTTCCACGAATAAAAAACTTTATTTTTGAATTTTTGAGGCCGTTGCAATCGTTTACCTCCGTTTTCCTCGAAAATTCGCAAAGAAGTGCGAAATTGTCTCTTGCAGGAAAATGGCTTTATGACAGGTGATGTTGTTGTTGCAGGGAAAGGTAGCCGCTACTATCCTTCATACGGCGTGAACTCAGACCTCGAGGAAGACACCAGCTCGCCGCGAGTCGGCACCCGGGGCGGCCCATACCACCAGCAGCACACATACCAGCAGCCCGCGGGTCTTTCTGATACTCCAACTTCAGAGGCCTCTGACGCCACTCTCACCGACTCGGAGCTCGCTCTCGCCAGGGACTCCACCCTCCTCGTTCATAACGGTGAGCTCCATACCTATGTTACAATACTGATAATACCAATATTATGTTCTGAATATTTTCATGACAACAATAGTTAACTAAGGGCAAGTCATTGGTGATCAGATATTGACTATAATGGATCGGTCAAACAGGGTAAAAAAACATTGCGTACTCGCTTACTCACTTACCTCCTTCTTGAATCAGAGCATTGATACTTAACGGTGCTGGCGTGCACACAGCAGCACTTAGTTAGTAGTCGGTTTGGTAGCAGTGATATCTAAGCTGGCAAAGTCGTGCGCCAACTTTTTTTGTGCAAAACGACGTTTTTAATGATTTAAACAACTTTGAAACTTAAACACTTCCTATTTGGTGGCATACAGTATTTTGAAACTTAAATTCTATTTATTCATAAATATACGAAAATTTTTGCACAAAATCTAGAACTTGTAATATTTTTAGCGCGCTCACAAGCGTCTACTGAGCGCCACTGTGGGTAAGTGCAGCTACCCGCTAGGCCACCAGCGGGCGGGTGTGGCACATGGGTGAACTTCTACCTAGGCCAATAAACGGAAAAAACAGCTAAAAATCGGAACTATATTTTTTTTATTAGCAAATAGGCAAGAATGCTATCATTGTGATCTTAATCCATAGATATATATACCATTATGTATATACATTTATGTCTTATCCCAAGAGCAGCCTACTGCTACGGTCCAGTCTTTCCCAAGGTTGTTGTTTCGCGAGGGCAAGAGCCAACATAGTGATTACAGATGATAAATAACTTCACGACCGACATTTACATGAACATAAAAATAATAAATGAATTAGAAGAACTTTTTCAAAACTATTATGAGCAATTTTTGAAATAAATGTTTGAAAAGTATGAAACTTAGAAGTACGTATTGTAAGAAAATGAACATACAAAGAAAAATAGCAGGAATGGTGCTGTGTGCGGGATATGGTATAAAGTTTTAGTGAATTTTCGTGAAGGTTGAGTTCGTTGGACAGCACTTTTTTAGCACCTAAATGGGTAAACTTTCAAGAAATGTTCTAACAAAATCACTAATCATGGTTTATCAACCATAAACTATAACATTCAACAATTTATTCACAATATTATGCTGAAAATGTAGTTAAATTTCATTAATATGTGCTGAAAATTTTATAAAAATTACAAAAAGCTAATGTGGCACATGGGTGAACTTCTACCTTGGTCAATAAACGGAAAAAACAGCTAAAAATCGGAAATATATTTTTTTTATTAGCAAACTATTATTTAGAATGTTTTTTTTTTTTCTATTTTTCTACATAAAATTGATATTTGACAATTTCATTGCACTCAAAGTGCTTAAATTGCAAAACAACATAAATATACTACGATAATTTCGGAATTTTAATTTCGAAAATTCTCGTGAACGATGATTTCCTGAATTTCGCTCCCCGGACTATCGCTCACCGGAATAATACTCAGTTTCACTTCCTTCCATCACCCAAAGCTAAATAGGGTTTTATTAGACTAGATCAACTTCATTCAGAAATCAAATTACAACAATACGCATCATGACTTCCTCCTGGTATGTCAGGGAGTGTCAAGGAGGGTCATAAACCTAAATAATCATTTATCTATAGTTATTATAATAATTTTTTTTTTTTTTTTTTTTTTTTTTTTAAATAGAAATTATCATCAACTATTCCTCGCCGAAATGAAAATGTAACAATTGAAAATAATTTAGTTAGCAATCACAGGGGCGCCGAGGTTAAAAATTGAATCGAAATATGGTGTATGTGTTGGACGGTCAAGCAATGTCCCTCATTGGGTAAACACGAATCAGCTTGCGCCGAATGAGTGCGAGGGTGGTGGAGAATGGGGGATGAAGCTTAGAGCAACGGTCGAGTTCATTCAAACACGGAGCCGTGTAAATATTCCACGATGGGGATTTGGTTTAGGTCGTCTGCTGCCGGCGTTTTATTTCGGCAAAGTCATTCGGCGTATAATTTGTTGCCTGGGGCTGTAAAGAAGAATTGAATTCCCTATTTTGCAGAGTGAGAGTGTTACTGGGTTATGATTTTAAATCGTCATTATCGTGATCTACGAACTGATTTAGTCTTGGTATAGGGGAAATTATAAACTGTCTAGCAGAGAATATATAATTTCACGCTGTAAGAAGGCAATTTCACGTTTTAAGGGTGCTTTCCTAAGTCATGAATTATTACTTGACTATTCCAAGTTCCCATTGCGAAGTCGTATATCAATATTGGGTACATGTATTCTTATTTATATTTTAGAATAATTGTTTTTCAATTTTAGCAATTTGTTGAGGATAATGAAGCTATTTAAACAGCTCTAAACTTTCTGTAATGAAAATTTCTGAAGAAAAATTTATGAATATGTAGTTTATATATTCTTTAAATTAGTTCTACCAGACAGGCTACCGCCAGATCGCAAGTTTTGGCTGTGTAACTGAAAGAATATCGGCCTTTGTAGATTCTCATCTCCAGCCCATTGTGCAGAGCCTACCATCCTTCATCAAGGACAGTCAACACTTCCAGACAGAGTTCCAGAAGATGTGTTTCTAGTCACTATTGACGTTAACTCTTTATATACGGAAATACCGCATGATGAAAGATTACAGGCAGTTGCGGGATTTTTGCTGGAGCGCCCTGAACCTCGAATCCCAACAACCAGTTTCCTGGTGAAACTGGTGTTAGGAAACAGTGTGTCCTAACAATGAACGCTTTCAAATTCGGGGACCAAGTTTACGTTCAGAAAAGAGGCACTGCTATGTGGACTCGCATGGCTCCATCCTATGCAAATCTTTTTATGGCCAATTTAGAAACAGATTTCTGGCATCCCGATACAGAACTCCCCTCATCTGGAATATTTTTTAAGCAGAATATTACTCAGAAAAAGTTTATGAACTACAACTGAAACATTCTAAAATTATGTTACATCTTATTTTACCATTCAAAAAGTCGAGTACATTATGCTGAAATACGTACCTAATTAAATCAATACGCCCTAAAAATAAAAATCTTTGAAAAAGTGAAAGAAACGTAAACATTCAAAAGTTGGTTGAATAGCGGAGTATTACTCAGAAAAAATTAGTTTCCTATAAAATTGATAGTTAACACTTTCTTTGAGCACAAACTGCTCATATTTCAAAACAATTTATCAAACAATAAGGTGCATAATTTACTAATATTCGTTCATAAAATCATGCTGAATGACTTAAATTTGTTACAATTGTTTCCTCCCAAATCGTTAGAGAAACTCGAATCAACCTTGCAATCTAGAAAACTTGTGGTCACTCCTTTTTAGCTCCGAATTCCGCCTGGTTCCGTCATGAAGTAGTTGGAAACTCCACCCCCATCATCATGGGTATAGCTTATTTAATGGTTGTTGACTCCTAAACATTGTGTTTGTCAAATTCTACTTCATTTGGCTGTATCATGGCACACGTCATAGACCAGATGTATTTCTGTATTTATCTGTAAGATTTAAAGTCCCATTAGTGGTTTACCGGTCTTAAGCGTCAGTCTATCCCCATCATTTTATTGCTCAAATTCCCATTCTTTGTGTATGCAAATATTCAAGTATATTGAGCTATTAAAAATACCGAAAGTGGTATACTAATAAAACAAAATGTAATCTATTAATCAAACAAATGAGTGACATGTCCTTGTAATACCATAATCTATGATTTGATGGTGTACCTATGCGAGAAGTATATTGTATTCGAGGGGTAATGAGATATTATTGAGGCCTAGAGATAGATACCTAATAACAATGGATATGGAAGGATGTAATGTGGAATGACTGCTGCAATGAATAGAGGCTAGAATATTCCCTATGACAGGAGAATAATATGATATGTTAGATATGCTATACCTATGTGTTATATGCTCACTTATGGTTGTGACAAAATAAAGCTAAACTTTAAGAGTGGGGATGAACCCAAAGATATAATATTCAAACATGAACCCTCAAATCTTATTATTTAAGCGAATTTCATTCCGCTAAAAGGAAAGAAAATAAATTTGATTGTTTACATTTAAAAAATATATATAGGAAAATCGGAACTTCTCAGGGTTCGGACTGTCACAGGTATAATAAATGCGGTAATTCGGTGAAGATACGAAGTCAGATTCGAGAAGTTACCTAGGTAGTGTACAAAATCACTAGTTCGTGGTAAAGTGTGAGGCTGACAGTTACTTAAATTCCGACGTCTGGAGAGTACGGTGGGTGGGGGAAAACGTCCCAATCAAATTTTCTGAGCAATACCTGGGTCAAATTTGCGGAATGTGGCCTTGCGTTGTCATGAAGAAGCAGCACTTTTCTCTTCAAAAGTCCGGGTCTTTTGGCTTTAATGCTTTTTCTCAGTTGTTCCAAGACTTCACAATATCTGGCAGCATTAATGGTCTCACCTTTGGGTAGGTAGTCAACCAACAGAACACCCTTGGAGTCCCAAAAAACCGTGGCCATAATCTTTCCAGCGGACGTCGCAATTTTGGCTTTTTTTGGTGCTCTTTTCTGGGGACTTTTCCAGACCATACTCTGTCTTTTTGACTCTGGGGTATTGTGGAAGACCCAAGTTTCATCCCCAGTCACTATTCGATCGTAAATGTCGGCTCCTTCATCCTCAAGCATCTCAGAGAAGCGGTTTGCTGCCTCCAAACGGTTTTGCTTGTGTTCGTCAGACAAGAGCCTTGGAACCCACCTTGCACACACTTTTGACATCTCTAAATCTTCTTTTAGGATTCGACCAACTACAGAGCGAGTTAATTCGTACTTGGGATGAACACAATTCACAATTTCATCAATTGTACGGCGTCTATCTTCATCAAGTGCTGCGCGAACGGCCACAATCGCCTCCTCTCGCGTCGAACTCGACGGGCGTCCACTACGCTGCTCGTCAATCACCGAAACACGTCCTTCCTCAAAACTTTTTCGCCACTTTCGGACCATTTGGACACTCATCGCATTGTCACCATATGCTTGACAAAGTCTACGATGAATTTCAATCGCGGTAACCCCCACCTTGGTCAGGAATTTGATCACAGAACGCACTTCACAATCGGACGAAATCGCAAGGGGGGCATCCATGTTTCTAACTGAATAGGTTATCAACAAACCGACACAGCGGCCTGAAACTTTTACAGGACTACCACTACATCCAAACAAAAAACTTGAGACCATCCGTAGGTTCCTATGACTTGTAGATTTTTTAAAGAAAATAGGGAAACTAACTTTTGGGATGACCCATCCCACATCGTACATATGTAGCGTTGTATGCTTGGGTTGTCCCCTACCCCCCTGGATCAATTCCAATAGGCCTATAAGACATAGCTTCAGAGGGACGCCCTAAAAAGTGGTGGAAACTAGTACTTCTCCCAATGAAACATCACAGATGAATCTTTCAGGCTTCATCACCGACTCCAACCAAGTTTAGTTTTCCTCCGACTGAAATAATCGAATTAGGCGAGAGTTTTAGGTCATTGTGATGAAGAAAGCCGCTACCTGGTAACAGATCTTGAGGACCAATGTTTCCGAGAAAAGCTCATCTTTGTCTAATCGTCTCTAACTTTGTCAGCCTTCCACAGACCGCTGGAGCGAGAATAAAGTGCGGGAATTCGTAGTTACGGGTCAAATCAGCGCCTGGTCTCTCAAATATAAAGGCAGCTTCGGAGGTTCTCAAAGGTAGAAACCCGTCCATTTATACAAGTTTTCATCGCGGCAAGCCCCCTTCTCTTGGGCATCCCCTTGTTTCGAGCAATGTAATGAACTTCCAATCTTGTTTAAAGACTTGAAACTCCTCGATTCTGATTCCTTTTCAACTCTCCACGACTAAGTCGCGAACACCCTCTCCCTTCTCCATTTCTAGACACATATGAGGAAATTAGGCTCCACGCGTTCATAGTTTGAATTAAATTGTCTTCCAAACACGGTTGGCAAGTAACGAATCACTTTTCACGTTTCACGAAAGTCGGGTGATATCGCTCATCTTCGCTGGATGAATCCTCTCACTATCATTAATCCAGCTGCTAACCATTATCATCTCCCCCCTCCCTCCCCACGCAATATTAGTTGGTAAAGTGATTCATGGGATTCAAGTTTCATCTTCTTGAGATGGTTTTGAAACTCTAGTATGCTGGGCTAGTCGTCCAAATAGTTTCTACTGGGAACCATTTCCTCTCGTGAAAATCTACGTTTTATTCTATGTTTTATTTTATTTTATTTTATTTTTTTCAATTGCCGTTTATAAAACAATGTGTGTGAGTTATTCTCTCCGTGGTTTATATATATATATATTTCGTAAAAAGTAAAAAAATTGAAACGAATGGCTCTAAAACTTTTGAAATCAAAGCACCCCTCTCGCCTCGGCGGGACAACTTGCCAACCAGTATGACGTCACCAGTGCAAACTTTGAAAAATCATAAAACGAAAACTACTCAACGTAGGAGAGTGGGGATGGTATTAGAATTCTTAGAATGGGATCTATTTTCATTTTAAAATATGAAATGAATACGTGGGTTACGCTCATTGACATAAACTTCGTTTTAGCGAATGAAAGGATAAGTTAGTTGGTCAGGAATTTTTGAGCGCATTAAGTTGGTCAACTTCAAAAAAATTTGCTGAAAAAAAAATCATTGAAAATGGCGTAAAAAATGCTGAAAATTGTTAAATTAATATTTTTTAGCAGAGTAATACTCAATTAAAGTTTATTAATCATAAGATATAACATTGAAAAATTTATGTACAAAGTTATGCTAAAAAATTTACTAATTAAATTTCTTTTAAATTTGCTGAACAAATAAAAACAAGTAGAAACTACCTAAAAATATAGAAATTCAAAATATCTTTTTGAATAGCATAATATGATTTAGAAAATGTTTTTTGCCATAAAATTATTATTATTATTTATTTATTTATTATTATTTATATTTATTATTAAAGAGAACCCCCATTTTTTATTGTAGATTTGGATTTCACGTGAAATATCATGAAGAAATGACCCATCCCTCGATGTTTTTAGTGCGCACAAATGGGCGCAATTTCGCTCTAAAAAATGCTCAACTCCGTTCTAAAAGAGCAAAAATAAGAATACTGGTACATTGAGAATATAGGTTCTGAGTTTTTCATTATTCAGTTGCCACATGTAATTCATGATTTCGGGGTATTTTTTTCGGGCTGAACCTCTTAATGTTGTTCTTTTATTGATATTTGCAACACCAACTTGGGAAAAAACAAACAAAAAACACATTTTTGTACGCTTTATGTTGTATGAGTAAGAAAAGTGCGGTTCTTGTTAATTTTTCTGCGTTTTCCCAAGTTTCTTTTGCAAAGTACCTATGAATGAACATTATTACGAGATTCATCACGAAAAAATACCCCAAAATCATGTAGTTCATGTGGCAAATGAATATTTTCAAAAACTCAGTATTCTCCATTTTCGCACTTTAAGAGCGGAATTGCGCACTTTCAATGCAGAAATGCGCCCATTTGTGAGCACTAAAAAATCGAATGAAGGGTTATCTCTCCATGAAATTTTACGTAGGGTTGAAAAATGCAATAAATAATGGATGGGGATTCTCATTTGAAAAACGTTACAGTAATTCAGCATGATCGCATGAGCGAATTTGCGTAAACTATCACATTTTATATTGTTAAATTCTTCCAAAATTTGAGTTTTTTGAGTGCGAAGAAATTGTAAACTATTAATTTTATGGCAAAAACATTTTCTAAATCATAACTATTCAAAAAGAGATTTTGGATTTTTACCTTTATTTGCAGTTTTTGTGTTTAGTAGAATTCACTGAAATTTAATTTTTTTTAGCGTAATTTTGTACATGCATTTTTCAATGATCTATTTTATAAAGACTTTATTTGAGAAAAAAACTTTATTTGGGTATTATTCTTTTGAAAACTATAAATTTAACGATTTTTCAGCCGTTTTCAGCCATTTTTAATGATTTTTAGCACATTTTTTTGAAATTTGACGAATTTAATGTACTCCTGGCCAACGAACTCATCCTTTCATTCCTTGATTTATTGTTACTATTTATCAGTACTAGTTATCTATATCTATACTATCTTAAAAGAATGAACTCTGTCTGTCTGTGAGTGTCGCTTTTACGGCCGAATGGACGAAGGGATTTTAACGGGGTTTTTTTAATCGTCAGAATAAACTTAAAATTCCGTTTTTTACCCTAATTTTGACGTTTGCCGGTAGAAGACTGCTGCGTGGGCGGTAGTTCTAATCCTAGTGACGACAAAAATTATGTTCTTTAATTCTTTTCGTTTTTTTTTTTTTTTTTTTTTTTTTTTTTTAATTGTCTTTTAGCGAATTTTTATAGAAAATGAAGCTACTACAATGACTCGGAAAATGTTTAAATAAAAATTTTTGAAAATTTTCTCCATTGAAATCCGTTTTGAGACATTCTGAAACGATTCCTGAAGTTTGCGGTTTTATATATATACTCGGCGCTTCGCGCCTCGCCGGGGGGCTTCCCGCGCCTATGCAATAAAATAAAAAAATTTTCAAGCCTGGCTGGGATTCGAACCCACGATGCGGAACGTTACGGACGTTACGAAAAAAATTGTTGGGGGTCGGCCTATGAATTGCATAGCGATTTATATATATATATATATAAATCCTGGCATCATAATTATAGACTGTTGTACATTAGTACTAAAAATGGCTTAAAACGACCAAAAATCGTTAAAGTTATAATTTTAACAAGAGTTTTAGTCAAAACATAATTATCAACGGTTAATTAGGACATTTGAAAAGTTTTGCACGAAATTATGCTAAAAAACGTACTTAAATTTAATTAATATTCGCTGAAAAATCTTTAAAAACTGCAAAAAAAACCTAAAAATTCATAATCTTTTTTGAATTACCGAATTTCATTTAGTATGAGTTTTTTTGCCATAGAATTGGTTTTTAACAATTTTTTTTCTACTTACATGGCTCAAAGTTCCATAGGCACAATGTAACATATAATACGATAGTACCTACCTAGTTCAAGAAAATTCGCTCATACGATCATGCTGCATAACTGGAACTTTTTATAGGTTAAATCGTCCAGTTATATTTCGATAATGCACCATAGACTCGGTTCGATGGGTAATTTTCTATGTACCAGTGATTTGCGTAGAAGAGCTATCTAATAAAGAAAAGTAACCCTACGTGTAATAATTTGCAGCGTTTTATTCTGGTTCTTTAGCGAAGATAGTACACTCTTTGCTCTATAAAATTGTGCTAGTTCTTGTTTACGGTGGAGCTTTCGTGATATGAAGAAACCGAAATCACTTCAGGGAACACTAGAAAAGCTCTCCAGGCGGAAAATGTGGAATATTATGCGGAGGACCTCAGTCAGCCCATTTTACGCCCAACCCCCAATCTCCTGCGGATTTATTCGTGAGCAAGTTACTCCGGCGAAAATGTGTTTTAGAGCCCAAAAGTGGTTCCCCGATCCGAGGCGGCCTTGATAATATCCAACGTGTTATCAAGGGAGCGACAGCAAAGGGCCAGCGGTTGCTCCTCTCCATCCCCATCTTCCTGTGCCTTAATGGCGCTCCAGAACGGGCTGTCGGGCGCGAGGGTGCCACATTTAACCATTGGGATCAGATAAGGAGAAGACGGGTCTCTGTGGACGGCACTTTAATAGGATCCCGCGCCGCGCACTCGTCTAGATTTGGTCCAGAGCCAAATCAAAGAAACCTCCCTACAACCTTCCCTTTCAAAAAGTGAAAACTTGACGTCGGAATGAAAAGGGATGTAGAAAGCGTGAAACGGGCTCCTCTTTCTAGAGCTGAGAAAAGGGACCCATAGTTCATCACTGGGGACCCCGGAAAAAATTTTCCCTTTGATGGAAAATGGGAAGGGACGAATTAGTCAAAGGGGTCCGCACTGGACGTTAATGGAATGAGCATTAGTGTTCTTTTGAATATACAACATTTCGCGCTGTAATATCTTGAAAACAGAAAAAAAAATAAATAAATAAATACGCAGGTGGGTCAAAAAGAAAGCTGTTTGAAAACACTGGCGCCGCTTGAGAGAGTCACAAGCACCGAGAGAAAAAATGAGGGTTTTTACCCGCTTGATGAGCTCGCAAACAGGCCTCACTAAAAAATTTAAAAAAAACCGATAGGAATTAAAGAAAACCTGATAGGAAAAAATTCTATTGGGTATTCAAAAAGGGCTTACGCCTATCGGGTTTTCACAAGCCGAAATCTACCGGGTTATGAATTTACTGATTAGGGTTTATCGGTTATCTCAATTTCTATTGGATACCCCAATTTACCTCAATTCCAAAATTGTGGATTTTGAGAGCCGAAATACCCGTTAGAATTCCTATCGGGTAATCTCAAGGAACCACCCCCGAAAAGTCCTTCCTCCTATCGGGCTTTTTGGTTATTCCTATCGGGTATTTTGAATTCCTATCGGGTTACAAATATATTTCCTATCGGGAAAATTTATTTTCCCGTTTGTTATTCTATCTGGAATTGTAAATACCCGTTTGATTTTCTATTGGGTATATATACATCCCCGTTACCGTTCTATCGGGTATATCTAATACCCTTTACTTTTCAATAGGGTATATCTACATTCCCGTTTGTTTTCCTATCGGGTAATTCTAATACCCGTTCGTTTACCTATCGGGTTCTTCTAATACCTGGTTACTTTTCAGTCGGGTGTATCTACATTCCTGTTAGTTTTCCTATTGGATATTTATAATACCCGTTACTGTCTTATCGGGTGTTTCTAATACCTGTTTGATTTCCTATCGGGTTCAAATTTATACCCATTGGAATTCTATCGGGAATTTTCAATTTTCCATCGTGTCCTCCTCGCACAGCCCGATACAAGCCTATCGGGTCCTAGCTCCTACAACCCGATAGGATGTACCCGATGGACCCGATTATTATCCTAGCGGGTGATGTTAATCAAACGGGAGCCGATAAAATGCTAGCATGTGATTAATTTCAATATTTTTTCACCCACTAGATTTCTGATCACCCGATAAACATTAATTCAAGACACCCGACACGTGATTCGAGAGATCTTTTTGATTTACTATCGGGCATTGAAAAAGCTGATAAAATGGTAGCGGGTGTTTAATTTCTACATTTGAACACCCGATAGATTTCTGATTAGGTGATAAACGTTATTCGAGAGACCCATTTGATTTTCTATTGGGTATTGAAAAAGCCGATAAAATGATAGCGGGTGTTTAATTTGTATATTTGAACACCCGCTAGATTTCTGGTTGGGTGAAAAACGTAATTCGAGAGACCGTTTGATTTGCTATCAGGTATTGAAAAAGTCGATAAAATGGTAGTGAGTGTTTAATTTCTATATTTGAACACCCGATCAACGTGATTTCTGAGACTCGTTTAATTTTCTATCGGATATTGAAAAAGCTGATAAAATGTTAGAGTGCCCGATATTATTTGAAGTGGTAACCGATTGTTTTTCATTTTTACCCGTTTGGAATTTGCATGACCCGATTGTTTTCAAGAAAGCCCGATAGAATGGACACAGCACCTTATCTGCTTGGAGTCACCAATCATGGAGTACTTAGTAATCACTTAGTATGTTACCCAGGTTGGTATTCAGGTGGGTATCTAATAAATTGGTAAATATAGAAGATTCAGTTTTATATCCATCTATTTCCAACTTTCCAATATTCCAACTGTTTTAGGGTTTCGTGTAATGTCCTGGATTAGGCCTCAATCGTTATGAAGGCAATTATTTATTTTCTTGAGATAAATTAGAGTGGCCTTGGGAAAATTATTTTTATTGATTAAAGTAGGTATTTTTATAAAGGATGCAAGGTATTTACTTAGGAATTCATCAAGGTAAGGTTCCTAACGTCTTTCGTTTGAAAGCGTTAAATTATATTTACATCGTCACTAGTCACTAAGAACCGAACGCTCTCCATCATAAAACAATAGACACATATTTTTTGTGGCTTCACATTACCTTTATTCACATTTATTTATCTATTCACTCGAGTTACTTGGATTCTATTGTATTTCAGTATAATTATATCACACCTCTTTGGATCAGATTTTTCTGGAGCTTTGCGTATAGCTTGGGTTTGAAAACTCAACCCCGGTGCAGTAATTTCTTCTTTAATTTTTCGGGTATTACATCAATTTGGATCCAGGCAAATTACATAACTTACACTCAGCCCTAAGGGAAGTTTCGACAAACTTGTTCATGATTTACATGCTCACATAGATTCATTTCCATTATACAATAGTTCAGATGATGTCAAGACACATGCTGGAAACGTTCCCGAAGATTATTTTTGGCAGATTGCAATACTTTGCCTTGGCCCTTCTGGTAAGCAAAGAAAATAACTAGACTAAAAAAAAGCAACCGAATCAAACGACAGCACCCACCCGCCCATGGCGAAAAGAAAACAGCTGAATAATATAACAATTTTATATAAATTAAACCCTCCAAAACGATAAATCTTCTTTTTACGGACGTCGCACATTTCCCCCTTGACTGAACCGAAATCTATCAGGCGGTTTCCCCACCAGCAGGAACCCGCATCACAAATCATTGGTCTGGGAAGACACCCGAAAACGCTAACCCCTCACGGTGCAATCGGGGGACCTCTGTCCATAATAACCACAGGAGCATCTCAGAGGGTGGAAACGGCTGTCATAAAACATTTTTTCTGAAAAATGTAACAAATCATTGGAACGGGCGTACAGCGGCGGGGCAAGACTTTCATGGACTTGAAACTACTTGCTGCCTCGGTTCTGATAGGAGACTCTACATCGCCGCACCACTAAATCATGGTCGGAATGTCCGTTCCTCGTCGCACGGAGGGGATCATACTGGTGTTGCTCCAAAGAACAGCTACCAGTACTGTTGGCAAAAGTGTATCCTCATTAAAAACGGGAGGTAGATTCTATGAACTTTTCCGTGATTTGTGAGCCCGATGCGTCATGACAATGTGAATGGATTTTCGTTCGATGCTAATCGTTCTTATTTACCTTGTATTTAAGTTCAAATTCGAACTGTTACCATCATTGTGGTGCGCTAATATGTATCCGAAAGTATAACATATGTAACTGTTGATTTAATATCATTAGTTTCTCGTACAATGGAAGAATGCCACATTTCATTTTTGGCATCAGAACGGATTTTTCCCTAACCCACACACACACACACACTCACTATATATATATATATATATATATATATATATATATATATATATATATATATATATATATATATATATATATATATATATATATATATATATATAGGTATATAATTTTCAAATTTTATCATTTTACAGCTATTGCAATATGTTCTTCGAATATTCACTGGAAAACATGAAATTAAATTAACGGAAAAACATATTGGTAAGTAATGCATGCATTACAGGGACGTCCCTATGAATGGATTGTATATAATTTTGGAGAGACTTGGAATAAGATAACAAACAAAAATCTCATGACTTCTTGGAATCCCCCTCCCCCCTATTATCCCTCCACTGGCAGTAAATTTACGTCCTAAAACTTCCTGCATGCATTTTGAAACTCAAGACATATTTTTCAAAACTAGAACGAATTCATAATGAACAAAATTCATTATCTACGAAAATTCAAACAAATCTGACTAGAATAGTTAGAACATTATGATTTATTACTTTAACCCCCTCCATTCATTCCACTCCATAATGAAATTTGAAACTCTTGATATACGATCCAAAACTAGACCAAATTGACAGTTGAACAAAAAAAATAATCACGAAAATCGGACGAGAATTGTTGAAACATCATGGTTTATAAGTATTACCTCCTTCATTCACCCCCTCCCATGATGAAATTTGAAACTCCTGGTATACGTTCCAAAACTAAATCATATTCGTGATGGAACAAAATAAGAGTCACGGAAATCGGTCGAGATTTGTATCTTGGGCAGCGCTTGAAAGAATCGGTAATTATCCCCCCCCCCCTCCTCGACTGCGAATCCGAAATTCCCTCGATTTTTTGTACAATCAGACTAAAATTGGGATCGAACCAAATAAGGATCCCGAAATTCGGTTGTGAATTGTGGCCTGGGCAGCGTCGACAAAGTTGATGGGAAAAAGTTACAAAATGCGAGTCCAAGCATTGATTCAGGCTATACGAAGCGACTCATTCCTTTTCTATATCTAAATATAATTTTACTTCATTTATATGCTCGTATTCCGTCAGCATTTATTATCTTGCTATGCATTTATTAGCAGCTCCATATTTCACTGTAACCTCTCGATTTGATTAAATTTGAATAGTTCCATCAATGAATATAAAGATCCTGTCACTCACTTCTCGGATGGCCATTGATTGAGAGAACAGGTTCCTATGGTAATCCTTGATGTCATCGGAAAAAATCAGTTTTCTAAACCTGACTTCGGCATGAAACTTGTAGACCGAGGCATTTATGTAGGCAATAATTCTCTAAGAATGGCTACTAGTTTACATTCAGAGAGTTAAATTTGTATGAAAATAGTTCCAGTCATGCAGCATCATCGTATGACCGAATTTTTGTAAATTATCGTACTATGTTATGTTACAAATTAATGAATGCGAGAGAAAAGCAATTGTTAACTACCAATTTAATGTGAAAAAAAAAAAAAAAATCTTTCTAAATAACATTTTCTGTGATTCAAAAAAAGATTTTGGATTTTCAACTGTTTTGGAGATTTTATCGATTTTTCAGCATAGTTTTGCTCATGATTTTGTTCACGTTCTATTTTATAATTAATAAACTTTATTTGAGCAATATTCTGCCAAAAAATATATATTTACCGATTTTTAGCCGTTTTTTGCTATTCTTAGTGATTTTTCAGCACTTTTTTTTTAAATTGGACCAATTTAATGTGCTAAAAAAAATGCTGGCGACGAACTCGTCCTTTTGTTTGGAAAGCCTGATTTTTTGGCGCAAGAACAGAATTTTCATCTCAATCCTGAGAAGAATTATCGTCTGGAAGCACATACACACACATAGGTACTTTTGTTTTGTCCAAGATTTAAGGTGTTGAAGATGTAAAATGAACGTACTTTGAGGTGCTGAATTCTAATCAAAAGACGAAATTGAGGAAATTGAAAATTCTTTTATCGATTCTACGTAGAAAAATCCATAGAATAGTTCAAGTTCAAACTTCTTGATTGGTTTCATTTGAAGGTTGATAACAAAATCCTCCCAAACAAACTCTCTGAGAAAAAGATCCAGTCATGCAGCATGATCGTATGAGCGAATTTCTGTAAATTATCATATCCTATTGTGCTATACTGTTTCGAGATTTGAACACTTCGAAAGTAAATAAATTGTTAAATACCAATGTCATGGCAAAAAAAACCCGTTCTAAATATTATTCTGCGGTTCATAAAAGGTTTTGGATTTATAGATTTTTTGCCGTTTTTATTGATTTTTCAGGAAATAATGATGAAATTCAAGTACTTTTCCCAGCATGATAGCTGATAGTATGCTAAGAAATATAAATTTAATGATTATTAATCGTTTTAAGCTTTTTTTAGCCATTTTTGAGCACTCTTTGAAAATATATCAATTGAATGCGCTCAAAAACTGCTCGGACAGAGTAGTCCCAGTTGTATAACAATGATGTCCAAACATCATTGGCAGTTTATCTACTGTTAACTAGAACATTCAACAATTTATTCACAAAATTATGGTGAAACGCTGATTATGCTTGAATTGTATTATTATATACGAGTAATAGCACAAAGGGTGTTTCTTGTTACGAATCTTCAATGGGTAAAACCTGCAAAAATTTCTAGTTAGAATAGTAATTAATAGTTAACAGTTAATTAAAATTAATGGTTAACGATTTCTTTGCAATTTCTTCAAGTGCGTAGATTTCGAAACAATTTAACATTAACATAATACGTCAATTTACGGAAATCGGCTCATATGATGGAAATGTTGCATGACTGGAATTTTCCTTCTTTACAAATGCATAATAAATTCACAAATGACACCAGTTTGAATACCGGTCGAGAATTTCAGTTGTTTCTAACAACGTAGTAATCGCGAAACATCATTTTCTCGTGGAAAACGACTCAATGCTTTAGGTGATATCTACAATTAAGTTTATACTAATGTGCGCACGCAATAAAATAAAATTAAAAAATTGAAACAGTTTTCAGAAACTGTAATAAAATGGCGGAATATTCGAGAGCTTTCTCATACACCCATACGAAAAAAATCGTTCTTTCTTCTTTCTTTCTTTCTTTCTATCTACACCAAAATGTTTATTTTTTTTTATTTATTTATTATTATTATTATTTTTTTTTTTTTTTTTGTGTGTGTGTGCATAATTTCATTTATTTATTTATTTATTCATGTTGGGAGTGTATGCAGTTTTATTTGAAGGAGCTATATTCAAGGAATATGAAGTTATATTTGTGTTTCTGATCTAAGTAATGAAAATTTTCCAATTAGCGCCTTCACGAATTGATAGGGTCCTCGTCATTCATGACCTGGGTGTGGCTTCACACTGCTTTCTCAACTTTATTTGCTGTTATTGAGATTTTCCGAGCTAAAACCGTGTGTGCGTTGGTTTTATATATTTTCTTGCTTCTAGAACCTTTCAAAGATGGATGAATAGAATGGGAAGTAATGGGTATTCATTGTAAGAACCTGAAGAGTATATATTATGTTAAATTCATCGGAACCGTTTGATTCGGTTCAGGCGTTTTATGACTTATTCTACATTTGTTCATCTCTTAATTTTGAATAGCAAGAGCTGATATATCAGTAGTGTATTACACATTAGTGTGGCGGCCGAATTCCAAATCAAGTATTATTGACATCTTTCCTCGAATAAAATAGTCACATCAATTCTTTGAAATATTTATGCCCTATTTATTTCTTCCAGGCTGAACAATCCTTTCCTCAACTCTTCTCGGTTTTGATAGAGTAAATATTTGGTAGAGATGAATGAATGTCTTAATAGAAGTTAACAAGAAAATACAAGTTATTCAGTTGAGTCATCTCAGATGGGGCAGTTTGTATTTTGTCTCATTAATGTATGGCATTTACAGATGAACCCTTCGTTAGTTCGAATTTCACTTTAAGATTAGTTTCCTTTGTTGAGAGTTATCAGGAGTGCGGTGAGTTGAGTCAGACATGTTGAGGTTGCTGCGCCGTATGACCTGAGGGTCGGAACCTGTCTCTATTATCTATCGGCTCAAGAACCATATCGAAGAAGTCATATCATTCCCCGTTATGGGCGGCACAATGGGACACGGGACACGTCATTCAGACCGTAATCCTATTACCTGGGACGTATGTATCCCGGCCATTGAAAAGGGGAGCTCTTCGGGAGACGCTTTTGTCTGAAAATCTCCTCGCGAATGGCCAACTCCCAGGGAGAGACCTTTCCCGAGACGAGGAAACCCATTCTCGAATAGAATGGCTTTCCCCCTCCCTGGAAGGGCGAAATTCGCCGGGTACATTTTTAATTGAGCGGCGGGTAAGCCGATCGGAGGGGACTGTAATCCACTTACAGGTGAACCATCCAGTTCGAAATTAAAAAACTTCATTTCTGCGGATCCTCTCAGGTCTGGGCTGATCGCTCCCCGAGAATATTCTCCTTTCGGAAATGTCCCTTTTTCTTCTTTGAACCTGGAAGGGAGACTTGTCCTTTTCGCTCCCCATATCCCCTTCTATTCAATAACTTATAGTCCCTTCCATTCTGGCCCGTACCTCTTGTACCACCCTTTTCCCTTATTCACTCTCACTCTCTCTCGCTCACCCCTTCCTCCTCCCTCTTTCTTCCCTGACCAGCCCTTCCTCACGTAGGCATTGTCCAATACGGGAGAATCGATGTTTTTAAATTACGGGGCCGCCCCTTCTTGAAGGGGGAAATCTCCTCGTGGGATGGGACCCTATTACCCCGTAGATCTGCTGAGAGTCCTCTTTTTTTAAATGCGGAAGATCATTGGTTTTCTGTCCCCTCTTTCAGTAAAACTATTTCCATCTCCATTCATCATCGTGACAATGAAAGGAAAATGCTGTGTAGTCCCTTTCCGCATTATGGAAATCCGCTGTTGAGAGATTCCTAAAATTGGAGCCTTACGGTATCATGGAATTTCACAAGGTTGTATCACATACTAACCCACTATACTGGGTAGCCCGAATCTAAGCTGGAAATCTTCATTTAATTGAAATATCTTATTTTCAGACCATCTATACTATTAATAAGAATGAAACTCCGTCTGTCTGTTTGTCGTGTCTATGCACGGCCAAACGGCTGAGTGGGCCGGATCTACGAGTGGGGGGATCTTCTTGGGATTTTCCGATAGGGTGTATAAGCGAATTTAAAATTTTCTAATCCCACCCGAACCATGGGCCGTAGGGCGGGAGGGGGGTCGAAGTAATAATTAATGTGCGCTTTTTGGACTTCCCCGCTTCCCCAACCCCTCTAAACGGCCGTCGAAAATTCCGGAAAAATACCGGTTTCGTAGGTTTTGAAACGAAAAAGACGACGGCGCGATTGGATCGCGAAAAAAGTATCGGGAAATGCGTCAAAAAAAATGCGAAAGTACGGACCGTGTTTTCTCGAAAAGTCCAACAAAAACTACGTTTTTTCCGATTAAAATATACCCCATAAAGGTACGTTTTTCGGAACGGTTTTCGCGGGCGAAATACAGCTTTGGGTCCGCCGAATCTGAATCCGAAATCGGATATCGAAAAAAGTGACGAGAACTCGGTCGAATTGCCAGCGGAAGCGAGGGGAACCGTTTAATATGACATTTTTAATCGACCCGGGCCGCCCGTTTCACAACGTTGCTTACCAGAAGGGACCCTCACAGGGGGGTTCCCATTTGCACTTCTACGCAATACCTTGCGAGGCGAGCAGGTATACATAGGTACCTACCTTGCGAGCGAAGCGAGAGCCATTTCAACAGAATAAATACGGACTTTGTCCTACACATATACAGGTATACCTTGCGAGCGAAGCGAGCAACATCCCCTAATAAACTTTTCGTGGTTCCACGTAGTTTTATAAGATTTAATTTGTTTGTAAGAATTTCCTACAGAAAAAAACGTCTGCCAAGTTGGGTGGGCAGTATAACTTCCTCAAGCGAGCGAAGCGAGCAACATTCCCTAATAAACTTTTCGTGGTTCCACGTAGTTTTATAAGATTTAATTTGTTTGCAAGAATTTCCAACAGAAAAAAACGTCTGCCAAGTTGGGTGGGCAGTATAACTTCCTCAAGCGAGCGAAGCGAGCAGCATCCCCTACAGAAGTTAAACCTACCCTTAGAGACCTACCGTTTGCGAGCGAAGCGAGCAACATCCCCTACATGTTGGGTGGGCAGTATAACTTCCTCAAGCCAGCGAAGCGAGCAGCATCCCCTACAGAAGTTAAACCTACCCTTAGGGATCTACCGTTTGCGAGCGAAGCGAGCATCATTCCCTACATGTTGGGTGGGCAGTATAACTTCCTCAAGGGAGCGAAGCGAGCAGCATCCCCTACAGAAGTTAAACCTACCCTTAGAGATCTACCGTTTGCGAGCGAAGCAAGCAACATCCCCTACATGCCACACTTTGCGAGCGAAGCGAGCAATTTAATGGGGGGTCCGGGGGGCTTGCCCCCCGGCTGGACGTGGAAGCGAGCGTAGCGAGCTGGAGCGGCTAGTATCAAATAAAAATGAAATCGGAATGACAATCATACATTGGCTTATGATTTACACATAGGACTCGAAGGCTAATTCGGGAAAAAACAGAAACGCTAAAAGCATGTATTACATTGCTTACATTACAATTTATTATAAAATGATTACTTGATAAAAAAGATCATGAATAGTGTAACGAATCGGTCACTTTTGGGTTTGAATCCGTCAATAATGTATCACATGTGCCTTAGAACTCATTGGACTGATATTCCCAGGTAGAGTTAGAGCGAAGTGTTTAATGGGCTATTTGCTATGTAATATTGAAATACTTTCCGCTATTCATTGCTCGATACAATAGTTGTTTTCAGCTGCGAGTAATACTGAACCGTACTGGACTAGGAATAGAAAACTTCTGGGAAACCCTACTGGCATAGGGTTAGGCAAAAGGAAAATTAGGAGATTAATTTTACTGAACTGATACCAATATGATACGGGAATGCTGGGTAAAACCTATGGTTGTGAATCCAGTGATGATTGTTCTTAGCGTAAGTAAGAATGCTTTCATAGGAAGGAAGGTGGTTTGTGAATGTTACTTTATTCCTGAATTATTAGAATTGAGGAACTTGAATTTTCGCCAGCTCGACTCAGGTAGAATTCGCTGCCAAGCGTAACTCATGTAAAATGGTACGTTTGATCTCCACAGTGTCCTTAGCGAGACTTATCTTTGCGAGAATTAATTGGAATCTGGCGACTTCTTTACTGGTCTAATCTGAACGGAATTCAAATGGTAAACGTTCTTGAATAGCTAGATGGAAAGAGAGAACTGAATATAGAATGTGAATACCAAAGTAACACATGATATGACGTGTCATAGTCTTGATAGTGATGGGTTGATCAATATTATGATGATGCGAGGTGTACCCGAGAGTTGTTAACTATAAAGGAATGGTTGAGGGACAGGATCAAATAATTCAGAAAGATGAATATCATAGACAACGAGAACTGGTAACTAGAACTGTTGGTTGAACTGTGCTCACGCGTGATAGGAAAAAGAAGAATTACGATTTACCGAAGTACCTGGCTGGTGATAAAAAACTTAGTTGAAATTTATCAAATCTGTGCGTGAAGTTTACTGAAATAGGATACTCGGAAATTGAACTTTGGTATTTAAGATACGATTTAGGAAGGTGTTCAAGGCAGTGTTGACGTTGGGAGGTAAGCGCGCTGGTTGTTCGTTCTAGTTTTCCGAACAGCTATGTTGAGGTTTCTTACGAGTTTAATTGCAGAAGTACACTTATACATCCTACGTAGGCATGAAATGGTTGATCGATTGAAATTTTGTTCAGGGACATGAAAGGAAATGCAACAACCGAACGCGAAAGTTAAAACAAACCAAGCATTTTTCTTTTCCCGATTTTATTCCATGTTCTTGAATTACAAGGAAGTTTTGTACTTGATGATGACATCGATTCGAAAACCACTGGACGTCATGAGAAGCGCTAGGGTGAAACCCTGTACTAGGCTGCTCTTAGTAGTATGCGTTTGGTACCATGGCATTTTTACCCAAGAATTTATTATTTTATTTCATGATCTTATTGGAAATTCATTTCGTATCTGCATAGGATACTGTTATAAATTGTTAAAGTTCGATATTATCACCCATATATTATTAATTCCAACCATTATTCCAACCTACTTTTTAGAACTTTAGACTAAATTGTTTGACAACTTGACCACAAGAACATTTTGATTACCACTGCACGTTACGAGTGAGCGAGGGTAGAAGTACTCTCAGTCGCCGTAAGGCTGCGCTGTTGTAGTGATACCGGTGGTAGCCTCATTAAACGCTCTAGATTTCCAGACCCCGCGGGAAAGGCAAATAATTGTGGATTTGGGGGAAAAGGGTAGAGTTTTGGCAGAGAGTGGTTGGCGGAGGGGGGCTCAAGACTCCCCGGGAAGCTCTCCCTTCTGCTCTGGAAAGCAGTTTTCGGGGATCGATAGGGAAACAACCGCTGGTATAGTACTCACCCTCCGGTGACGCGGCGCTGCATAATCAATGCACGGCCACCTACGCCGACTCCTAAAAGTAGCTCTCTGGCATACGCTTAGTGACAACTCCATTTCAATGGAAATAATCAAGAGCAAAAGCGGAAGAGCGGACAGCTTTAAATAATCACGACGAGCGACTCTGATGCGATAAATGAGTTGATTGGAAGTAATCGCATACAGTATTCCAAAGAGAATACTTTTCGAGCTATTCTAAAATTCATACTCTATCGTTCAAATGCACAACATAATTTTTAAATTTGGCATAAAAAATTTATGATAGAGATACGAAATCGAAAAAATACTTTCCAAGTTGATGGGCAGTATATATTCTGCACTTCATTGACCTAAATGTAAAGAGCGTCCGACTTAGTGTCCGAAAACAAAAAATACTACAAATAATTAAACAAAGGTTTATTTAAATACTTCTGCGTAGATCGCAGGTATCATAAGTCGGGCATTACACGTGTATGGACCGTTTTTACGGATGAAATATCTACCCCTGCATGCCAAAGTAGCTGTGTGAATCACAGTCGTGTTGACGGTTTTTCTCTTTCCAACACCCTTCTGAATGGTTGGTCGTACAATGCTCCAGGTGATCTGAATTGGTCCATCGGACCTTTTATTTTGAACGTTCTTCGGATTTTTTAACATGGAATCATATTTCAGCGATGGATCCCCCGCCGAAAAGTGAGACTATAAAGTGACATGAAAGTAGCGCCAATAATTGTGATGATTTCCGCTTACAACCGAGTCGTTGCTAGGAATATGATACTTCGTCGTTTTTCATCCCACAAAATTCGTTGACCATTCGTTCGAAAGCTCTCGATTTATCCAACCATACTATATTAACTACTGCGAAGTGCGTGGCCAAGAAGCTGAGTTATGAGCATGGTTATATGAAGAATTGTTTACACACAGGTGATAATTCTCAATTATTGATATTGTGAACATGATTGCGAGGAGCTAAAACATGATTCCATGTTTTTTACATTTTAGCAGTCAGGCTCAAAGTAATAACATCCGGGGGGGTCCAGGGGGGCGAAGCCCCCCTGGCGGGGTCAAGGGGCGGAGCCCCTTGCGAGGCCCGAAGGGCCGAGTTTCATCCCACAAAATTCGTTTTTATTCAATCTTTCACCTCTCAAAATTTCACTCCTTGGCTTGGGGTTGATAAAAAATAATACCGATATTACAGGCACGTTTCCTGCTAATGTGTGATTTTTGATCCGAAATTCCTAAACTGTGGAAATTGCATCTGCATTATCTATTGAACCATGAAGGATACGGTAGGACCGGAAGATTACGGTAAGTAAGCAGGTGGTTGTTGATAAAGTGTCGATAATATTTAAACGTATATCGTGCTACCAATGAACCGATTGATTAAGGTTCTCTTAAGACCATCTGAAAGTTGTATCTTATAAACCTAGCGAATTTGAGCCTAATCGGATGTTTGTTCGTGGTGTTTCGCTGAATGTACTGTACTCTGTTTGCACATGTGCACCTGGGGCTTAATGCGCATAATCTCTGGGAATATCATCCTAATCAACTCATTGTTTTCGAAGTTATTTGTGCGTTCCGGTTCCAATATATGTGTACATATCAATGGAATTCCAGAAACCAAATCTGTCTGAAAAAATAAATAAACTAAATACCCAAAAATTAAAAACGCTAGTTGAAACTTGAACTTTAGCGCATTCTTGGAGAAAATGAAGCTACTGCAACGGCTCCAGAAGTTATATATATTTATTTATTTATTTATTCATTTATTTATGTCATTCTAGACGATAACTCAAGGATTGAGATAAAAATTCCGTTCTTGCGCCAAAAAATCAAGCTTTTCAAACAAAAGGATGAGTTCGTGGGCTAGCACATTTTGAGCAAATTAAATATATCCTTTATATATAATATTATTATATATATGTAAGGATAACACGCCTTAAGTGTGGGATAAAAATCCGTTCTTGCAGCACTTTGTGGGTACATTAAATTGGTCAAATTTGAAAAAAATTTCTGAAATAAGTCACGACCAAATCAAAACAGCTTCAAATTGTTAAATTTATAATTTGTAGCAGAAGATTACTCAAATAAATTTATCAAACATGAACTAGAACGTTGAAATTTTAATGTATAAAATTATACTGGAAATTTACCTAAACTTCATCAATATTTGCTATTAAAAAAAATCTATAAATACTGCAAAAATGCTTGAAATCCAAAATTTGTGTTTGAATTGCAGATTATTATTTAGAACAAAATTTTTTGCTATAAAATTGATAGTTAAAAATTTCATTGCGCTTGAAGCTTGAATTTCAAAACAATTTGACAAAATATATTACGATAATTTATTAACATTCGTCCAAACGATCATGCTGCTTGACGGGAACTTTTTAAAATGAAAACTGACTGTTTTCTATTACTGGTTTTAATGGATATAGTTTCCTTACTTTCGGTTGTGAGTAAATAAAATGTGTCATGATTCCATGTATCCATATCAAAAATAGTGGTAGTGATATCGTATGGAGTTGTACTTCACAAATCGTGCCTCTGACGCTACAATAAAGATTAATCGGACCACTGCGTGTTTGCTACCTAGGTCCTACAGTGGCGCAGTCTGGGGAGATGGCTCGTACTCGCGCCCCTCCCGCCACCCACAGGGTTAAGTTTAACCATTCACGTGCGATATTCAAAAAGTTTTTATCGTTCCGCCATCCGCATGGCTTCTTCGACTAGATAGAAGTCCTTGTGAGTTTTAATGCATGACAGGACTGGATTTCCTCCTATAGTAATAACCTGACTGGTTCCGCGTCACAGACTTTTCCGATTTATTTAACCCATTATAATCGGGTATAAATCTCGCGGGAATTTAATTTCCTTTTCGGCTCCGTAAGTGAGCTCTTTGAGCCCCGCCTGACGCTCACAACTTTTACCGTCGAACTGAAGCGATCCCGTACAAGTGGGGAGGATTCTTCACCGTAAAATACTTTTTTCATTACCCCTTTTATTGCTTTCTACTGCCTCAACGCGTTACGACTGGTTTCGTATCCCTCTGGACTAGTTTCCAGGATTTTACTTGACCATTTTTTTCTGTCCTAAATCCTCTGCAGTCCCAATAAATCGTTGCCGCTATGAACGCACCGTTTTCCAAGAGAAATTTACGCAGAACTAACATGTAACCTTATCTTCATTTTTGAACCTATTTCTGGTTCCTGCTACAACATCTCTCAGCAGGCTATCCTTTATTTTCCTGGTATATTATTTGTTTATCATTCAGTTTGAGAATTTTCATCAGTTTTCCCTAACTTCAGTATAAAAATGATGGTTCGATGGAAAAATTCAAATCCTAAGTCAACAATTTAATGTATTTTCCATTCTTTAGTTTTATTTATCCTCATCAGAGATTAGAGATAAATAATTACAGATATTCAAGTGAAATTATAACATTGCCAAACACTGGGAATTGGCAGTAGTTAATAAACTTGTTCTACAAATATTCAAAGTTGAAGGCACATATTGGGGTAATGATTTAGATTGTTGTGAACTGTACATTACTCATTCTGACTGTGTATACATATGTTGTTATTTTCCACTAATTCAAACTCCGCAGCATGAGTTTAAAAAGTTCTCATGCGCAAGGATGATAATGTATTGATATCACTACACTAAATCTACAATAGTCCTTAAGAAAATGGAACAAATACATCGGATCTTTAAGTTTAAGACTGTTTCCTTATTATCCTTGACAGCTGGAAAGAATTAAAATAAAAAACTTCAATTATCTGTTAGCGGACAAGAAGTAGAAACAAAACTTCATCATCTATTTATTCTGTCGCATTTCTAAAATTAGTATCATAAAACATTGCCAATTACTACAGAATGTGGTCAATTACTCTATAGATCTACAACTAGCTTGTTCCTCCCCAACATCATAGTCTATGCCGTATTTTACACATACCCTTGAACGATGAGTACGAATCACATGATGAGTTATACTGGTCAGGCACTGATCACCAGTGTTCCTGGAGAAGATTTCCGACAGTTTGAGAGTATAGTGGCCCTATAAAAGTGGAAGAACTGCAAGACCATAATAAAACTCTTGGTTTGATGGATCTGTGTTACCTTTCCATCTCCAAAACGCAAGAAACAGTACTGTGACGAACAATGGCTCATATGAATGGACCGATTTTCCGAATATCAACTTGTTCCAGAACTCAAGTCGCATCCTGGTGCAACTTGCAAATGGTTGACAACATATACCACCACTTACTCACTACAGATAGTCCATTAATTGAACGTGATTGAGTGTAATTAACCCAACATTCGATCTGAAGACAATATTGATTTGGTCCCTGACAAGGGGATTGTATGTCCAAGATTCGGGAGTTACCTTCAGGTGTCAGAACTTATCATTGTCCTTCAGTTTTCTTTTGATTTTGAATTTTCTAAAATTGCGTATACAGGAGAACTTTTTTTTCTCGATTTTTTCGAATTTCTTCACGGAAATTTGAGTACTTCTTTTTTCTTAACTTGATTTACGGTAAATTAAATATTTCTGAATAATAATTAGTTATTTATATATTTAATATCTGCTGCTCAGTATTCAGGAATTGTTTCGAGTGTTTCTTTTCATATTAGTTGAATTCCCTTCAGTCTACGTTGTATTTATTTTTTATCCTGTATCTCAAGGCTCGTTAACTGTATCTGCTATCAGTAGAACTTATAATTATATCAAAACCTGAATCCCGGAAAAACATGTGTTCGTTCATTCTAGAACATAATCTATTGATTAATATACTAATGAATCACAACAGCACTCGTACTCGGGTACGAGTCTTTCTACTGAATTTTCCGAGTTATGTGGGGATGCATTTTGAATAGGAAGGTTAGTTTTCATTAACTGAAACTTGTAGGTCCTTCATGAACAGTTATAGGTAAAAATGATGAGTAAAAATGAAGAAACTTCCTTATTATCGATAAGATACTGACCATAGCGAAAAACCTTGCAATACGTATTTTATAAGGACGGTATCCTACAGTTCAGTTATTTGGAAGTTGCTCCTTTTTCTGCGCCGAATAAACCCGTTATTGATCATGTCGTTCATCTCGGTCAATCCCTGAACCCATCTCTGAACCGTTTTATTAACACAATCGCATTTTCTCCTGTGAAACTAATAAATCAAGTTCTTATTCTTAAGACGTTAAGAGAAAGGGATGAAGATCTTCCTTTTCAAAGTTCTGCAAAGCTCGTATTTTAAACGCTATGGATACCTTAAGCATCGGATGAAAATAACTTTGAAGATGAAAAGTGATGATCTAAGCCGCTCTGGTGATATTTCTGGCTTTAAGATTTATATGAAACTTCTGTTTGTTTAGGAAGAGGTGTTTAGAGTTAACCCTGTTGGTGCGTGTCTTTGTTCCCCTATTTCTCTCCACTGAATGATTGATCACGCGTTCCCCTCCCCCTCCACGCGCACCACCATTATTTCTTTGCCTTTCTAATTGTCTTTCACGGATTCCTTCTTTCTCTCTCCTCCGTCGAGCCCTTAGTCAACTTCTCTTTTTTCTCCCTTTTCGATTTTTCTTCTTCAAAGCCGAAAACAAGGGCTCGAGCAATCCTGACGCACCGATTCACTAACAAAAAGGGAAGGTTTCCTACTTAACGACGGAAACTCCGCACTACGGTAGGTATACGCCTTCTCTGCGCCACGCTGTTTTGAATACTAAGGCATTTCTTAAGAACTTCCATCTGAATCGGCTTTGAAATCACGTCGATAGCAAGTCATACGCACGTAAGAACTTCTCTTTTTAATTTTTGAAATTTAAGATTCTTTTCCTGCGCGGTGTATGGAAAGCATGCAAATACAATCTTAATTACCCAGGTCAATTCATTCATATGTCATTCAGTTCAATTCTGAATGAGACTACCTTTCTGTCTACCTGTAGACAATCTAACCGTATACTCATTCGACCGAATATTTTGGAATCACTGCGGCTACCAAATTAAAACATGAACTTATGGTGAGGTTCATCGCATTAGAATTAGAACGTTTGTGCCTCGCTCAGGCCACTGTCCCCTCATGAATGTACCCACTGCTATGAATTTTAGCGCTATTCTTGAACATTTTTCTTCCTAAAAATCATTCAACGTCACCGTTTGAACGACTGTTTACTGTTTTCAGAGCCCATCGGTGAATTATCAGAGCACCTTCATTCACTTTCGTGCATTGTTTCATTGCTATTTCCGTCAGAGTTTTATCTAATCTTCGAAGAAGGTTATAACAGAATTTCAATCTTTTTACAGTAGAATATAATTTAGAAAAAGTTCGTTTGCTTTGAACTTCAAACATTTTTGTGTAGTAATAGTGATCAAATTAAAGAGTGATATGTACCAAGTCCATTATTCATAATTCGCTCATCACGACTGGAACTTTTTTCGAGGGGATTATGGCAGAATATATTACGAACAAAATAATTCGCGACGGAGTTGAAACCCATTTCAATAGAGAAAATGGAAGTTAATGAAAAATGTTTAGTTTTTGCACGTATATATCTTGGAAATGGACCATGTTTTAATTATCCTCCTTTCTTCATTTTTAAATAAATTAAGCAATGAATCTCCACAGGAAGACCGATTCGGATTATTATATTGTAAGCTACGTTAGAGATCTGCCTAATCTAGGTTTTAATGGTTTGTAAAATTCAACTGTACTGAAAGTAAAAGTAATTACCTAAGTGGTATTGTATCATTCATATTTTTCTATAGATAAACGGAGTCCCCTAGTGGAGACTATGTAAATCGCGCGGAAATTTCATTAACGTATTGGTAGTATCTCAATATCCAAGAACAGCCTCATTATATGGATAGATGAATCCGAAAATTCCTGGCCTGGGATGACTGCGTAGGTGTGAGGGTTGCTTTTTAGAGTCCACCTTGGATAGGTAGCTCAGGTAAGGACGGCGCAGAGATATACCTTACCGCACGACCTGCCGGTCTTACCTGTTTCCTTCCCCGCCCCGTCGCGTGACAAGCGCAATGAAGACGAATCGCGCATTTGATTCCCCTCCGCCTACCTATCCCATCCGTGCTATCCATCATCGGGTAAACTCCGTCTCGAAAGATAATCTAGACGAGATACAAATTACTAGTTACTCACGTCTGTTGGATTAAGTAAGAGCGATGCGCCGGCGACGAAAGAATCCTGTCGACAGAAGAATTCCTTCAACACGCCACACGCACCGCCCAAATCAATCGCACAAGGCAGACTCTTCTCGAGAAAGATAATTTTCTCTTCCGCCTATGCCAATATAAGAACTCTAACAAGGAAAGCCGGTTTCTGGGTTATACAACAATTCCTCAACGATGATTTATAATCAGGTGTTGATCGAGTAAGTCAAAGGTCATTTAACCAGACATCAATCAAAGGAACATCATTCATAATTTTTTAATGACTAGTAAATTTTTAAGTCGAACTATTTCTTCGTAACGAAGAAATCGTACGGAATTCGGTTGTATGTTATCATGATGTAAACACACACGTGTATAGTTATTTATTCGAGTACAAATAACAGATGTACTACCTCAAACTTAGGAGACATGGGGGAGCCGAGGGAGAAAATTTCGCGGCAGGAACTTGGGCTCGAATGATTTGGTATTGCTCGTATATTAATATTTTTCCGAACGGACTGGGACCGGAAAATCAGGTCTCGCAGCGTCGTCACATCGTTACGCTTCTGGTCAACGCCCGTAGCATCACTCCATCCTCCAGAAGTACCTGTCCCAGGTATATGGTTAAGGCGGAAGGGAGTTTCGTGTGAGGTATGATTGCCGTACTCCATTTGAAATCTTAATATAACAATATTGAACAAATTTCCGAAAATAAGCCTTTTGAAAAGTTTGTGTGAAAGTTTGATTTGCTCGTTACAAGAATCACACATTTGCGCAAGCGCCTCTGCTACCAATAATAGGATCGTTTCGAAGTTTATATAGGTCGATTAAATCGTCTTCTTCCAAATCCCCTCCAAATTTGAGCGGGATCGGGCGACTGAATACAATGAAAACAACGAAACGTGAAAACAATGCTTCCGCTACCTATAGGTTGTTTTGGAAGTCAAATTAAATACGTTTCACAACACCTTGAAACTAAATCCCCTAAAGACAGAAAAAAGTGAGTGATTATCCGAAAATAGTGATATTTGCCATTCGTTTTTCGAAGTTCATAATGTGGTTTTGATTATGTTCTGTTCATGCCATCCTGGCCACAATATTTGTCCTGTGCGTCGTTGGTTTTGCATCGAACGCGAGAGTTATTGACTACGCCATCGAAATTCAGATTTTCAAGCACAGGAGGAGGAGGCTAAAAAAGTGGGCCCACTCCTTAATTTTACGCTTGGTTGTTGCTTTTCAGTCTACCTATAACTTTAGAAGCCAATTTCGCCGAGAGGTAGGTACCTACATATCCCTGTAATGCATCCTTTACTCGAAAACATAGTTATCATTTTACTCTGACTACGAAATCTCTCATATTCTGGATTATGTAGCGATAATTTCGAATTCCGCGTTTAAATGAGCGAAACTTAGGGCTTATTGCTGAGAAAAAAGGACTTTTCGACCGATTCTTGTATACGTAATACCAGACTGAAATCGTCAACTAATTTTATTTCCTTGAACCTCGCCTTGGACATTCCGCACGGGTTCTGGGTGGTTGGCGAGAAGGGGGTATTGCAGAAGAACTTATTACACAAAAAAAAAGAAGAAAAGTATTGATATCGTGAGGAAAGCTTGTAATGGTTGCATTGCTGAATAAGTTTTCTTGCGTTATATAGCGGATCTAGGAGGATCTGCAGAC
This sequence comes from Adelphocoris suturalis, assembly GCA_030762985.1. Lineage (NCBI taxonomy): Eukaryota > Metazoa > Arthropoda > Insecta > Hemiptera > Miridae > Adelphocoris > Adelphocoris suturalis. The sequence continues at coordinate 19,712,939 of CM061045.1, read as the reverse complement.
CAGGGCCCACAGGAAGTTTGAGGAAAGTTTATTCCACGTTTCTACATCTAACGTTGTAGGAACCAATAACTACAATAATCACGTATTTATGAGGTTTTTCTTCCAATATTGTCAACTATAATTTATAGCAGTTATTTCATCGAGTATGATCGCTCATAAAGTCGTCTCAATCTGTTAAACAAAACAAAAACTATCGAAATCCATCCCTAACACTTATTTCTAAGGTGTTATGTTCAACATCGTCGACGATATCGTTTCTATATCGTGTTAGATTGACACCAAAACCTGTACAGCATATCCAGGGTGTCTAAAGAAATCTACCTACTGAATTTCAAATCGAAATTGCGGCCTGTGTACGCAAAGAACACAAAGACATACATATACACTCAAACAAATGCGGATGCCAGCAGACTCGATGGACTCACCCACCCGTGAATAACTGACACATCATACTAATATTACCTAATATCTCATTCCTCGATCTCGTTTCAGTAGGATATTTTAATTCTGTAAGACTTAATTGAAAACCTGCCTAATACGGCGCAATGGTTTTAGAAATTAGTTACATTGCCATCAAGACATGCTCGCCCGGCGAAACGTGCCACCATCAAAATAAGCCGTAGAAATTTGCTCAGGCGAGAGATACGGGGGCCATAGGGGCGTAAAAGGAGATAGCGGGTGTTATTATTATTGAAGAGCCGTAATTCGTCGCTTGATGACTCAAAGAAATTTATACTCGGAGGGCGCGGCGGGAAGAAGCGCACATTTCCTGGCTACGTCTCAGGGCAGGACGACACGAGAAGCTGCGTTTGCTAGGGATGAGGATGAGGGTGAGGAATGGATTAGTTGGCGCCTTCTTCCGTTTCAAAGACTCCCTTTGAGACGAGGGAATGAGGATTTTGCCGATGGACGTGTGAGTGTGTGTTGGGTGTGAGTGGAAGTAAAGACATCTCATTTTCGGGGTCGACGTCGCCTAAGATTGTACTCGTCTTGCTCGTGTCAGACTAGGTGAATACGTTCACTTCCAACCTGATGCTGTCTATAACTATTTTGTAGCTACTTTTGATTTTGGAAGACGTTTTTTCTGTACAATAATTTGTGAATTTTCTTCATTGAAATCCATTTTTAGCACTCTGAAATTATTCCGGATTTTAACACTTTCATGTCACATGAAATGATTTAACACATGTTTGTGTATGTATAATACAGAAAGGGGCTTAGTAACATCAAGAAAATTTCCCGATGACTCTTATTATATATACCTGCAGATCAAAACTGATAATAAAATATGATTATCGATTAGTTAGATTAGATTTTTTGTTATTAATTTTTTCTAATTTTATTTATTAATTTTTAAATTTATTGATTAATTTTTTTAATTTATTAATTTTTTTAAATTTATTAATTGTTATTTTTTTCTCATTTATTTATTTTTTCTAATTATTGATATTTCTAATTTATTAAATTAGATTTGCTTTTTTATGATTTCGTGAATTTTCGTCGTAAATGAAGCTATTGCAATGGATCCGAAAATGTTTAAATTAACTTTTGCCATACTTTTCTTCATGGCATTCCGTTTCAGGCATCCTGAAACGATTCCTGAAGTTAGCGCTTTTCATGTACATATGTGTCATCCCAGCCGATAACTCTCCTCTGGGTTGAGATAAAATCCGTACATTTTGACAAGTAATCAAACATTCTTAAGACAGGATGCGTTCGTTGGACAGTATTTATGAGCACAGTGAGCTGTTCAAAAATAGTACATATAAATCACTTAAAGCAGATTTCTTAGCTAAAATTACTTTAAAAAGTTCTCGGTCAAGCAGCATGACTAATAGAGTGAATTTTCAAAGAGAAGTTGTGGATAACGTTAAATAAGGCACTTTAATTCTGATCATAGAGGCCACCATGTCCTGAATAAAACTGAGGGGATAGCCGTGTGACGAGAATGCTAATACAATTTTAGATCATGCAGACGAACTCAAAAATTTGGTAAATTAAGCCTATGTGATCGTATAGCAAAAAATGTTTATAACCCCCCCTCAAACTTTGTCATTTTACGTTTCAAAGTGTGTAGAATCCAAATTTGCAATGGCCGTCCGCCGTCCGGGCCATAAAAGGCCTTAGAATTGACTTAAAAACTCCGTTCTTTCGCACATAGACTCCACTTGGGGTCTAGTTGGTCCTAAATTCTCGCCAGCTTGATCGCTCCACACCCATGGGTGCTATGAGCCAAAAATAGGTGAAAAAGTGTCTTTTTTGAGGCATGAATATATATATTTTTTTTTTCTAGGTCATATTTGTGTGTTTCTACCAATGCTTTGCCTACACATATTTAATGACATATCCTCTCGACTTTTCGTACGTACTTAGATAATGATATTATTAAGGCAATAATTATTTGAATAGATAGGAGCTCAAATCGAGAAATATAAACATGCGTATATAGGTTGTGGCAACTCGAAATAGGACACGCCGAGGAGTCTGGACGGGCCTTATGACGTACGCAAGCCAACTAAAACTACGATCTTACTCAATTGAAAAAAATAATAAACCTTTGTGAAATAATTTGCAGCGTTTTTCACATGAAAATCTATTTTTCTCACTTATTTATGAGTCGTAGGGCTGGTTCACCAATCACATAGATACGGGGGATTAATCTGAGGGAAAGCGTTATCCTCCAAATAACTCAACAGGGAGTGTTTATCCATCCCTAGTTAAACCTTATCTGACGTTTTAATTTATCTGGTCCCTGGACTGCTGGATAACAATTATAACTGGAGGTTAATGAGTTATCTAGAGCTTTTTAACTTCAAACAAGTTTATTTATCTACAACAATCTTACTTGAATCTCAAGTTCGATTGTCTTTATTTTCGTACCTTCCAATGAATATATTTGGGGATTTGTCTTCAAATAGCAACAACAGCGAAGACTCTATAGTAGCATAATTCGTTGAATGGAAAAGAAGACCGCATATACCTAGTAAGACCTACTACCTATCACCTACTAATATGGGACGAGTGCGTATTTTTATTGAGGTTTCGAATGGTCAAAGATTCCGTTCTTTACATTCTAAAACAGATCGAAGATGAAATTAAGTCCACAACTTACTGATCACAATAATTCATTCATAATCATTCAGGTTGCAATATCGCAGTTCGTATATGTATTTCTCTCTCTAGAAATGAATCAAATAGCGAACGGCAATAATATGGTGGTTTCTTATTTGCCAAGCTTGATAACATGATGGACACCGTTGTGGAAATAACGTCAGACCCGGATTTTTTGATAGTCGATCCATGAAGGAAATGTAGTTCCTACTCTACTCTGTGGTAGCTCCATGTGTAAATCGCCCTTATTTTGTCGCCTACGGACACCAATGGGATGCTAACGGCGGTATCTGCCAGACAGAATTTATCTGAGGGATAGTTTTATCCGCTAGGTAATTTGGCGTTGATAAACGACTCACAAGCGTTATCTGGAGTATAGCACTATACTCAGTATAGCTATCCTGCAGTTAATGTAGATAATTGATAAACAGGCCCTTAGAGATCTGGGAGTGGTCGCAATCGTCTCAGCGCTAAAATATACTTCGCCTGTGACACCCCAGATGCTCTTTTGTCATAAAACCTATTTTCAAGTTTTTAAGCTTTTTTTTTGCCATTAAATTGTAAATTTGAGCCTGAAATTGTCGAGCGATCGGGATGGCCAACGAACTCGACCTTGCCAAGACGGATGTTTCTGCGATGGAACGAATTTTTTACGCCGTTTTTAAGGGAGTTGTCTGGAAATAAAAGTTGTCTAACGTTAAAATCTAGGATTTTGTTCTTTGATGTATGAAACGGATTTGTAGGGGTCCCCGACCCTTCCTACCCACTTTTAAAATTTCGAAGCCATCTAACTAGCTCATTTTTTCTTTGGAAATTCGCTAAAACTGCAGAAAATGGTTAAAAGAAATTGCTATTAAAGCAAAACGTTATTTAAAAAAAGACTTTATGCTACAAGATTTTCTGTGCACACGAAGTGCTCATATTACTCATACTCATGATTGAACATGAACATGCTATGATAATTTATGAAAATTCGCTATTACGATCATGCTGCATGACTGGAACTTTTAAAATGTTGGTTTATAGGTATAGATACTCAGCATGTTCATACAACCATAGTATCATGCACTGCGAGCGCCTACCTTCAACTCTTAACAGAGTGCGGCGCTGTGTTTGGACCGTTTTTCAACATAGATTTTCAATAATCTGACGAAAATTCTCAATACAGGTAATTAACTCAGGTATATTTCTTAAGTAATCGAGAACATAATTCAATTTATCTAGTAAAATCAAATGAAACTATTAAAGTTTGTCATTTCCCCATTCAAATGTGATCATATGAATTGTCTTAGGTTTCTATCCTTTTATGAGAAATTAGTGGTTATTGTTTTTTAATAAAGGTTATCGTTTCGTTATCCTTTTGTTCTCAAGTCGATTCTTCAGAGTAGTGCAGTATTTCTACGCTGCTGTCATGGGATAACTCTAGAAGGTACACTCAATCACGTTTACGTTCAAACTCATTGTCCCGGCGAGAGATCATGCTTAGTAATAAATCGTGTGGTATCTAGAGTTTTATTCGCAATTGTATCGTTTCATCGGGCCAAGTAATCGTAGCCAATTAAGTTTATTAATATTGTTGTGAGCTTCGAAACAAATATGAATGAAGCCACTCATCCTTCTCTTGAAATTAATATGTCAAGAAAATGAGGATACAAATTTCAGATTTGATATATTGTTATGGTGTATGATGGATAGTCTATACAAATGAAATCAATTTCGAATTTTTAGTTTATAACTGTTTAAAACTGAAATTAGTCGCTTGCTTGACAACGGAAAGGATGGAAAAGTGGTTTTTGATGCGGGAGCTGAGTGGGAAATGGGAACAAAAAAATTAGTGCCGGAGAGGGAGATTGCAGAGGGTGTGACGAGGGGGCTGTTCTGAGTCCTAAAAGGAATGAACCGTAACACTAGCATTTTTAAATGTACGACCAGTTTTCGAGGAACTCCTCTACTTAGCTTAATAACTTGAAAAAGAGTATTAAAATTGCATACCCACTTCCGTAGAGATGCATTTTATGATGGACGTAGACACCTTCACTTATCCAACCTTCATGTAGACACTTAGCCCAAGTCCCTTGTGTTTTACTTCAATGAGATCATTCTTTCCCTCCACAACCAATTACGTGTAATGAAAACTCCACAACTGATTAATTGTTATTTGGAAATAGAATCAACACGGTTACGACTAGTAATAATAATTCATTGGTCTTGTACATATCACATTATACCATTAAAATAAACTCTGCAGATTCGAACTTGAAATTTTTAATTGATTTCGATGTCAGACATCAACTGTGCCGTAAACAGGACAAAAAAATGTGAGGCTGATCAGGCGTGTAGCTTGATAATTGGGGTACTAACTTACGAGTATGAAGCAGTGAATTACCCCAATAATTACCCAACTAAATGAACAAAGAGCAACTGCTCTGCTCAGTAATAAATTATGAAACTAGGAAGAACTAGTCTAACTAACCACTTACGTCTTAAATGTATGTGCTGAACAAACGGGAAGCCACAAATCCAAGTCTAACAAGCCTTGTCCACGTTCATCACATTCGCCTATGCCATAGGTGCAATAACACACAATCGATTAAATGTAGCCCGTTTCCTTAGTACCAGCAAAAGGCATTTCATACTGAGAGAAGCTGGAAAATACTAGGAACATTTAAAAGGCCCCGCTCTACTCTCTATGATATTCTACAATTTTAGTTCTATCCTCAACGAAGAAGACTACCGTAAATAAATTAATGTCAAATTCAGTAAAAACAAACATTAGCAAAATCAGGTTTACAGAAAAAATAGCCATAACTATTTCTAAAAACATTTATTTCTCTTTTCTAGCCATCTGGCACAGCTTTCAATGTGAGGGGCCTTCTGGTTGATGATGGTGTTGGTATAAATTAATTTGTCTTTTGATTGTTTCTCGCAGTGTAATATTATTAATTTTTAAATTAATTGATTATTTTTTCAATTCTTTTTTGAAGAGGATGTAACTGTAAGACAAATGGTTCCATTAAAACCCTTTAAACCCTTTATCTAAAGCCGTTCTAGGACATAATGGCCATAATGTAGATAACCGAGGGTATGACTGTTATTCTTAACTAATTCAACGATATTTTAGGTGTTTGTTCGAATATGTATCAGAATCGCGGAAGGAAATGTCACCATTAAAAAGGCAACTGCTTCGAAAATTACAACTTGAGCATTAGGATTGTCCCTGATAGTCTAACAATGGGTACGTACTATCTGAATTTACTCAGGTTGTTTATGGAAGTTTCTTGTTTTGTCTGAAGTTATAGAGCTTACTGGGTTCGTAATTTTAGCTTGGTCTTCCTCAATGTTTCATGATATGAATGAATGAATGAATCAAGATGTTTATTAAGCAAACAAAAATACAAGAAACATCTTTAACATCTTAGGCAATGGTAAGACCGTCTGCCAGGCTGGTCATTCTTGTGCACATTTATCAGTAATCAACGTCATATCAACAAATAACACAACAATAATTAAATATGTTTAAATAATATATCAATGTATATCTGTAGGTAGTAGTAGGTAATTAATGGTTAGAAGTAATTAAATTCATTTAAAAGGCATTTTCTGTTCACGCTTGCACATCTTATAAAATTATGTAGACCCTCCCAATTCTCTCCATTTAATACACACAGCAACTTTTGATAGGTTAGGTCTCCACTACCGAGATGACATGAGCGGAATTCAGATAGCACTGGGCAAATTGCCAAAAAGTGCACTGTGTCTTCTGGGGTGTTCATGTTGCAGAGGGCACAATTGTACTTCCTGTCCTCCCTATGTGACATCGTATTAAGGCTCAGGAGCTCACCTCTTGATTTTATTATATTGCTGACTAACTTGCTGCTTTTCAACTGGACGTAGTCTGTCTTACTATGATCCAAGGAGGAGTAGTAATGAACAGTCTCCCGGATTCGTCGCTCAGTGGTATTCCGCTCTGCCCTCCCTATTTCCAGCAGCAACCTGTCACCAACAACTTTTACGTTATGCTGATCCGAGAGTTCGACCGTCCCACCTGCATACCTCCCCAACAGCCTTGACCACTCCTCCCACCAACCACACCCAACCCTACATGTTTCTTGTGCCAGGAATAGGGGCAATCTGCCACTCGGGAGGGAGGATACGTTCTTGATGTATTCAATATGTAGTTGCATTGTGTGCTCATACAATCTTTTGATGCCTAGCTCATTATAAGGTACATAGTCGGGCGTTGTGGTCGGCAATCTGAGCACTTTCTTGGCGAAGAACTTGAGGAGTTTTTCAACGGTTTCATACTCTTTAAATCCCCAAACCTGTGCACCGTAACAGATTATAGATCTTGCCACTGCCTGAAATATATCCAACTTCTTTTGGAACGGGATTTGGTCACTATTCAAGAGCCTGGGACCAGACACTTATAAGTGCATATTTAGCGGTTGTTGTTTTTTCTCTGAAATGCTCTTGCAGTGACAAGGTTGGGGTTAGCACTATTCCTAAATATTCATAATGATTAACTATTTCTAGTTCTTCTCCATTATAGTACCATTTTTCTTTTCTTGCCAAGCGGCCCCCATGTCTACGACAAACCATAATCTTTGATTATGATGAATTGATGCTCAAGTTCCACTCCCTACAGTAGCTGGCCAGTCTATTAATCATTTGTTGCAGGACCGATGTATTATCTGCAAGTAGGACCAAGTCATCCGCATACAGCAGCACATTAATTCTCCTTCCATTTATGTTTACGTCCCGCTTCAAGTGCTTCAACTTCAAGTGTTTAAAAACAATGAAAAAATCATAGGGCTTAAGAGGCAGCCTTGCTTCACTCCCGTATTTATTTCCAATTCTCGTGATAGCCCCTCTGCAGACCACACTTGGGCTGTAGTATTAGTATAAAGCCCATTTACAATATTTATGAACTTCGTGGAGACACCAATATTGAACAACTTGAATGTGATTGCGCTCTGGACAGGGAGTCGAACGCCTTTCGGAAATCTACAAAAAACAAATACAACTTCTTGCTCTTTTTGAACTGCAAATTTGCTATACTAATAAGATTGAATAAGTTATCCGCCGTGGAATATCCGGGTCGGAAGCCAGCCTGCGCCTCTGAGAGAATGTTGTTTCGAGTAACCCAGCCACATAACCGTTCACTTAGCAATCCAACAAAAAGCTTACATATAGCATCCATGAACGCCAGCCCCCTGTAATTCTCTGTATTTCCCACATCTCCTTTCTTAAAGAGCGGATAAATGATTGATTTAGTAAAGGAACATTTTACTAAAAATGTTTCTTGATATTACAATCAACATGTTGTGAATTTCAGGTTAGTTAAGGAGACTTGCCGTGCCTGTGAAATATTTCTGCACTGCAGAACTGTATATTACGCCTGCATATGTGTGTTGCTTTTTTTTCTGTATCATTATTGTTTAATTCCCATTCTCGTGTATAAAGGAAAAATACCAGCATTTTATTGTAGCAGAGCCTACGTCATCTATATTCGACATTAAATGGAGGAGTGTGGCAGCTCCATTTACCCTTAAAAGTACATTGTATGCTGCGATCTGGGATTAGCCGCCTCGTACTTCTTCATCGGAGATAAGTTGGAGAATATGTTGAAAACGTGGTTTTGCTATTTATGTATAGGGATGTGGGTTATATTCTAAATCAGCATGAAATTTGTGGAAGCACACTATATCTTTTCCCCTCTAGAACGGCCATCCGTCTCACTGCGCGCCGCCCGAAAGACTCGAGATGGACGGAAATGGAGATGGAGATGGAAGTTCAACACCGCGATAGATTGACGCGTTCTCTCGATTGAGATGGGAACTATGGCACTGTTTATACTGAACTAATAAGTTGCGACCTTGTACTCGAGTTACAAACATTCCTACAATGGTTATCTATGTCAAAATGGGTGCGAGTGAATATGTGTTTGGATTTAGTTGAAACATGTTGTTGTTAAAGGGCTTTGGAAACTGTTTACTGGCGGATTACATTATCATCATACTATTTTCTGGAGGTTTATAAAAGGGAATGTTTATGGGATTGCCGCTTTTGTCGATACAGAAGGAACCTGTATCAGAAATAAATGCAGCTACGCTATACAACCTCAATATTGTCGTACTTCTATTGAAACCTCATATGAGTGATGGAAAAGAACCCGCTCTTCTTCCAGCTATTGTTTTTTCCGCTTCATTCCCCAATCTTAACGATGTGTCCTTTTTTTACAATTTTCGACGACAACTACAACTATAATAAAAGCGGCAACCAATTTTTTCCCCCCGAAGAAAGACTAGGACAATCAAGTCAAAATAAGCAAACAAAGTCTTCTTTCATAGTCGGTTCATCAAACTGGATCGGTATTTTCAAAGAATGGCAGGCGCGTAGTAGGATAAAATACGACAATTGCTGGTAAGAATATTCAGATCTCCATTCTCGGTAGAAAGTTGTTTGATATTTGGTCGTAAAGTTGGTCACAATCGTATGAAAATTATTAGATTCTGTAACCTCGTTAGCCTTCGATGGTCTAGATTCGATTTTGCTACCTCCTTTCTTCACATCTCTCAGTTGAATGTAGTTTTAACGAGTATTATGTGTTCATTTTTAATATTTTCGACAAGAATATATTATTTTACTGTTTATTATACGAAAACACATTTCTAAAGAACTACTTATGAATCGGTGGTTGACACAGTCAGAGAGTCTTATTGTGAATGTATAACTATAGAACTCACCTATATTTTCCGCATGAAAAATAAGCTCTCTACTACATTTTGGCGAATTTTGTCAGAAAATTGAGCTACTGCAATGGTCCAAGTTTTAATTTTTTTTTTTTTTTTTTTTTCCAAAATCTTCTTCATGGAAATCCGTTTTGAGGCATTATCATGTATTCACCGAAGGTAATCTAATAAAGTGTGTTTGTGCCCTTGGGGTTGAGATAAAAATTTCGTTTGCATCAACAAATTTAGCATTTAATTCAAAGGATGAGTTCGTTGGGCAGAACTTTTTGAACACAACAAATCGTTTTAATTTCAAAAAATGTGCTTAAAAAATAACTAAAAATTGAGAAAATTATTTAAAAAGGTTGAAAAAATTTTCCAGGTAAAAAAGGATGCTACTTTAATATAGTTCATATGCTGTAAACTAGAATATTAAAACAATGTATACACTTGATAGCGCTGAAAAATGCACTTAAATTTCAATAATCTGTTTCAAAGAAATCGATGAAACTGCAAAAAAGCTAAAAACCCAAAATCTCTTTTTGAATACCAGACTATTAATTAGAGTAAGTTGTTTACCATAAAATGAACGTAAAAAGACGTAAAATTGACTGTAGTGACGTAATGTTGAAAGGAGAGAGAATAACGTTATTATTGATTGTGACATATTGTTGAGAGCATTGAAATGTGTTAGTAGAGTAGATTTAGACAATATTATGTATAAATTGTTACATATAAACATAACCCGCAGAAACTGTGGGAAGATGTTTCAATAGCAATTATCTTAAAGTGGAAGTGGAGTGTTCCTCTGCGCATACGCAGAGGCTACTTCTGATTTGGTGACAATGGAATTTATAGGAGCGAATCGAGACCTCAAGCCGTGAGTATGTTGGAATCGGATGACACTGTAGGAGTTGTCTTGTCACACGGATTTTTCGCTTGCGCTTGCGCAAAAGCTGTCATTGATCCAGCAGCAATTGAACTCATGGGTGACTATCCAGGAAAACCCGTACATTCCCAGAGAATTACATGTGAATCGAGGGAAAACTGTAGCAGTTTCGGTTACTACAAGGATTTTAGGTTTGCGATGGCGAGAGGCTGCCATTGATCCGGCATCAATGAAATAACTTGGTTCAATGGTCACCCGACATACAGACAGACACGAAACTAGTGGTGTTCAATGCGGTCTAAAATGTAAATAAAATGCTTGTGGAAATTTATATTTTAGACTTTTTTCCCCCTCGCCTCTGAAAAGTGACCGGAATCTTTCTACTTTCTATGGTAAACTTGGAAGCTAAGTGCACTAGTGGAAATGAAGTACATGCGCATACGGTTAGATGTGTCTCGAAACCCGAATGATTGAATCCATTTTCTGTTGGAGCGTTAGCGATTCTCTTAATGAGTGTTAGTCATCCATAATGACCCTGAAATTTCCGACACATCCACGGCGATCGTCTGAGACCTATATCATTCGGTGTAAATGAGAGTAAAAGAACATTTCAATTAGAAGCAGAACCGTCTAAACAGGAGGCGTCTCGCATGTAGGGTGACACAAAGCTTTCGGCCTCAGGATTTTAAAATCACAGGCTCCGATATTGGCCGACTCCACGTGCCGCCTCCCCACGCCCCTTGTTTGCTCTCCAATATTGGGACTGTTGATTGGGATTATAATTGTATTTACACATTATCCTCCAAAACGCCCTCTTTTCCAATGGTTTTATAGCCTTCACTTTTTTCTATCACGCTCTATTTTATTTCAAATCATTTATAAGTCGTTACCCACTGTCTCCGTTACAGCTTACTAGATCCGGTAGAAGATTTCTTTTGGTGAAGCTAACTAACAACATGCCCCCAAAAGATATAATTTGATATTATTAGATTTATTGGCATATTTAACAAGTAGAACACATGGCAGATAATGATGGAAATTGAATTAAAGATAGCTACTCGAATATATTAATAACTTCCCACCCCACCGAGGCATGAGTTCCTGGAAACTTGCGCACCTAGATAGAATTCTAACAAGTACATGTCAAATTACAAAATTAATGTAAGAAACAACAAACGACTGCAAAATAATGTAGATTCTGAACGACTCGATCTGAAAAATTGGAAACAGAGGAGAAGAAAAACAAAGGGAATATGAAATTATGAGTTACCATTACTACATACACTTTTTTGTCTCCAACAATTTACTTTCTCTCTGTTAAAGAGAGCGATCCTTCGAATACATATACATCTAAAGCTATTCTAAGATTCAAACCACGGGACTCCGGTAAATGTTAGATGTAGGAATTTATCATATCATAAATTTTAGGCACCTACAGTTAAGTACCCCATCGGATCCAAACCCCACATGATTTCCAAGGCATAACACGATTAGTACGGCGAGGCACAGCTATATGGAGTTCAACTGCGGCCATCTTGGTAGTGATGATTGAATATTGATTCGGACACTTTTACCGTCACACAACACTCGTTTTATCCGTTAGCTCATTTTGGATTGGTTGGCTCCATTTTGCGATCGACTGCAGGGCAATATCCAATTCAAAAATTCAGTAAAACTATCACGCCTAAAAAATACCAAAGGTTTCGGATTTGAGACTCAACGGTCTTGGATAGGTAGAACGCGAAGGTTGACATTTCAACCATAATGTTACATTTGATCTCGACGTTGCCTAGGTATTACCACAACAGGTATTACCACAGGTATAACACTATTTTATACATTCCATTAGGAGCATAGCAAAAGAGAAACATCTTTTATCCTAGATCTGCTGCTGCTGAGACTCGTATTTTTGCAAGGCACTGATACAACTGGGTTATCTTTTTTTTTTTTTCTTTTTTTTTTTTTGAGGTTTTAGGGATTTTGTTATGGTTGTATTATGAGGGTTTGTTTTTTATGTTGTTAAAGACGTAAGGTGAAGCCTTGACCCTTACCCACTCTCCAAAGCCATTTCATCTTTGCATATGGGTTGGGAAAGATTCCAAGGGTTTGGAACCCATGAACTTGAAATATATGAGGTCTCACTTTATTTCATGTGAGAATCAATCACGTTGAGTGGAACGTTGATATCAATCTGGCTACAGATGTTGACTCATCATGGTTGAATATCGTGAGTGGACACCCGGTCGTTCTGGAAATTGAAAATAACTAATCAGACCCATTAATCGACTGGGTAAACAAACAAAAACAATCATATTAGGGTGGGGGAAGGGTAATGGAGGCTAATAGGGTACGAACCATAGCTGACGGCAATCAGACACCTGGAGTGATGAGCTAGTGATGTGATGGGGATTCAGGATTGCCAACGCGGCTGCTTCCTATTGATTCCCAGCTACGGCTTCCTGCCGATTCGTCCCTGCCATTTCCTTGTTAGTTCCTCAATCACTCATCTTCGTCCGGTGCTGCTCTAGAGACGAGTCGTAATAAGCTGTCACATGACGATCGGGGTCAAACGACCCGTAAACCTCCCGGTACAGCCCTGTTTAAAAATAACTCGTACTCTAATGAACCCCGATCCAATGAACTGTTCCATCCACGGAGAACCTGTCCAACGCTAACCTGACTCAGTGACTCTGAATGGAGATACTGCTTCGCAGAGCGCTTGCGGAATATCACGACCTCAAATTTACGTAGCTCTCCATTAGTACATCTGATTATTAAAACAATCCTCGCACCTTGAAAGTTCTGCAGCGTATTCAGAATTTAAAATGTTAGTAGTCTCTCTATATAGTACATATACATGTTTTCGATTTAAAAAACAAAAAAAAACTACAATTACACTTAAGCCGAATTGTTTTGTTGTCCCTTGATTATGGAAAATTGTCCATGTCCATTTTTGTTCTCAATAACCCCTTGTTATATCAGCTTATATTCGTACATTAATTTTTAAAGATTTTATCGTAGTTGAGACAGCCCCACTAAATTTAAATAAATAATAATTTAATATTAAACCCATTACTATTAAATATTTATAAAATATATAAATCATTTAGCATAAGTTGCATTTAAGTTTATTTGATCTTATCAAAAACGTCATTATTAGTATAGTATAATAGTTCGCTCTTCCGATTATGCTGCATGGTTGGAACTTTTCTCTCACAGATGGAGAAATTAACATACTTCATTTCCAGCCAAAAACATGATCTGTTATATAATTTTATCGATTGTACAAAGTATGTTTGTTGCTTTGTAGTTGAGGAGGTGCTCGCTAACGAGAGACGAATTTGATTTTAGTATTTAAAAGTACAATGTGAGGATGTATGCGTCTTCTTTTCTAACACTCCATTATTCTACGTCTAGATGTGATATATATTGTGATTCATTTGATTTATATTTCTTTACGCAATTACAAGGGCTAACTCTACCTCCTCATCTCTCACACACACACACACCCAACCCCCTCCGCTCCGATGCACATTGGAAGATTTTGATTAAAGTATTTTATTGACATAATTTTGAGTTTAACTCAAATCTCAGTCTATCCACTCATGCTTGCTCAACGTTTGAAGTTTCTAGTTGATTGAGACACTTTTGCCACTAAGGAAGTCACATCTCAACCAACAATCGAAACTGTCAAGAAATCGCGGCCTTTCATCTGTTCGATTCAAGTATTTGCTCAGTTGGACGGGCGATATTCCTGACTGAAAAATTGGTTTCCGAGGAAAGAAGGGAAGTGGCAAAAAGCGCAACTTATTCACCAATTACATCCAAATGTTGACCAGAACCGAGTAAGGGACTTTTTCGAGAGGGGAGGTTATTTTTAACTCGCTCCAGAGGAGTACGAGCTCTGAGGTACCTTAACGTCATCGACATCATGTAAACAAACGAAAACTTCAAGGTGACTCTTGGAAGGGTGATATAATAAGGTTCCAGGGCTTGGATATCTAATTGTAGGTAATGATGCAAGACCTTTGTGCGGAAAGGCGACTCAAACGCACCACTTCTCTTATCAAACTCCCTTCAAACGGTCTTGTTAATGGCGCAGCACAAACATTTGGGCCTTGTTTTTAACTTGGGCCGCTCTCTAGACAACCCCTTTTCTGCCCTTGCAAGAAAATAACCTCCCCTTGGGTCCCTACCCTTCCGTATCAAGGGCCCTTTTGATTGCCCCTAGTCGTTACCCTTTAGCTTTGATATAACCCATCAAACTCCTGTGCCTCCCCCCAGAAGCCATTAACGGCTCTGTTTGGAATAGAATTCAAACAAACTTACCGACCTCGTTCAAACAATACAGTCTCTTTCCATCACAACAACCTCCAACTTATCCTCTTCATATTTAAATTGGGATCTATCTGCTAAAGCTCTCTCGGATCCTCCCTACTTGTTCAAGCTCTTGCTCTTTCAACAAAACGGGTTCAGAACTCACTCAGCATTTAAGTAACTATCCTGACTCAAACTGACTTTTGAGCAACCACTCAGCTTAGTGGCAAACTCTATCGAGTCCAGGTAATAATGCAACATCAACGGTGGGTATGTTGTTAATTCTGTTAAATCAGTCGCTTCATGGGCGATCCCGTTTGATCCGAAAATAAGTATAATTCCGTTTTAGATTAATAATATCATGCGTAATGATAACATTGGATTGGTTAAACGTCCTTTATATCTGACTAGGGACAAACAGTAGTTAGCTACCCAGGCGAAACACGTGCCAATATCTGACATTGACACATTGTCTTCTCATCTCCATACATTGAGATGCGACGGTCGGGTTAGCAACATTGTGGCATGTATCGGAACTGCTCAACGCATTTGTAAGGCACCCAGAACCGCAACGCTAAGCTGTGAGGTAGCGCTTGATGATCGTAGTGAGCTGCATGTATGCATTGCACTATTGTGATTAAACAGTAAAATAACGGAACTATCGCTGTTAGGCTTGTGGCTTACAAAAACCGTGGCCTCCTGGAGAAATATTCTCATGCAACTTTTTTTATCTTGAACTTTAGTCGGTTATATTCTGTGAGTAAATTATTCTTTAATCAAGCTGCTGTGCTTCACCTTGTTACCCTTTGGAGATTGTATTAAATAAATAAAATTCCATTCATTACATTCCATACTTGAGTTGCGTTGGGTATTGGAATTTTGCATCTTCATTCATGGCCTAGATACATTAACTTAATTAAATTTCTGAAGATATATATATATATAGTTGGAGGCTTAATTTTTGTTCTGTACGCCTTGTTCCCTCCTCCGAACAGGAAGGGGTTTTCAAACCACTGTATGGCTTGTTAACTTTGGGGATCTTGATCTGTTGCTAATCTTGAATGCCTTCCTGGAGTCTCTTAGCTCAGTGAAATCGCTTATTCATAGCTGAAAAGGATGGAGTTCTAACACTATGAAAATGTTACTTCTTACTTCTATGAAATGTTAATTCTCTAGCTTTTTGCCACATCGATCTGAACAAGTAAGATACTACAATTCACTTTGTAGAAGGTAATTACTCGTTAGATGACTGGATGAGACTTTTGAATTACTGATGGTGTACTGATCGTCTATTAGTAGCTCACTCATTTTCCAATAAGCTCTTAGATTTCCTCGGCCTATAAAAAATCGTATTTGTCATCCCAATTTGCCGTGCACTTGCGCGGATGTGTGGTAAAGTATGAAGCATAATGGAAATTATGAGTAGGTAAGTGCAATAAGCGAGTTGCCGAAATGATAAAGGGGACTTTGAAAAAAATCACGTTCTCGTGTAAGTGAGTCATAGAATACAATCTCTTATTGAATCTGCTCCTACCCAAATCTAAAATATTGCCACTGCCGTGTGTCCCCGAGCAATCGAGTTTGCCCCATCGGATTGGATTTACATGTATTTGCGTCAGGTTGGAGGAAGGAAGGGATTCTTTGCCGATGCTCCTTGTAGGCGCGTCTTCTTGGAACGGACCTCCAAATCAACTAACCCTCCTGGGGATGAAGGAAATGAAAGAGGAGTGCAGAAAACGCGATCAAGTTCCGGAGCGAAGGTGGAAGCTTCCCTGGTTCGGAGGTTAAGGGTAAGGGACAGGGGTTAGGGTAGGGGGACTCTGTTTGAAGTTAGTGTGGGAATACCAACATGTGGCCCTTATGTGTTCGCTTCGTTAGGTTTTCCTTACTTGGACTCCCAACATTAACTCAGGCCCTGTTTCTGCCTTAAACCACCTCCAGCCTCCTGGCCCCCTTTTAAAACCTATTGTAACTCTTTTTATACTTTCCTTTCACCCGGAACAATCTCCGTCATAAATCCGACCGGTACTTACCCTCAGCAACATTTTTCCACCACCCCTGTAATATCCCTGAATTTTTATTGCCCTGGAATTGACGGACTTTCTTACGGACTTTTGATGAGCTGGGGAAAATAAACTGGACGACCCCCATCCCATCTCTTTCCACTTCTGAATCTTTCCGTTTCATTGTATTTCGTAGCGAAGAGTTTGGGGTTTTCCGCTTTTGGTACGCTGGGTTAACTCTTGACATGGTATTGTATCACAATTAGTTTTTGTCTGCTTAATAAATGATGATGGTATATATTTCGTTTTACAATGGTGCTTGAACATTGGAGATTGTGAGAGCTATTTTCGAAAGGCAGCAATCCCTACTCCACTGACAAGAAGAACGCTATTAGAACATGAGTTTTTTTTTTTGTGCGTATTTTCAAAGAAAAAATATGCTATTTAGATGGCTTCGAAATTTTAAATGTGGGGGGGGGGGAGGTGGCGGGGACCCCGTACAAATCAGTTTCATATCAAAGAACACAATCCGAGATTTTAACTTCGTATATATACAAATATAGAGTGTAATTGCAGACGATAAAATGGGATAATCCGCCTTGACAAAAGACAGGTAGAGTTAGTTGGACAGCCCGATCGCTCCAGAATTTCAGGTTCGAATTTATAATTTAGTGGCCCAAAAAAAAAAGCTTTAAAAATCGATTTTTTTTACAATGTGTGGGATGTTACTGTCGTAGTATTTTGTAGCGCTGAATCGATAGCGACCCCTCTCGGATCTCTAAAATGCGTAAATAAGTGAGAAAATTTGATTTTTAGGTGAAAATACCCATAATTGACTAAAATTTTGTAGTTTTCGCGTTGCTGCCTGTCCTGTTTCTTTGCGATTTCGTCACACGGCTGTCCCCCTCAGTTCTATACAGGATATGGTTGGCCTCAATGATAAAAATTTAAGTTTATCCACAACTTTTCTTTCTTGTTCTATTAGCCATGCTACATGACTGAGTACTATTTTGTCGCCATAGTAATTTTGTCTACTATATTCGTTTACACAATAACTCGCTCCTCCTCACTAACTCACTTTCACACGCAGTCTGCAAAATCAAATATTGAGGTTCGTAAAGGTAGGAACCTCAATGTTTAATATAAGAAATGTATATCTTACATTCATCACTTTGGGATTAGAAAAGTAGAAAAAATGTACTTGATATTTTACGATCACGTGAATACTAAGCTTGCTATTAGGTGTAATAGACATTGAAGTAGTCGGTGTAATTACATTTGTGAATTGATACTACAGATTATGGTTATTACGTGTATTTTACCAATGAAAAATGAACTAGTTGTATTCTATACGTATGTGTGTGTTGTTGTTGTTGTGTATGTATTTGTGTATTGCTTTTTAGAGATTGAGCATTCAGTGGAAAAACCGGTTGTAATCATTGAGTCAGATGGAGATTAAGGTAAAATCACGAAGGTGGAGGCACGAAGCTATTCTGTCTGTTTGCTCTACGTGCGAGCTGTTGTTCCAATTACTGCAGTTTTACTGTTGTCGTTGTTCTGACCGTTTTGCGTTGTGATATAATTGACGTTACCTGAGTCCTTCTGAAGTCGGAATTACCGGAACGAAGCGCAAAGCTGAGCCGACGCGACCCCAGCGAAAAAGCGGTTACCCTCGTTCCCTTCTCTTTGCTCTGCTCTGTTCTGCAGTCCTTCGATGTTTTATAAACAAACGTTTTGGCCCAGTTGTTTTGGAATGCGCAGCACGGAGGTGGAACGTAGCTTTCCACGACAGGGGGCAACCCCTTTCCTACGACCTTCTCTTCATTTATTCACGGCCGCTCTGCTTAGTTTGAGCCGAGCTCAAACAGTTCTACGTCCCCGCTCGTTCACTCCTTCCCGTGACCATTTGGCTTTATTTAATTACGCCCTTATACGAAATTTAATCTCCTCTGCATGCGTCCATAAACGTGTTTGAAGGATCCGCGTGACGGTGCCACCTACTCGTATTCCCTCGCGTCTTTAACTCGGCCTCAACTCTCTCTTGGATTCACACCTCTCACTTGCCACACCTCTTATATTTTACCGTTTTGGTGAACTGGAAGTAATTTAATATTCAGCAGCAGTGAGTTCTGAAGACGTTCCCCAATAGTGAGAAATTCCAATTGTTTTTGATCAGGGTGAGATGATAACTACGGTCGACCAAAAAAATAACCCTTAGAAATCCGTTTCAGAATCCAAACGAACATTTCAATTTACATTTGTGATTTATTAGTAGTCATCGTGAATCGGAATGGACGTTACCGCTCACGAACTGATTCAATAGCCCAGTCAAAATAATGTCTGCCAAGTGGGTGAAGATGTCTTCAACTTCCCCATATTTCCAGTAATTATTAAGAATGCACTACACATGATTTCCAGACTTTGAAGAGTTTTAAATGAGTTATCTGGTTTACTATTTGATTGTGATGTTGAGCGAAAAGTGGCGGGGAAACGGATGGGTATTAAGGAAGGAAGTTGGTTTTTTGCATAGTTCGTATACTAATGCAGTCGCTACCATGAAATTCACAGCAGTCCAACCGGTTGGTAGTGCCAAATACAAATAGTATGTGAAACTGAGCTTTTAGGATGTGTGGACCAGATGAAGTCTCGAGGATTCCTTTTCTTGCTCTGAAATAGTCGCACCACAATAGAGAATTTGGTTTTGAGCTACTGGTAGAAGTAGAACCAGAACCTGATACTTCCATCATTATGAAAAAAGAGGAGTTTAAACTAGCCTAAGCATCAATCGTCAATAGTGTATACATCCTGATTGAATCACTGGAAGGAATACCGCAATTCCCACTCATACTAAATATTCTAAGCGGGGTTTGGAAAAGAGTATTTGGTTTCCAAATACATTACGTGAGTAGTGTTTTAGCGATTTACAGTTTATGTTATATGTACACCTGTGTATATATCATGGCAACAATGGGGCTTCAAACTAACAAGGTTCGCCGCTAGGAGCGCTAGGGGACGATGTACCTTGAGAACATGGTGGTTGAGATGGCTCTCCCCTTGTTTATACCTTGCGTCACCCCTTTTCGCTCTACAATTCGTTCTTCGCACCACCAACCGCATCAATACTAATCAAACATGAGTATTAATTAATAATTATGAAGAAAAACCCAAAGTCAAACCAAAAAACGGCAAAAATAACTCATATCAGTCACGACTGCGGTCATAGGCAACTAAAGAAGAGCAAATACGTAAGGTCCTTGTTTAAGTGCTGAGCTCTATCTCGAGCTTCTCATGTTCGGAGCCCCATAGGGCCTTTGGTATAAATACCACCGCGCCCTTGACCTTTGTGTTCTAACACCAACGCGAACAAAACAAGGGAACTTTGAATTTTCAAAGGAACTACAAACAGACCACTGTGCGTATCACAGTTTAATTCAAGGCTACTAGCTAATATGAACATTTTTCAATTTACTTTCCGACGGACTAATCATATCGTAAATAATGTATTTTTCAGGTGAGTCAGAGCAAAATCGCCGATCAACTCCGTACACTTTCCAGGTAATCTAACCTAACCTTGGCATTCAAAAACCTTTTATTCTCCCGGGATCGCTCAAGTTGTAATTACTGTAATTAGTATTCCCATCGAATCACTATTGAAATCAACAAAGATTCTTCGGTAAATTAATGTTATTATAAACAAATGTAGTTTCATGTCTAAGAAATCTAATCACAGAGATGAATAAAATCAAGTAAATAAGCCTTATACATCTCAATACTGTTTTGGAAATTCATTGTCGTATCAGATGAATGGATAGCATACTGAAGAGCTTTATTTGGCTGAGCTTTGTTTCAATAATAATCTCATTAGTGTTAGTGTAAGAACTATCACTGTTATTGTAAAAACTTTCACATGGATATTATTTGGTAAGTGATAAGTGTTTTCCTGTCTCAAACTCCGCTCAATTATTGGTTTTGAATGCCGTGATCACCGATTCGGTTCCTTCTACTATCAATTAAACATGCATTGCATGTTGATGACAAATGTTGGTGTGGCCTTCTCAATATTGCAGCTAGAGATAGAGTTGGTAGAACTGCAATAGTTATCCAAGACAAAACTCAATTGAAAAAAAAAAATTGTTTTGTTAATTTTACTTGATTCGCGAAGTTATAGAGTTTAATGATGACTTATAATTTTCTGCGTTTGCCAACAATAATATTAATGAAAATTGAGGTTGTCATGAAGATGATGCATCATCTAATTTTTCTTCTTTGTGCTGAAAACGTATTCGTTTTGACTAGATCCTGCGTAATACTTTATAATTTGCATTCAAATGTGTCAATAAAATATTAAATCAAAGCAATTCACTATTAAAATTGTTATAAGATAGTACCTTAGTGGAGAGAGGTACTTTATGTGTTCAAGAAATAACTATGCATTGATTCATAGAAGCCAAACATACAGAATGTTGTACATGCGTAACTATCTGGGACCCACTGCACCCATGTTTGTCCCCCGAAACGAAAATGCTGCAATTTATTATACAAATGTTTACTGTTTCTGTATTAGAGAGCCCTCCAACGTAGTACACTTATCCATAATCATTAAACGAAGTCTGTTATAGGTACATTATCTAAATATAACTGTATAAACGTAGAGGCTTACCTACGAGAAATTAATTCAATTAAATTGAACACAAACACTTAACCAGTCTTTCTGTATTATGCTAGAGCTGATATCCAAGTACAACAGTACATCAAAATCTATGTATATCGATATGGACGTAGGCACCCACCAACTGAGAATTGATGAGATAAAATAAATTAGCAACCTACGCTTCACTAGCCCATCTATTTGTAACAAAAGTCAAAATAAACTCATTTCGTGAAGTGACAGTTCCATTGGTATTATATCAGCTAAGACGATGATCGTAGTTTGTGAGACAATTTTCACTATGTACCGCCCTTTTTGATTTGCACTTATGTTGCCGATTATTTTTCGTGTCAAAGTTCTAGCCCTCAAGCAGTTCGAACGGATGAACGTTCCGGGTTGTTTCTTTTGATTCTTTAGGATCTTATCTATCATACAGCCTAAAAACCATACTCATTTCGAAAGTTTTAGAGCTCTCAATTGTTTAAAAAATATTTCTTCTTTTCAATTCTATCCTTCAGGGTTGATCAAAATTGATGCCGAGGTTCTAGGACCAAGCTGACCCCATTGTGATTGTTGACTCAGGTTTCATAAACTTTAGTCCAGTAGTTTTGAAGGAAATCTGTAGAGGGCGCACAGTGGTCCGAAATGCGGTGTTGGCTGGCCAAAATAATTTTTTCCACTATCATATTGGAAATTTTGTACTGATCTCGAATGTCCCCCTCCTGGTCTCCCTTGCCCCTTTACCTGAAATGGCTACTGATGCGTTTTTCTGAGAAAACCCCAAGTTATTAAAGATATTTTTCAACGATTCTTCAACAAGATGTTTTTCAACAACTTTTTACCGTTATAAAGTAAAAGAGGGTATCGTAAAATCCATTTTTCAGGTGCACCACCAGTTCCTATGTGTTCAAACAACACTGGTATCTTCTGCTGTCATTTTCAATTTCTATCAATATAAAACTGGCTTGCACGTGCACCATGTGTTTTTAAGAATTTAAAAACTCTCGTGAACTAGGTTGTCAGAAAAGGGAGGGGCTCGGTAAATTTGAGACCGCCTCTGGTTCCTGGATATTTACTTCTCGAAAGTTAAGATTTTCCCTTCAAAACCACTCAGAAGTCAGAGCTAAGTACATAAAAGTAACCTGCTGTGCCGAAAGAGGTGTTTTCAATAAATTCTTAGCCTAGACCTTAAGAATTTTTAGACTATCGGTCATAATGACTACCGGCTATTACGACTTTGCCGGTACCTTAGCGAATGTTATAAATGATTTCTACTGTATTTGCCAAATAAGGGCAAAAGTTAATAATCAACTGAGTTCCGAATACTGGTGTGATGGTGGAAGGATCACGGCTTCTTCCTTTTTATGTATTTATTGACTTCACAACTAGTTTCGCCCTTCAATAGGCCTCATCAGGTGCTACAATATGAACAGATGGTTTTTTAAATAATGTTAGATACAGAGGTAATTGTGTACTATTTGTTATCTATAAGGTACAGGCACTTACTATAGGGGGACAGATCCATACGAGGTGTATTTTGTCATTGTTGCTGAAGTTATAATTTCAGTCTCAGAAGTTATAATTTCGTCCGATGGCCTGAAAGGGTCTAGAATTATGATCAGATAGTTGAGATTTAGTTGTATGCTAGGTATGATAAGGTATGATAATATAGGTAAACTGCTATTTTCCGCTCATTTGCTGCATTATGTCTCCCGCACCAATCATTCATGATAATTCTTTCCTAATGCCGTCAGCATGTCCTATAGTTCACAAGAAATTCAATTTGAGCTACAGAGGTTTGCAGAAGGAAGCTCTTGTGAACTCCTATTTTGTTTTGTCACACACAAATGCCATCATCAGCCATCTTCTCCCTTCTGTATTAACATAGGGAACATTTTTGACAGCATCAAATAATTTTCGGAGTAAAATTGGAACGTTTCAGAAATTTTCAGCTAAAAAGGTTTAAAAAAGTCATTAGGCTGTGAGTAAGTAACGAATTATAATGCTGCGAATTTTTGTTACAAAACCACCAATGCCGCAAATGGGCGCAGGTGATTTTTACAGAATACCCTACATTGTTGAAATACCGATAAAATGAGACCAGAACGTAAACGAAAAAAAAATAGTATTGAAGAAATCTCGTTGAAGTTGAATTCGCTAGTGAAATTTGAGATAACAAAAACCCCACAGAAAAAATTATTCAACTTTAATGTGTTTAATCACCCACCTCTTGATCTGTTCGCCATTTGTAATACAACAAAGCAAATAACATACTGAAAAAAGGAATGCCTCGGAAAAAATGGGTGTGACTGTTGAATACACGTAGTTCTAAATGAACGTTTAAAACCACCTCTGTGACTACTGAACTTTGAGCGTGTACTCCGAAGCTAATTGCCGCTTAACTGTTTTAAACAGGTGTCCTACATCCATAGTCTATCTAACATTATTTTCCATACCAGTGAAAAAAGAAAAAAAAAAGTCGATTTTCGGTCAGGTTTTTTTCACTCTCAGACCACTGTGCGGCAGACGCGGCGCAGCTTGAAACATAAGCCAACAATTTTTAAGAAGTTTTTTTCTTTCTTTTTCCTTTCGATTGTAAAGGTCCATTAATGAAAATAATAATAAACTAAAATCAATAGACTTATAGATTAAAACTCGTACCTTCAACTGTACATATGCTTTCACACAACTTTTGCCCTTTTCTGTACATTTTTGTCGAACTGCCGCTGTTAGAGGATATTATCGGTTATGCAATTGAACAAATCATTTTCATAATTTAAATCTGTTCTGCCCTCGGCACTTGCTTTAACAGCCAAATCCGTTCCGGGATATATTGTTATTGCTATTCCATAGCCCGGAATTTGTTATCTGTATCTGTAAGTTTTTCCTTTAACTTCCCGAAATATGATAACATCATATTTGTGGCTTACACTCATTGCTTGAAGGGATGTATTGTAAAGTTGTTCCCTTTTGGAGAAAACGTTTTAATCGGGAGGAACTTGCCGTTTGTAATTACGATTTAGCTGATAGTGACTCTCCGCTGCAATGCCAGCACTCCCCATCGCCGCTAAGGTGCCGTATCTCTGCCGTTTATCCTACCGTGACAATCGGAGGTTAGATATATGTAGCAATAATTTAACTTGCTTACACATAACCTCATGTTAATATGGTTGAGGGGTATTGTCAAGCTATCACCATAAATCCCTAATAGACGAGTTTTATCTCACGCTATGCGGCGGTCTGAGTAGAACTATCTGTCGACAGGAGATGCTTGTTGACCGATAACATACCGCGCCTTCACGTCAGGGATTCGAGATTCCCTCCAGATTTAATTTGAATATTATCACCGACACACGAACGTTCGGGCCCCTTATTAATAAAACCAGAGCACGGCAACGCATCAGATCGCCCCCATTTTTCAGGGGTCTCGTTACCCGTACGAATGAATTCCTTCGGCAATGGGGCAAAAGCGAGCTTGTACATAACGTGTTGGATCGATCCGTGCACATTGCTGCCTCTTAGAGC
The DNA here is from genome assembly GCA_030762985.1 of Adelphocoris suturalis. Taxonomy (NCBI): domain Eukaryota; kingdom Metazoa; phylum Arthropoda; class Insecta; order Hemiptera; family Miridae; genus Adelphocoris; species Adelphocoris suturalis. The sequence goes on along the minus strand of CM061045.1, from coordinate 19,687,715 downwards.
CGCCCGCGCTAATGACACGTAAACTAACGCAACCACCCCCGCGAGTTCCGCTCCGTTATTTATTCCCACCTGTTCAGAGTACTGAGTCTCTGATCACAAGATTAAATTGACCTCGAGGCCACGTTAAACGTCCCGACCCTTTCGCGTGTTGCCTGGCCTTTTATTAACTTTTTTCCTCCTCGCAAAATGGAGGTATGTTAAGATTAATGCGCCACGCTAGGGGTCGCCGGGTGGGGGAACGCTTATAACGTTGCAACATCATTACCATGCCGTCATACCTCCGCCGTAATATCCATCCACTAATTGTATGATTTCTTTCAGAGGCCCATTTACACCTACACAGTAAAACGCTGGCTAATCTGCATGCTTGAAAGTCAAAAGGTTCTAAATGAACGCTGTTTAGTGCACAGAGGAATCTGGACACACTGTAACTACTTTTGTTAGCTCAAACGAATGAATTGTACCAGTTTAAGTCCTTCATTTCATCTTGAATCAGGAATTTTTCCTTCTTCTCTGTCTCTCTCCAAATGGAGAATTTAGTTTTAACACTATAAATCATACTTCGTTGTACATGAAGAAGGTATAATGGACTCTACTCGTAACACTTGAGATCTCGCAAGTTTTAATGACTTGGGAAACAATATCTGGGGCCAAGAAATTGACAGGACAATAAATGAAATGAAACACAGATGTACGTACAATCTGCTTGCGGTGCCGCTGTGTGATATCGATCAAGCGAACCGTAAGAATTTTGTAATTCTAATAGCCGTGGAACCAGGTTCGAAAACAGGTAGTAACTTGCGGAGAAGGCTTAAGATTAGATTTTGAAAATTTTGTCCGTTTCGAGTGATAAAATCTTTGTCTGCCATCTCAAAATTGGTGGAAAACAAAGTGGCGGCCTAATAAAGATGGCTTTATTTGCCCATTTTGAAGTTTTTCTCTAATAATTCCTGAACAGTACACCCTTGGAGTGGTTCAAAAAAAAAAAAAAGTTCTGGGATTTCTTGTCCCCATTGTTTTTTTGCTTCCTCGGTATGTCAGGATGACCCTCCTAAATTTTTAGCAAAAAATATTAATCCTAACCACTTTACCTGGGTCGATTTTGGCCAGTTATCGACCGCTATCCTAAACCAACCTCTAAATTGGTGCCGAGGTGATGATTTGAAGGACGGATTTCAATTTTTTTAGGTCAATTTATGGATTTTCGCATGCGCTGAACACGATGAACTTATTTATTTTACGCTCCGTCCACTAGTTATCCGGTAAACTGGCAGAGGGTGCTGCTTGAAGATAAGTAAAAATCGAAAATTTCACCGAAAATGCTGTCGCCTGGTTAAGAATTGTACTAGAAACATGCTATTATGGTCGGATGATATGCTTTGGCATGTTCTGAACATGATCCCGTTTTTTACTATACTTTTTCGCCGATGATTGCTCCGTTTATCGGCCATAAACCTCAAATTAACTGTAGGGTAATTAACAAATTCACCCTAATATCACCGAAAATTATGTCCCGTTGATAATTTAAGGTCCCGAAATACCTTGTGCCGATAAAATTTGGTATTTTCCAGGATACTCGGTACAAAGCCGATGGTAATTTGGCAAGGACTTGAACCGACATTGTACTAATTCGCCAAATATAGCGGCAAAATGGAGAAAATAGCTAAATTTTTCCCATTTTTCTGTAAAATTCCTTAGTTTCCATCGGTTTTCCGGGGTCAAATTCGTAGTTCTGAATTGTCTGAACTGTGATTCGATCGTTAAATAAAAAAATAATGTAATATAATTTCAGTTTCATTTGCTCGAGGGACAATCTGTAATTTGGTCGATAAGCTGAAAGAATCCATTATCATGGAACATAAAACATAACATTTTAACGAGAACAACAAATAATAAAAATATACAAAAAAATAATTAACCTCGAAAAAATATCGAAACATAAAAAAAAGTATTTCATACAGTCTTCAAAGTTTCAACTATATCCCGTTTACGGCAAGTTTTAGGAAATATTTCCTTGTGGTGTTGTACAGATATCAATAAGGCTTTATAGTCAGGCTGACTATCATCCAATTTAACGATCGAATCACAGTTCAGACAATTCAGAACTACAAATTTGACCCCGGAAAACCGATGGAAACTAAGGAATTTTACAGAAAAATGGGAAAATTTTAGCTATTTTCTCCATTTTGCCGCTACATTTGGCGAATAAGTACAATGTCGGTTCCAGTCCTTGCCAAATTACCAACGGCTTTGTACCGAGTATCCTGGAAAATACCAAATTTTATCGGCACAAGGTATTTCGGGACCTTAAATTATCTACGCTTCATAATTTCCGGTGATATTAGGGTGAATTTGTCTATTACCCTACAGTTAATTTGAGGTTTATGGCTGATAAACGAAGCAATCATCGGCGGAAAAGTATAGTAAAAAACGGGATCATGTTCAGAACATGCCAAAGCATATCATCCGACCATAATAGCATGTTTCTAGTACAATTCTTAACCAGGCGACAGCATTTTCGGTGAAAATTTTCGATTTATACTCGTACTTATCTTCAAGCAGTGCCCCTGCCAGTTTACCGGATAACTAGTGGACGGAGCGTAAAATAAATAAGTTCATCGTGTTCAGCGCATGCGAAAACCCATAAATTGACCCCAAAAATTTGAAATCCGTCCTTCAAATCATCACTTCGACTCCAATTAAGAGGTTGGTTTACGATAGCGGTCGATAACTGGCCAAAATCGACCCAGGTAAACTGGTTAGGATTAATATTTTTTGCTAAAAATTTAGGAGGGTCATCCTGACATACCGAGGAAGCAAAAAAACAATGGGGACAAGAAATCCCAGAACTTTTTTTTTTTTTTTTAACCACCCTACTAGTACACCCTACAGCAATTTTTATGCGTAGCAAAGTTGTAGAGCATAAAAAACTAAACGATTCGATTCCGAAACTTTGAATTATCTCTTAGATTAAGCGAATTACCAACAATTGAAAAATTTATCTAATTTTGAGCGAGTCCTCTCCTCCCCTCGTCAAGACTTTTGTCCTTCAAAATAACTGATTTCAGACTGCCAAAGCTAATTCTACTCAAGATTAAATACTTTTCAATGTTCGTATCGAGCATATTTTAGCTGAGACTTCAATTGTTTGTAATTCGCTTATTCTTAGAGATAATTCGGAGTTTCGGAATCGAATCGTTTAGTTCTTTTATGCTATACAGCTTTGTTGCGTATAAAAATTTCTGTAGGATATACGGTTTAGGAATTTTTAGAGAAAAATTTTAAAATGGGCAAATTAGAACATCTGTACGAGGCCGCCATTTTGTATTCCACTAATTTTGAGGTAGCAGACAAAGATTTTCTCAATCAGAACGGACTAAATTTTCAAAATCTAATCTCAAACCTTCTCCGCAAATTACTTTCTAATTTCGGATCTGGCTCCCGGACTATAAGTGCAGTTGTTAGAGATACAGAATAACTGCGTGAGGTTTTTGATTTTCGTGAATTTATGGTGATAATGAATAAGATGAATTCTACACTAGGCATCTATAAATAACCATATCTATGTACGTATAACAAACACGTATTCGAAACACTGTGTTGCCATTTTTACGAGGTATGAAGGTAAAACCGCTAAACAACGATCAAAACAGTTTATCAAACCAAAAGATTTTTAAAACGCTAAAAATCATTACACAATGGATTACTATTTCTTTGTTAAATAAACTTTCTACGCAGATCCCTTGCGTGCATAATAAAATTCTAGTCGGGCAACACACATGCGTATAACACAGAGAATTTATGCGTGTTAGCGGCCTTTTTTATTTAAACTCTTGAAGTTTCGTGATCCAAGTGGTGTCATTTGATACATTTCAGTGATTTCTATCAAAATTAAATGAAAAAACTATCCTTTTAATGCGAGAATTTTTGAGATATTCAGCTTAGCCAATATGTTATATTTTGTTTATTTTCTAAGAAAATATGTAACTTGAAATGTAAATGAACAAATTTTGAGGGGAGGATAAGAGGGATTAAAGTTTTCTTTTCTTGGTCTCGAAAATAATGAACTAAAATGAATCATTTTCCTATTCTATATGTCCTGTAGGGTAGTACAATGATCCACTGTTCGATGTTCGATGATTCCACTGTCCGACACGACATTCTACAGTATTTTCTGCTCTCGATTTGTTTATTGTACTTGAACATGAAATGGTGAACGGAGCAGGTCTTGAGGGTGAAGCCTATTCTAAGCACTTTTCATCACTTTTACCGTACCAGTATCTTTTTATTGTTCTACAAAAGCCGGTGAAATATCTTTGGCAGTTGAAAGTTGAACCTAATGGAAAGTTTTATTTATCTCCTCAAAACCCGCCCCCTCTCCAAACATTTCTCTAATCATTTTTTTAATGAAATGATTAATAAATAGTGGCTATATTTTAATACCGGTGCAGGAGCCCGCTAATGCCGATTTAGAAAAGTACCTACGTGATAGTTAACGATGTTATCCGATATTTGTTACTCCACCTCTACTGTGCTGTCGTGCCACTGTACGGCATGACAAAAATTGCGAGCTTTCAAAGAGTTTCAAAGGCTTGAATGTGGAATAGTTAGGTCTACTAGGAGAGACGGACAGTTTATCGAGTTGGGAATAGCAGAGTGGTCGAAGCAAACCTAATTTCGCTCGGTCGGTTTCCATCGGTCCGGATCGCAAAGGGTTGATGATCTCATTAGGGGCGTAATTACATTCGACAAGATTTTTTCTCCTCGTAACCCTCCCTAAGAGATTGGGCCGACCTGCGGGATAAAAGGGAAGGGGAGGATGAAATGGGGTGAATAACTTGGTCCCTTCGAGTATCCCAGTAGATTGTGACCACCAGATAAATCGAGAGCCGTGAGGGCAAGAAGTCTTTTTGCAACATTGATAAGACACGGGAAAAAGGGCCCTCCCCATTATTGACGCTCCCCTCACCTCTCCGTTCCTCCGTCTCTCCCATTCTCTCCATCATCCTCATCCTTCCTCTTTTTCCTTCTTCGCCATCACATTTAACAAATACTCTTCGACATAAGTCAAGCCAAGGCAAATACCAAATATTGGTTCGATCTGTTGACATTCCACTTTCCCGTCCAACTATGTCCCTTCGATACATATTACTCTGAAACTGAGAGGTAGGTAGTGTACGAGTGGCTTTTCTCCACTTGAGGGATTTCGGTATTTGGATGGTGAAGAGAACTTTTTTTTCCCATGTCATTTTCCCAACATTCACCAGTCCCACACTTGGTGTTCATCTCCGTGGGAACATGAATGTTTTCGCATGCTCCTTTTTCACTGTTCATACTAACATTCGCTTTCAATGTGTTATAGTGAAATTCTGTGTGAAATCAAGTTTGAGATATTTAAAAATATGATTGTTGGAGACCTCTACTGTGTATCGAATTTTTTCTATTTATGAAATCATACTAACCATATCTGTAACCACCCAGGCGATATCTATTCTAAAGAACAAAATATCAACTTCAGCATGGAATACCTACTATAAGAGTTCCCAAAATCGTGAATAATCCATGATTTATTGTCGTATTTCGATTATTATAAAGATTATTATAATAGGATGAATCAAAACGATGCACTTTTTGAGCTTCAAAAATTATTCAATGTTATTTGTGCAATACTACAAAAATATGCTCAGACACGATCCCTGCATGTTCAGTGATAAGAACTTTTTCATTTTCTTCAAGGTATTAGTGCGATTAAGCTATGATATTAAGTCATGTTCAACCGGATTTCTGTTTGAAATGCTAGATTATTGGGCAGATACCTAAGAAGTGTTGTGTGTCTTCAAATTTTTATTTGTTACACAATGCGCAGAGGTATGTGTCCTGTTATTGATCCTGGGGATTTGATTTCGGTACAGTAATTCTCAACGAAATTTAGAATGCATGATTCATCATGCTGGCTTATTCGTATCAGGTCCTTAGTATTTTCTGCTTTATTTTGAGAATGAATGATCCATAGGTAACAATTAATTACTTCTAGTAATTTTTACTGGCAATAAATTGGTGTTCGTTAACTATTGCATGTTCAACTAATCAGCAGAGATATCCATTGTCTAGTCCAGGTTTGGAAGTTCTGTTGCTGGAGTACTGTTTGGTTTGTCTAACGTATTATGTGAAACAGCTCTTCGATGTATGTATATTTCACACTGGTGAAGGGTTAGGATTTCAATTGTTAGTTTAGAATAGACTATTTTGTGAAGAGTTTTGGTGTTGCTATGGGCTTGCACTTAATTTTATTCTGGACAGTCTTTTCCTGCTGTTGTGGTTGTTCTTTCGTGTATGTGATGCATCTACAGCCACCATTCGGGGATTTTCGTTTTGTTGTTAGGAGCTGGAGGGGTATTAGAAAGTATCGAGTTAGCGGGTGGCTTAGAATAAATTTTATTTTTTTATGGAAATGTAAATTACGTTCGAATTCTCAGTGGGGATTTGAAAATCAGCGTGTTGTAAATACACTGACAATGAGTTTATATTAATGCAGTATATTTTCTAAGCAAAGGGACAATGGGATTTGAAATTAAGGGATTTTCACCATTGTTATTCATTGTAGTTACAGTGCCTAAGATTTCTGGTTGTTGGTTTTTATTTCCTAGTTGTATTGTAGTTGAAGTTATACCCCATAATAAGAACTAAACTACGACTAGATGATCCTACAAATACATAAATATTATCGATAAGTATATAATGATAAATACTATATCTATTAGTTAAATAAAGGTATGACTAGATGTACATAAATAAATAAATATATCACAGATCACAATATCGCAGTTCGTTGTAAAGCTCAGTGGCTTTCAGATACACCAACAGGGACTGGACCTTGTCTGGTCCTGACAGAACACCCACTCACTGAGGGGGTGAATGCTGGACTCTGAAGTTCATAAGGGCTGGGCAATCTATTGTCTATTGTGGATATATTTATTTGGTTATATGTATTTTATCATTAGGTATTGCTAAATCTCCGAGTTCGGAGAACAATGGTAACCTAAATTTGAGTCGATTCATTGCTGTATCCAGGATATAGGATTGGACTAAGTCATCTAATACTTGGGATATTGGACTACGCGCATCATCGCATTTCGTATTCTATCATCACTTGTTGTCTGCTCAATATTCTTCAGCATACCTATTCAACACCATTTTCAACACAAATATTTAATATTATTATTATTTAACATTATTTTATTACACCATATTTAACGTTCCTATCTCTGGGAGCATAGTGTTGGTACTGATTTCCACCATAATAAATTCACATAACTCTTGATAATATGTATTGGTACATGAAGTATAACACTTTGAAGTCTTCGGCGGCGTATCTATGGGTACCGAAATTCCTAAAATATGACCCACATCTTGGTTGCAGCAATCGCTCGATCCCCAATGATTCAATTGATACAATAGCAGAGGTATATTCCATCACCCAAAACACAAATTTACCACAGAACTGAACAATGAGAACGAACGTCCAACAATTCCTGCACACCTGAGTGAAGGAAACCCTAGCAAAAATCAGTTAACTGCTGGAGTGTTGCGGATGATCATAAATAGAAGCGTTGCATCTTCAATCCAGAGACCTACATAACAGTCAGAGTAAAATCTCCCAAACTCCCAAACTAACACGTTTTTGATTGGGCTCTAAGTTATGGTAAGTCGATTAGTATGGAGTTTATGGTGGGGAGGGAGGTCTGCAAGTATTGTCATTTAAGTCAGAATGAGAAATTACGTTAAGCTCATGCAACATGATCGAATGAATGAATTTTCGTAAATTATTGTATTGTTTGATGTTGAATTGTTTAACAATTAGAGCTTTTTGAATGCAAGGAAATCGATACCTATTAATTTATAATAATTTTTAAATTTTTAATTTTGATAACTATTAATTTAATAATAATCCGCCGTTCAAAAAGAGATTTTAGATTTCTAGCTTTTTTAACAGTTTTTATTGATTTTTTAGCAATGTTTATTGAAATTCAAGTACAACTTTCAGCATAATTGTGTACATAAATGTTTGAATGTTCTATTTTATAGTTAATAAGCTTTATTTGATGTTTTTTGGAATTAGTCGGGATGCCGGCAAGGAGGAATAAATTAAATCGGAGATTTCGGGTGGTTATTGAGGTGCGGTCATATACCTCTCTCTCTCTCTCGGATGAAAATTTCGGAAAAGTAATTTTAAAAAGAAGAGATTTGAGGAAGGATATTTAATTTTTTCTAGGAAAATTCGTTAAAATGGAAATACACCAAAAAAGAAGTTTTTTCCCCACTCGAAAAATGCTTGAAGAATCTAGCAATGTGACCTACTTCCAGATTAATTCCTCTCTGACATAAATATGTTCCTCTAGAGAACTTTATTAAATTTGGAAATGCTAAAAAATTAACTGCCTAAAGACTAAAATTTATCTTCATCCCTTCTATCAGACATAATAAATAAGGAAGGTTTCGAACCAGGCCACAGTGAAAATTTAATGATAAAATTTTGCACGACGAAAACGCGTTCACTAATGGGCTAGAGTTTGTTATAATTACACAATTCATTAGGTTTGCCGCTGTAAAGATTTCTTCGAAATAATGAACGCCTGAAATTACCATCTCTTGGTTGGTGCAAGCGAGGATGGAACGACTTTTTCCAACAACCCACCCGCCGTCTTTCAGCCTACCTACCCGAGTGTCATCATCTTAAGCTGAGAAATATCCGGTAGGGTGCACTTTATAGTCGGAGTGGAAGATGAAAAAAAAAAAAGATGATATCTTAAAAATCTCATTAGGCGGCACTGGATCGATCATTTCCATTCTATTTCCCGCTGCTGGTTTCCCCTCTCCTCACTTTTTAAGCCTGGCATTATTGTAAAGAGAAAAAATAACAAGGGCATTCTAAATTGCACTGTAGTCAACAGTACCTTCTGAGTTAAAGCACAATCTTATTTTCAGGCTGAAATTTTCAGGATGAACATATCATTTTAAGTGATGATACTTAGGCGGTGAGCAGATATTCGGGCTTATGCTGAATAACTATTGGGCCCACGTTTTTTTTCCCCCTTTTTTTTCAACTTGATTTCTTTGAACCCTTCTCCTCCAAATCCTGTTTTCTATAGCGTGAAGCGTTAGAACTGTTGGCCCTCTGAATTTTCTAACTGAAAGAATTTAAATTTTTATGCATTGGGGAAGTCTCCGGATTTTGGATTCATGGATATACGAGTATGTATCGAAAGTTTATCCATTTAAACATAATAACAGCCGATACCAATATTGATCATGAATGTAATAAAACATCGGTATGTTCTATCTAGTGAATTCAAGTTTTTAAAATTTTAATATAAATATATATTTATAAAATATACAGGGTGTCCCCCCCCCCCCCTTACACTTTTCCACAATTTTTGAGAAATCGAAGTGAAACTTGAAGAGCGTTTTCGGGGTGCTTGATAGTAATTTTTAAGCAAATATATTCAGGAAAAAAACCAGAAGTTTTTGGAGTCCCAAAAAAGGGAGTATTGGGTACTTGAAAAAAAAAAATTTTTCCATTTTTTGTCGAGTTTCTCCGAATTTTAGAGAGCTTATTGTGCTGAACACGATGGTGAAACAAGAATTGCGATACCTTATTCCGTTCAATCATTTATAGCAGATGATCCAAGAAGAAGCGCAGTTTTTTCTAGAAGTACCTAGTTTTAGAAAAAATCGCGCTTCTTCATGGTTCATTAGCTCCAATCCGAGAACGGAATAAGATATCGCAATTCTGGTTTCACTATCGTGGTCAGCACTAAAAAATCTTTAAAATTAGGTGTCACTTGTTGAAAAACGGAAAATTTTTTTTTCCAAAGTAGGTACCAGCGGTATCGGTCACGTGTAAAAGCTTGTACAATGGTATCAGGTCATTAAGCGAATAAGTACAATGCCGGTTCAAGTCCTTGTCAAATCACCATCGGCTTTGTACCGAGTATCCTGGAAAATACCAAATTCTATCGGCACAAGGTATTTTGGGACCATAAGTTATCAACGCGACATAATTTCCGATGAAATTAGGGTGAATTTGTCTATTACCCTACAATTAATTTGAGGTTTATGGCTGATAAACGAAGCAATCATCGGCGGAAAAGTATAGTAAAAAACGGAATCATGTTCAGAACATGCCAAAGCATATTATCCGACCATAAAGCATGTTTCTAGTACAATTCTTAACGAGGAGACAGCATTTTCCGTGAAATTTTCGATTTTTACTTACCTTCAAGCAGCGCCCTCTACCAGTTTACCGGATAACTAGTGGACGGAGCGAAAAATAAATAAGTTCATCGTGTTCAGCGCATGCAAAAACCCATAAATTGACCTAAAAAAATTGAAATCCGTCCTTCAAATCATCACCTCGGCACCAATTTAGAGGTTGGTTTACGATAGCGATCGATAACTGGCCAAAATTGACCCAGGTAAAGTGGTTAGGATTAATATTTTTTGCTAAAAATTTAGGAGGGTTATTCTGACGTACCGAGGAAGCAAAAAAACAATGGGGACAAGAAATCCCAGAACTTTTTTTTTTTTTTTTTTGAACCACCCTTATCACAGTATCATTAGACTGCCACCTTAAATCGGATTGATTACGAATAATAAGAATGAGATTGCCAATTGTCTTTGCTATAACAATTATTTATATCCAAAATAATAAATCAACTACAATATGATGCATTTCATAGAAATTGTGAAATGAATATATTTTTTAAATTGTCAAATGCATCTCATTAATTCAGCGCTACTGCATTCGTGAACTTTGGAGAAATTTTTTCATTAATGGTATTGATGCATTTCAAAATTTCAGAGAAATTTAAAACGAAATTCAGGTACTACTATCAAAATATGAATTTTTAATTTAGACAACCAGACAATGGACAAAGGACTGCCGTCTTATCGAGAGTAATGGTCATATTTCTCCTCCTAGTATTTTAACAAAGAAATGCTGTATAGAAATAAACAAAGTCCAGTTTCTTGTGTTCTCGGGTTTCAGCCGATTGACCAATTTGGGATCGGTTTTTACATTCAATCTGTTTTGAAATAATTGTTGAGAAGGATGATGAAATATGGAATGTCTGATGTGGAAGACTTGTCTGAAGGTGGAGACGGCATTGAATCCTTTGATCTCACGCTTTTGATACTAATGTATTAATAAGGCTCCGCGTTTGCATTATTCATCGTCTTTCGTTTCAGACTAGTTATCGTCGTGCGGGAAAAAGCGGAGGAAAATATAAATGGATATCGCAGTTTGCGTTTAAATCATGCACCGTACTCTCAATGTGTAGCTGTAATCTTTACTTTTGGAGTGGAGCTTGTTAGTAAGCAGATAATCGCCCATCAAGATATCAAATCAGCTTTATTGGTTCTATTTACCTATGTAATTGACTCTCGTTATCTAGCATATTTCTCCTTAACTCGAATTTCGGGATCAAATCGTAAAATAACCTCTCTGTGTTCAAAACGAAACGTTAGACGCTATACCTTGTGTGGTTTTGATATTTCGGAGTTTGCGTCTCCTGAACGGTGTGATCAAAGATCAGACTAGTTAGTATACGAGATAATATTAGGTACTGGAATAATAAATAATAGCATCCGACCTGAGGGCATAGCGAATTGGTCTCTCATGTTTTCATCATTGGTGAAGTAGTTATTTTGGTAACTACGTATGTTTGGTATTAGATCTAAATCGTTAGTAGTAAGAGAAAATTTATCATTTCCATACATTTCGGAGGAGTCAGTCGTCACTAGCAAGTCGAGTACATGGGTCTAGCGCTTTCTGTGTAAGAGTATCATCATCAGGCCGTCGAAAATCAATGGATGTTGATAGGAACTCTGGTAGTTTATATTTTGAACTCATTTACCTCTTTAACAACCAATGTCTAGGAAAAGTAATGTAGCCAGCCTGAGAACGTTTCCCTGGAACCCCCGATCACATACGTATAGCTCTAATCTAAAATGTTTACTACTGCGTAGATTTAAAAAAAATCTATGCAAATCAGTGATTGTCTGCAATACTCTTAAAGAAAATCAACTCTTATAAGATTCATAATCATGTGGTATTAGATCAAAATTTAATTTAAATTTAAATAGAATAATTTTTTAAACGATACTTTTGTTGTTTCGGTGGTTATGAATGGTATCGGATTGCACTTAGCACCGTCATTATGTTATGCCAAGAACTCAGTAAAAACAAAAATTTTGTTCTAAATAGCAACTTACAAGGTTTCACCCGGGATAGCACCAGTAACAGCTGTATACATTGGACATTGTTGGAAAAGTGGTCGCGCCCCCTCAAATTCGTTACTAAATATTAAAAAATCACTGTAAATGTCAAAGGAGGAAGTTCTTGTTACATACTCAGCTCGTTCTAACAGAAATGATGTTGTTTACTCCTAGCCAAGTAAACAAGAGGATGTTGTGGTTGACAATAACACAGTCTAACAAAACCGAACATATATTTCCCAAATAGTAATACAGCAGAAAAAATGAGTATTTAAAGATAAATCACAAACCGAGATTGCCGCCCACACACGCCAACAACGCACAAAAAAACACCGACAAGGTAAAAATCACAATCGCCTAGGAACAACCTGACTCCCCCATCACCAGGGTTGCCCCAGACACTAAAAAGCTAACTTTAACATGGATGAATAGTTGTTATTTAATCATATAGGTACATTCAGAAACAAATACCTACATATATAAAAGAAGTAGAAAGGAATCATCCAAGTACTATGATATAGAGTGCGCTCTAGTAGCTAGGGATGTTACAACTGGTCTTGGGAGAGAGAGTGGCTAGCTACTAACTAGGTAGATAGGTAGGTACTCGATCGAACAGATGTTATCCGCTTGAATAACAAAAGATATAAATCTGAATGGGGAACATGGAAGCAAACAAAGAACACTACAAAGGCTTTTCACTCTAGTCAAAAAATGAATTCTATTGATAATTTCGTGATTATTTGTATCTATCCCTAAATCGAAACACATGAGCTTTAGTTAAGATACTACTATTTTGTTTTCTGCTACTAATTTAGTTCTGTTCTCTTTAGCTCCTGTTATTGTTCTCACTAGCTAGTTAGGATTGATGTTCCTTTAACTTGTCCCATTTTACGCTCAATTTGTTGAGTTTACAAAAACAATGTTCTCACTCTTCTCACCTTATCCGAGCTTTGAATCATGGTTCTCTCATGCCCTCGGCTTTCGAATTTGACTAATCCAAAATAGGAATACGATTTGGTTACAATTTGCTATCGTTTGAACATTAAATAACAGGGGGAACTAAAATTAGGGAATCATTGTGATCACTTTTAGAAATTCAATACTTGTTGCCCTCAGAAGCCGATGTTTTCCATTCGCTATTCGAGTTATATAGCTTGTTTTGTGTTGTCAACAAGTAGTTAACGAACCAATCTACCGCAAATTAGAGTTTTAAACAACTGGCTGTTAATATGATTAGCGAAATCAATATGCCTTCTTGGAGTTGTTGAAGGTTAAGACTTTGAGAGAACTTTTGTTAGAATTCAGGTGCTTGGCCCTTCCAAAACTAATAACTCGGGTCATCTTGCGTTTTTCTCATTATTTCTCATTTCCGAGAAAGTGAAGCTATTGCAATGGGTAACAAAAATTTAAAATCAACATTTTCTAAAAATTTCTTTTATTGAAATCCGTTTTGAGGTGTTTTGGAACGAATCGTAAAGTTGTATGATTTTTCATATACACACACACACACACACACACACACACACACACACACACACACACACACACACACACACACACACACACACATATATATATATATATATATAATGCCGCTAATGACCCTTTTTGTTGAGGTGCTTCTTAAACCTAAAATATATAAAAATAAATAAATAAATATGTATATATATTTATATATATATAATATATATATATCTATACTATTAATAAGAATGAAACTCCGTTTGTCTGTTTGTCTGTTTGTTTGTTTGTCGTGTCTATGCACGGCCAAACGGCTGAGTGGGGGGAGTCTACGAGTGGGGGGATCTTCTTGGGATTTTCCGAAAGGGGGAGCGAGCGAATTTAAAATTTTCTAATCCCACCCGAACCATGGGCCGTAGGGCGGGAGGGGGGTCGAAGTAAGAATTAATGTGCGCTTTTTGGACTTCCCCGCTTCCCCTACCCCTCTAAACGGCCGTTGACAATTCCGGAAAAATACGGGTTTCGTAGGTTTTTGAACGAGGAAGACGACGGCGCGATCGGATCGCGAAAAAAGTATCGGGAAATGCGTTAAAAAAATGCGAGAATACGGACCCGTTTTCTCGAAAAGTCCGCCGAAAAACTTGGTTTTTTCCGATTAAAATATACCCCATAAAGGTACGTTTTTCGGAACGGTTTTCGCGGGCGAAATACAGCTTTGGGTCCGCCGAATCTGAATCCGAAATCGGATATCGAAAAAAGTGACGTTCAGTTGGTCAAATCGCGAGCGGAAGCGAGCAAAGCGATTAAAATGATTCTGCCGTGGACGAGAGAAGGCTCAAGAATTGACGTGAAGGGTTCGATGTCACAACGTTGCGAGGCGAGCAGGTATGCCTACATAGGTACCTACCTTGCGAGCGAAGCGAGAGCCATTTCAAATAATAAATACGGACTTTGTCCTACACATATACAGGTATACCTTGCGAGCGAAGCGAGCAACATCCCCGAATAAACTTTTCGTGGTTCCACGTAGTTTTATAAGATTTAAATTGTTTGTAATAATTCCCAACTGAAAAAAACGTCTGCCAAGTTGGGTGGGCAGTATAACTTCCTCAAGCGAGCGAAGCGAGCAGCATCCCCTACAGAAGTTAAACCTACCCTTAGAGATCTACCGTTTGCGAGCGAAGCGAGCAGCATCCCCTACAGAAGTTAAACCTACCCTTAGAGATCTACCGTTTGCGAGCGAACCGAGCAACATCCCCTAAATGCCATACTTTGCGAGCGAAGCGAGCAACATTTTCTACATGCCAGACTTTGCGAGCGAAGCGAGCAACATATCCTACATGCCAGACTTTGCGAGCGAAGCGAGCAATATTCCCTACATGCCACACGTTGCGAGCGAAGCGAGCAACTTAATGGGGGGTCCGGGGGGCTTGCCCCCCGGCTGGACGTGGAGGCGAGCGTAGCGAGCCGGAGCGGCTAGTTAATAAGAATGAAACTCCGTTTGTCTGTTTGTCTGTTTGTTTGTTTGTCGTGTCTATGCACGGCCAAACGGCTGAGTGGGGGGAGTCTACGAGTGGGGGGATCTTCTTGGGATTTTCCGAAAGGGGGAGCGAGCGAATTTAAAATTTTCTAATCCCACCCGAACTATGGGCCGTAGGGCGGGAGGGGGGTCGAAGTAATAATTAATGTGCGCTTTTTCCACTTCCCCGCTTCCCCTACCCCTCTAAACGGCCGTTGACAATTCCGGAAAAATACGGGTTTCGTAGGTTTTTGAACGAGGAAGACGACGGCGCGATCGGATCGCGAAAAAAGTATCGGGAAATGCGTCAAAAAAATGCGAGAGTACGGACCCGTTTTATCGAAAAGTCCGCCGAAAAACTTGGTTTTTTCCGATTAAAATATACCCCATAAAGGTACGTTTTTCGCAACGGTTTTTTGCGGGCGAAATACAGCTTTGGGTCCGCCGAATCTGAATCCGAAATCGGATATCGAAAAAAGTGACGTTCAGTTGGTCAAATCGCGAGCGGAAGCGAGCAAAGCGATTAAAATGATTCTGCCGTGGACGAGAGAAGGCTCAAGAATTGACGTGAAGGGTTCGATGTCACAACGTTGCGAGGCGAGCAGGTATGCCTACATAGGTACCTACCTTGCGAGCGAAGCGAGAGCCATTTCAAATAATAAATACGGACTTTGTCCTACACATATACAGGTATACCTTGCGAGCGAAGCGAGCAACATCCCCGAATAAACTTTTCGTGGTTCCACGTAGTTTTATAAGATTTAAATTGTTTGTAATAATTCCCAACTGAAAAAAACGTCTGCCAAGTTGGGTGGGCAGTATAACTTCCTCAAGCGAGCGAAGCGAGCAGCATCCCCTACAGAAGTTAAACCTACCCTTAGAGATCTACCGTTTGCGAGCGAAGCGAGCAGCATCCCCTACAGAAGTTAAACCTACCCTTAGAGATCTACCGTTTGCGAGCGAACCGAGCAACATCCCCTAAATGCCATACTTTGCGAGCGAAGCGAGCAACATTTTCTACATGCCAGACTTTGCGAGCGAAGCGAGCAACATATCCTACATGCCAGACTTTGCGAGCGAAGCGAGCAATATTCCCTACATGCCACACGTTGCGAGCGAAGCGAGCAACTTAATGGGGGGTCCGGGGGGCTTGCCCCCCGGCTGGACGTGGAGGCGAGCGTAGCGAGCCGGAGCGGCTAGTTATTAATAAGAATGAAACTCCGTTTGTCTGTTTGTCTGTTTGTTTGTTTGTCGTGTCTATGCACGGCCAAACGGCTGAGTGGGCCGGATCTACGAGTGGGGGGATCTTCTTGGGATTTTCCGAAAGGGGGAGCGAGCGAATTTAAAATTTTCTAATCCCACCCGAACCATGGGCCGTAGGGCGGGAGGGGGGTCGAAGTAATAATTAATGTGCGCTTTTTCCACTTCCCCGCTTCCCCTACCCCTCTAAACGGCCGTTGACAATTCCGGAAAAATACGGGTTTCGTAGGTTTTTGAACGAGGAAGACGACGGCGCGATCGGATCGCGAAAAAAGTATCGGGAAATGCGTCAAAAAAATGCGAGAGTACGGACCCGTTTTATCGAAAAGTCCGCCGAAAAACTTGGTTTTTTCCGATTAAAATATACCCCATAAAGGTACGTTTTTCGGAACGGTTTTTGCGGGCGAAATACAGCTTTGGGTCCGCCGAATCTGAATCCGAAATCGGATATCGAAAAAAGTGACGTTCAGTTGGTCAAATCGCGAGCGGAAGCGAGCAAAGCGATTAAAATGATTCTGCCGTGGACGAGAGAAGGCTCAAGAATTGACGTGAAGGGTTCGATGTCACAACGTTGCGAGGCGAGCAGGTATGCCTACATAGGTACCTACCTTGCGAGCGAAGCGAGAGCCATTTCAAATAATAAATACGGACTTTGTCCTACACATATACAGGTATACCTTGCGAGCGAAGCGAGCAACATCCCCGAATAAACTTTTCGTGGTTCCACGTAGTTTTATAAGATTTAAATTGTTTGTAATAATTCCCAACTGAAAAAAACGTCTGCCAAGTTGGGTGGGCAGTATAACTTCCTCAAGCGAGCGAAGCGAGCAGCATCCCCTACAGAAGTTAAACCTACCCTTAGAGATCTACCGTTTGCGAGCGAAGCGAGCAGCATCCCCTACAGAAGTTAAACCTACCCTTAGAGATCTACCGTTTGCGAGCGAACCGAGCAACATCCCCTAAATGCCATACTTTGCGAGCGAAGCGAGCAACATTTTCTACATGCCAGACTTTGCGAGCGAAGCGAGCAACATATCCTACATGCCAGACTTTGCGAGCGAAGCGAGCAATATTCCCTACATGCCACACGTTGCGAGCGAAGCGAGCAACTTAATGGGGGGTCCGGGGGGCTTGCCCCCCGGCTGGACGTGGAGGCGAGCGTAGCGAGCCGGAGCGGCTAGTTATTAATAAGAATGAAACTCCGTTTGTCTGTTTGTCTGTTTGTTTGTTTGTCGTGCCTATGCACGGCCAAACGGCTGAGTGGGGGGAGTCTACGAGTGGGGGGATCTTCTTGGGATTTTCCGAAAGGGGGTATAAGCGAATTTAAAATTGTCTACTCCCACCCGAACTATGGGCCGTAGGGCGGGTAGGGGTCGAAGTAATAATTAATGTGCGCTTTTCCCACTTCCCCGCTTCCCCTACCCCTCTAAACGGCCGTTGACAATTCCGGAAAAATACGGGTTTCGTAGGTTTTCCTACGAGGAAGACGACGGCGCGATCGGATCGCGAAAAAAGTATCGGGAAATGCGTTAAAAAAATGCGAGAGTACGGACCCGTTTTCTCGAAAAGTCCGCCGAAAAACTTGGTTTTTTCCGATTAAAATATACCCCATAAAGGTACGTTTTTCGGAACGGTTTTCGCGGGCGAAATACAGCTTTGATCCCGCCGAATCTGAATCCGAAGTCGGATATCGAAAAAAGTGACGGAAAGTAGGTCAAATTGCGAGGGGAAGCGAGACTAAGCTATTAAAATGAGAAATTATTATATGTGCTGTGGACGCGAGAAGGCTCTAGGAAGACAGACGTGTTTGGGGTCCGATAACTCAGGTACAGGTTTCGGTGTTTGGGTGTTGCGAGCAGGTACCTTGCGAGCGAAGCGAGAGCCATTTCAACAGAATAAATTCGGATTTTTTCCTACAAATATACAGCAATACCTTGCGAGCGAAGCGAGCAACATCCCCGAATAAACTTTTCGTGGTTCCACGTAGTTTTATAAGATTTAATTTGTTTGTAAGAATTCCCAACTGAAAAAAACGTCTGCCAAGTTGGGTGGGCAGTACAACATTCCCTAATAAACTTTTCGTGGTTCCACGTAGTTTTATAAGAATTAATTTGTTTGTAAGAATTTCCAACAGAAAAAAACGTCTGCCAAGTTGGGTGGGCAGTATAACTTCTTCAAGCGAGCGAAGCGAGCAGCATCCCCTACAGAATAAATACGGACTTGCGAGCGAAGCGAGCAACATCCCCTAATAAACTTTTCGTGGTTCCACGTAGTTTTATAAGATTTAATTTGTAAGTAAGAATTCCCCAACAGAAAAAAACGTCTGCCAAGTTGGGTGGGCAGTATAACTTCCTCAAGCGAGCGTAGCGAGCAGCATCCCCTACAGAAGTTAAACCTACCCTTAGGGATCTACCGTTTGCGAGCAAAGCGAGTAAAATTCCCTAAATGCCATACTTTGCGAGCGAAGCGAGCAACATTTTCTACATGCCAGACTTTGCGAGCGAAGCGAGCAACATATCCTACATGCCAGACTTTGCGAGCGAAGCGAGCAATATTCCCTACATGCCACACGTTGCGAGCGAAGCGAGCAACTTAATGGGGGGTCCGGGGGGCTTGCCCCCCGGCTGGACGTGGAGGCGAGCGTAGCGAGCCGGAGCGGCTAGTATATATATAATTCCAGACGACGATAACTATCTTGAAGATTGAGATTAAAATTCCGTTCGCGCGCCAAAAAATCAATCTTTCCAAATGAAAGGCTGAGCTCGTTGGCCAAGGTTGGCCCCGTTGGCTGAGCACTTTGTGAGCGCAATGAATTGTTCAAATTTCGAAAAGTGTGCTCAAAAAGTCACTAAAAACTACCAAAACCGAAGCAAAAAATCCTAAATCATTTTGGAAATGCAATATATTATTTAGAACGAGTTTTTGCCATAAAATTGGTGGTTAACAATTTCTTCGCCCTCAGAGCGCTTAAATTTAAAAACAACGTACCGTAAATTACGATTATTTACGAAAATTCGCTCATATGATCGTGCTGCATGATTGGAACCTTTTTCTAAACTCCTTGTAGCAGTTCGTCTGACCACTTTGATTTAGGTGTATAATCGAGTTAACCAGATTCAACAGAATGTAGTTTGATCAAAGATGGGGATTGAACTATGAGGGATCTTTTGATTAGAGCCCACAATATCCAAAAGCCTTTCGGTAATGAAGGTATGATGGGAAAGGCCAGCTAGAAAAGCCTTAAGTGGGTCGAGGGGACAGCTCGGTTCATGAACAATGGTGGAGAATTAGAGTTAGATAAGGTGTGAAGATGATGTAGTTTAGCCCGAGGCTACCGCCACCGCTGGGAAAGGTGGCTCAACTCCTTTGATCCCTTACCTGTGAAAGGGCGCTTCGCCTCGGTGTAAGGTGGGCGGGAGTGAGGGGGAAACAGCCAAGGGTCAGAGTTGGTCACTCATTAGCGTGTACGGAGCTTCCACGTACGAGTAAATCCTCCCTACCCCCTTGGCCGTAAACCGCTGTTCAGATCAGAGCCATCTAGCGGCCGTCGGGGTGAATCTCTCGCCTACCCGACACACCCACAACCCCCTGCACGTCTTTCACCTTCCTCCTTTCACTAACCCTCCCCCCCATCCTACTTTTCCTTCCACCCACAGCGCACAAATTCAATCTTAGACCAGCTAACCCCCCCCTTATCCTACCCCACCTTAACGATAAACCCATCTCGACCTGCACCTTTGTAGCAATTTACAGGAATGTGAGCAGTTTCCTGGTCATTGCGTTTGCCCATTGTCGGCGCCGTCTGGTTGATAGTTCTCAGCCGTACTTTCCTCGCATCCTTGTCACCTGAACCCTTCCCCAAGTGATAATTCCTGAACAAACTACACATCCAAAATCGTTTAATTTGTCCGTGTTCATTCTCGCCTGCTGGTATTCCACTCGTTTGTTGCTGGAAATGGGAATTGCTACCGCTTAATTTCATTCGTCTTCCCAACAACCTGCTAGCTATAGAAACTCAATACTCGGTACCTAACTTGGCTAATAACAACATCTCTCCCTACCCAAACTTCTCTCTCTTCCTCATCACCGCCTAATGTATGGACCATTAACAAAATTACTTTATTAACTTCAACTTTACTTGTTCCCATTCGATTTTTTAATTTTGCGGAATGAATTAGACGAGTAAATACCGTAGTTTTCGTGAATCCTCGAGAAAATGAACTGTGGATTCGGATCTCGTCGTTTATAATAGCTTACTCTGCAGCACTAGCACTAACTAATGCATTTATTTATGCATATGTCTATTCATTAATTGAGTAAGCAAATATTCCGTGATCAATAAACGTATGGAGGTAACTACAACTCGGTCTGTCAACCAAATGATCACGCAAAATATGTGAATTCGATCTCATTCTACACACCATGTTCGGTGTTAACTATTTAATTCATTATCTTTCCATTAAGGCTGCAGGAAAACATAGAAAACAACGCCAACTACGAATTCATAGGCTGGCCTCGGACGGAGGACTAAAACCTAGACTATAATAGTGATTCCAAGAACACATATAGTCGTGATTGGAAGTGGTATCAATACCAAGAACTTGCTACAGCTATTTTTAAAAGCTGAAAAAACAGTATTCTGTCTAAATTTGCATTCGTTGTTTAGTTTCATGGGTGATTACTTTGACGACATGTTCATACCTACAATTTTTAATCTTTGGAAAAAATATAGATATTTAATCGTGTTTAAGTTAAATATTTGAAATGAAAGACATCTTTCAAGTTTTCTGTGATACATAGCTTCATCGGTTTGGACATGCGCAGCAGCTACTAATGATATGATCATAATGATACTCATACAAGGTAATAAAATCATCATTTTCCAAATACCCTCCGAATTTTGGAGAAATCGGACGAATAGGCCATATAAATATCACGCATGATGGATTTTACGTTTGGGCATGGGCAGTGAAAACAATTAATTTTGAGTGGAAGTCCAGTAAGGAAAGGGTTTTTCGAGGACAAACCCTAGAACTTTTTTGTTCAACCTTTCCTTATGTTTTTCGTTGTGCTGAATCCTAATTTGAGGTTTGCCTCCTGGTCCGAGTGTGGCGTATGTTCAAAGATTGCAAAAAATGTCAAAAATTCCCAACTTTTTTCTGTTTTTTGCTTATATTTTGAAAACTATGCAATTTTCGAAAATCACCATTATTATAACATTTGAAGTAGACAACATTTTCTACGAAATACACTACCTTGCTTTTAAATTTGCATCACCAGAATTAGCGCTACAGAGTGTTGAAAAAACGTCATTTTTAGCTGTTTGGAGAAAAAGTTGAAAATTAAAATTTAGAAGTTCGATAGCGCCCACAAATAACTTTTGAGCCTAAAACTCATTATTCCTCTGGTTCCTTTCACAAATAGTTAGTTGTAATGAATTACCGAACGCCATTGACGGACCAGTACCTCAACTATTCAAGTCATGTCAGCGCTATAGGGAAGTATGGATGAAGAATTGAAATTTGATGCGAACAAGCTTTATCGATTATCTTTTGCAATAATGTGAACAGAGGGCACAGCCGGTTAAAGTGTCGTAAAATTGTCACCTGTGAAATGTTGTGCATATTGTACGAAACAACCACGTAGAATATAACTCAGCATTTGAGGTGCCTACAAATTGAAGGGATATGAAAAAGGAACAACGATACTTGTGTATGTGAAGCAGTGCAATTAATAGGTTGGGTAGCAATGACAGGACTCTGCGGGTCCATCAGACGGTCCGGGCCCTAAATGTCACCATTTGGATGTATTGAAACCGAAGCTTTGCAGTGGGACCTCGGCTTGTGAAAGTTTGAAGCTGGGTGTTGAACTTCTGAGTTAGAACTTCCTTTATACATTCAAGTTTTTAGTTGTATACACATTTCCTAATCCATTCAGAATATCTAATCGATCACTCAACCACCACCTGCCGTACAACACTTGTTCTATTTCAGATCAAAATTAATGCGAAAAGTATAGATAATAGACTTCAACATCAACGAGGCCAGAGCTTGATGAGCAAGGATGTGTGCTATAACATTTCTAGCATAAGCGTGACCTTTCATAACTTTTTCTGTACTGAGAACAGCATAAATTAGGTTGAGCAGATCGGTTAGGCTACTCTCTTTCATGATGACCCCATAGCGCCCATAAACGACATAAAAATAATAAAAGGCTCCCAGATGTACATTCACCAGGGTGGACAATAGCTTGAGAGGTTTTCCTTGATTCCTATATTTTTAAGATAGAGAGGTTTGTCGACGTGAAGTCCTTAGGACAGCGATTTGCTGTCCTAAGAATTTCACTATTTCCTTACTACACCTCAAACTGTTAGTATAGTATTGTAATTGCTTGGAAGGAACTTAATAAATGGCTGGTAACCAATGAATGTGATTTCATAAAGCAGTTATACAGTGACAAACTTGAAAAAATGCATACTTAGTTTTCAAGATAGAAGCAAAATAGTGAAAACAGTCCGACACTTTAACCGGCTGTGCCCTTTGTTCACACTACTGCAAAAGATAACCGATAAAGTTTGTTCGCATCAAATCTTGATTCTTCATCCATATATCCCCTATAGCGCTGACATGACTTGAATAGTTAGTTACATGGTATAAACAGTGCGTACTGGTCCTTCAATGGCGTTCGGTAATCCATTACAACTGACTATTTGTGGAAGAAACCAGAAGAATAATGGTTTTTAGGCTCAAAAGTTATTTGTGGGCCCTACCGAACTTCTAAATTTTAATTTTCAACTATTTCTCCAAACAGCAAAAAAAAAAACAACGTTTTTTTAACAAGCTGTACCGACAATTCGCGCCTTGTGGGTACATTTCCTAGAGAATTTTTTCTATTTTAAATCTTATAATAATGACAATTTTTGAATTAAATATTTTTCAAAATATAAGCAAAAAACTCAAAAAAGTTGGAAATTTTTGAGATTTTTTTGTAATTTTTGAACATGCTCTACACTCAGATTAGGGGGCAAACCTCAAATTCGGATTCAGTGCCCCCAAAAACATGTGGAAATGTTGGGAAAAAAACTTCTGGGGTTTTGTCTTGAAAACGCCCTTTTTGAAACTTTGGTCACTGGACTATTGATGATTGACTATTGACCTTGTGAGAAAACTGATTACCTAATCGGATTTATAGAAACAGTTAAGTTTCCGGACAAGGGGAAAAATTTAAGTATTTTTCCTCCCACTTTGTCTTTTCTTGTTCTTGTCCATTGTCAATTGGGGCCTCCCCCCCCCCACCCCCTTAAATTAAGCTAATTTCTGGTGTTAATATCTTTATTGAAATTGATGCATTCTGATAGTCTGAAAAATCTATAGTTTACTGGAAGGCATTTATTACGGTACTATTGAGTTTAATTTGACTGGTAAAAATAGCCTTAAAGAGTTGTACAGTTGATACCTATAATATGACGTTTTCATTTTTATTCGTATAATATGCATTCACATGAGAATGAGTTGGATTGCCTCACTTGGGTTGAACAATATGCAATGTGTTTTATCAATACAAACCGCTTTATTCACTGAGCACATAAAGCTTTTTGGTTTATTATGGGTAGGATTAAGTCGGCATTATCGTTTCAAGGCCGATGATAATGTTCTAGGTTCCCCCTATTCTGAAACGCCTGCCGATCAAACATTGTATTCCCCTTGCTCAACGATATATTTTATTCACATAATATGCTTGATAATGAGAGATGCTCGTGTTGAACCAAACATATTCCGATGAATAGGTATTCCTCCGCGGCTAAATATAACTTTGTTCACTGCTCTAGTTGCTAATTTATTCCGCACAACCATATTCTGTGAGTTTGAATGTTGATTTGAGTGGAAACTTCGACATTACATTTCATTTTTCGGGAGCGATCTGGGATAAATCCGGGTATTTCGGTCAAACGTTAAATTATACCAATCTAAATCGGGATTATCTTTATTTCATCATTGCTGGTAGCATCTGATTTCTCATTATTAAGCTAAAGACTGAATGTTGGTGGAGGACGAGCGTAAATCAAGTTCGTCAATCACTTGTTTCGAGTTTTTAAACTACGGAACTAGTCAATTAATTTAGACTAAGTAGGTAGGATGTTTGGAAATTCCCAGTCTAAACCAGTAGTGAAATGTTCCTCGTGCTTACTTTATTTTTTGTGTAGATAAAACGGATAACGTTAACTTAAATTTGATCCACATCTTATAATTTATAATAACATCATATTTAAAGTTATCCGATTGTTTTCAAGGACCATCTACGAATTAATTTCTGAATGCAAATCATTGCCGTGCAGTTCAAGCAAAACTCATAAAGAACGGTACCATTCGTTATATATTTATAGTTAATTATATCTATCACTAGCTGGTTCACCCGTGAGTGGCACAGGTTGACCTCAATATACGCAAGCCTCCCCTCACCCATCACCCCTTGGGGACACCCCTTTGGATCTGATTCTAAAAAGTCCTAACTTGAAAGTACTTACTTATAAATTACCTATTAGGACCAAACTATTGAGATCAACCCCCACTCCCTCTCCACAAACACCCCCCATATTTAAGGTTAAAACTATTCTTGATAGGTAAAAGAACGTTCAGACTAATCCAATTTCATTCGTCCGAACATCAGATCAAAAGTTCGTTCAGTGATGACAAAGTTCGGATGATGGCAATGATCATTAACTACCCCCTCCCCTCTCCCCCACTCTTTTTTTTTTTTTTTTTTTTTTTTTCTTACTACAAACACCACCCTATGGTTAAGGCTAGAAAAAATTGTTATAGCCTGTGATTGAGGTTGACGTAATCTAGGCATATTCGCCCAATCAGATCCCATGTTTGTTCAGTGATGCAAAGATATACCCCTTTCCAAACCCCCTCCCCCAAAAACACCCCCATGGGTCGGAATTGAAAATTTCTAAGTAGGCTGTAGTTTTTTAGTGTTATCTAAACATATTTTAGCAATCAGATCTTCAACTTATTCAGTGATGTTCAAGATACCCCCATTTCACCCCCTTCTCTCCCAAAACACCCCCTATGGGTCAGATTTGGAAAATTTTAAGTAGCTTGTGGTTCAAGTTAGTGTAATCCAAACATATTCCGTTACTCAAATCCCCAGTTCGTTCAATGTTGTCCAAGATACCCCTAAAACAACCTCTCTGGCTCAAATTTTAAAAACTTCAAATAGCTTGTGATTTAAGTTAGAATAATCCAAACATATTCGACCAATCAGATACCCAGTCTGGCCACGATCTTCGAACAAACATGGAACAGGGTTGGACTTGGTTGGACTTTCAAACGTAATATACAAGTGAAAAAGAAAAAATTAATATATATATGCGCGCCTGCGCGCGCGCGTGTGTGTGTGTGCAAACCGAATGCTTTTACTCTCTTGGTGGACATACTATTTTAGGATTACGACTGTCATGAGGCGTTAGATGCTACAAATCTTATTGTCTGTTATAATCAATTAGACATTTTCATATTTACGAGGTAAATTATTTTCATGTTTTACATTCAGATCGTCATTGACTTCATCTCGCCCGCCGACTGATTCTTCGGTGATTCTGCCTTTCGACATAGAATCATCATGGATGGAGGAGAGAGGGACTTGCGCCCTGGAGCAGATGTTGTCCACTTGTATTTATCTCATTATTGAAGATTTGCTAGATTAACATTTACCTTGAGGGTTAAATGCCTATTATTACCCGCCGCAGTAAGCTGTTGAGCCGCTCCGTTCCGCGTGTGGAGTCGGATCCGTGATCATAATTAATTCAATAAACAGAGTCCTGGTAATAGGATATCGCAACGGTGCCAAGACGTAATCATTTAGCTGAGCATGCGGGCCCCCAGGGAACTATGGAGAGAAAAGCCATGGCGGTTCAATCAGGATTGGTGACCAACTATTCACACGGGGCTGAATTGGCAGCTAAACTGGTTGGAAATGTACAAACATACCACTAATGTAAATGTAGCATAATCTATTGCCTCGTGTCTAAACCTATATGGTTAGCAAACCAGCAAGTCACGAAAATGAACCTAGTGAACGAATTTTCGTGAAATACAATAATCAGCCTTTTCGTCCACGGTTACTATATTTTGTACCGCCGATCTAACGCAATGTTCCGAATCTCACCCAAAACTTGAAGGTTCTTCACTCTAGATATAGAACTACTTACAACTCATTACTAATCTAGTGATTTATGTTAGAATTGTTTTTTGAGTGAAATAATAAGATTATTTTTATTGAGTTTCAGATACCTCATAACCCCTTTAAAATTTACAAGAATTTGAAGATAAAATATTCCTTTGAACTTTTGGAGGATACGAAGGTATTGCAGTTGCTTCAAATGTTATCTTTCTTGGAAATCCGTTTTGAGGCATTTTAAAAGAAAGGATGAGTCCGTTGGCATCGTGTTTTGAGCTTAACATATTGCTCAAATTAAAAAGATGTATTTTAATTAAAAAATAACTAAAACTTAAAAGTCGTCTAAAAACCGTTGAATATATCATGAAATGGAACTTTCAAACATTTTCGCAACAAAACTGTTCATAAATTTCATTAAACTGTTCTGGAAAAAAAAATTGAAACTGCAAATCTTGGTAAAAATTTAAACAATATATTATTATAGCACTTTTTTTTTCTCTCTTTCCATAAAATTCATAGTTAAAAATGTATGCGCATACAATGTGCTCAATTTTTCAAAACAAATAGGAATAAATAGAATACACAAATTCGCTCAATTGGGCGTACTGCATGACAGAAAATTGTATCTTTGTTTTAGGTGGTTATTAATTATGGATAAGCAGTTTGGGTTGAAGCGTAGTAGCTTACCGAATAGGATACTTCCAAAATTAAGTTTCCCCATTTAATGATTTACTACAAATCATAGATCCTAGTATTCTCCTGCTTGCATAGAAACCCCCCACTCTCACCCAACACCCCCTAAATTTTTAGAATGACAGAAATTTTACGTTTTATTGTACAATTTATATATATATATATATATATATATATATATATATATATATATATATATATATATATATATATATAAGGGATTATGTTGGTACCAACCTTGAAAAAACCCCATCAAAACTGGACTGAATAATTTTTTACATCTTGATTCTACCTTGGCATTTTTAGAAGATAAAATAAATCATTTCAATGGTATATTTATTCATGTTACGGATACGGGCGAGCTACGTACCACATCCAACTTGTTAGATGTTTTTTATCTAATTATTATTTTTACATTGAGTAGTAAGTATTATTATGTATATATTTTTAGGGATTCGAATTCAGAGGTTTAGTGTAGATAGATAATTTTTTTCTTCAATAGCGATCCACCACTTTTGGATTCACTCTTTATAAACAAGAACCAACGTGTTCATCGACATATCAACATTTTTACTGCCTTTACTGTTTGTTGAAATCGATGATACTTTTGTTTAATTAGTTATACGAAATTATCTACTATTCATTTTGGTATTGTTGATGGGCTCTGTGCCATGTTTCATTTTTTTGACACACTCATAATCGGAAGAAGAGAATGCATCACATTTTATGGTAATTACCCAACATTTTCTATGTTTTGACTTTTAAGTAAAATAACTGGTTAGTTGTTTTTGATCGGTACCGGTAAGTTGGTACCACGAATTCGATTATTTAAACAAAGGTTATTGCACCTGCATTCATGCCACACTAACACGTTTTACCGACAGAACACACGGCAGAATCGCAGGGACAAATAATTATTCACATAGCAATTACATTACGGCTCGGTCCACACACCCTCCTGATTCAAATTAGCGAATCGAAGCGATTCCATTGGATTGAAACATCTTTCCAAGACCCGCTTTTGATGTGCAGATCTATTGTTGCGTCCAGCGGGGTGAAGCGTATTACCGCAGCTACCTATAAATTATGTAACACTAATCGATGTCACTTTGCATACGCGCTGGGGTTCGGCCTGCTGCTCGCACATGAGCAAAGCAACACTTGGTCGTAATAATTTAACGCGCGGGAGCTGGAATTATTGACAAATGCCGAAGTTCAGTGTATAATTCTCCCCGTCTTGATCCATTTGGCTATTGCTGTATTGTTCATTCACGGCCCCTGGCTTTGTAGGGCCTTCGTTGGGACCCCTCTTTGTTGGTCGCTGTACTCGTACGTGAAAGGTGTATTTCCCGGGGAACCTGTAATTTTCCCCATTTCCCAACGACCTCGCTCTCGCCACTAGTTTGTATCGCACAAACTCCGTCAACACGATTTTCATCTTCACGGATGCTCGTAGCTAATCACACACAGTTTGGTTTGTTATTTGTATTCAAACGTGAAATTAAATTTCTCTGCTCGAGAATCATGAATCACTAATCCTATCGTCATTACTTGAATTTACTTTACTGTACTGCTTTCTTTATTATTTCACGTCAGTTCTGTTTTCTCTGATCCTTCTGCTCTTTCCGCCAATGACATGAATCCATCTCACATTAGTCATAATGGTAATCAATTCACGTACGAGACAATTGATAAGGATATTGTTTAAATGTTGAAATGTTTTAGATATTGTTATCCTATATCCACTTTCGACATATCTGCCATAAACCACGAAGAGCCACGTGCGTGTTTCTTAATTCTAATATAGATTCTATACTGAGACTTTCAACGCTCGTTCTTGTTTACATTTTACAATTTTTCATAGTTTTCAAAGCATGAAATTTTTTAGTCAGGATAGTCTAATGGTTGCCCTAAGAAAAAAATGAGATACTTGTAGATTACCTGCACCGCTTTTAGGGGTTATACTGGTCGTTCTCGCGAACTGAACGAGCAATTGACCTAAAGGGGGCTCCTTCATTAAAGAACTCTGTATCTCCCTCTGCAATCAAAGTGGACGAGAAACCCCTATACCATCACATCGTACTCCTAAAGACATACTTATTGAATAATAAATATGCCACCAGAAATAAATAGATTATCTATACCGCTTTTAGGGGTTATACTGGTCGTTCTCGCGAACGGAACTAGCAAAAATGGAACAATGCAACCTAAAGGGGACACCTTCATTCAAGAACTCTGTATCTCCCTCTGCAATCAAAGTGGATGAGAAACCCCTATACCATCACTTCGTACCCCTAAAGACATACTTATTGAAGAATAAATATGCCTCCCGAAATAAATTACAGGTGGAGAACATAGTCCCTGAATACTGATAAAGGGTAAACATAAAATATATATAAAAACAAACAAAAAATCACGAAAACTGGTTAAGAATTGTAGGCTAGATTGGGCAGTGCTTAAAAGGCTCGGTATCCCTCTGAACCCCCCTCCTAATTCCTAATCCAAAATTTCTGAGGTTTGTTGCACAACTAGAATGAAGCGGGATCGAACAAAAAATGAACACGAAAATCGGTTAAGAATAGTAGCTTGGGCAGCGCTTGTTGGGATCGGCTCTTACCCCATCCACCCTCTTGCCCGGTGGGTCCTCCAAAATTTCCATGGTTTGTTGGACAACTAAACTACAATTGGGATCAAACAAAACTACAATCATGAAAATCTGTTGAGAATTATAGGCTGGGCAGCACTGAGGTAGTTTGTCTCGCAAACACACACACGTATACACACACACACAGCTATGGTTTTTTTATTCTTTTTTTAATATTTTTTCACGGATTCGGTCTTCGAATGGTCTGAAACAGATTTGTATTCGCGTAATTTTTCAATTTTATTTATTTATTTTTAATCTAATTATTATTTTATTTTTTAATTTTTATTTTTTTATTT
Organism: Adelphocoris suturalis; assembly: GCA_030762985.1. NCBI lineage: Eukaryota > Metazoa > Arthropoda > Insecta > Hemiptera > Miridae > Adelphocoris > Adelphocoris suturalis. The sequence continues at coordinate 19,657,381 of CM061045.1, read as the reverse complement.
TATTTTATTTTATTTTATTATTATTTTTTTATGCTTAGGTTGTCCCACACCCCCTAGTGAAAATTCTTATGGGCCGTCCCTACATGACGTAGTTCCGGAGGGACGTCCTCAAAAAAAAAAAAAAACAAATATCAAAATGAAGATTTCAGAGGTTCGGACTGGTTTTCCTGAAGTAACCCTCTTGGCTGCTAACCCCTGCCATTGATCATGCAGTAACAAGAAGGAATCTCAACTTGAAAGAAGCTTAATTTTTACCCTTCAAGTTAAAATGTACAAAACAATTTATAAATTAATATGTAGGTATGGGTTTTAGCCGTAATTAGTAGAAGTGAGATTTATACCCTACAAGATAAATATTTGAATGTGAGGTTGAATAATCAATTGGAAACTTAGTTCCTGATTGAGTATGTAAATAACTCGATTGCTCTTGAAAAAAAGTTCCAGTCATATTTTTTTGAAATTGGCGCAAGTACTTTGTCTGGTTCAGTAGAACATTGCTAAAACTTCTTCCAATTAATTTATCAATGTTGCGCCATTTTTATTGTTTTTCTTGAACGTTTTTATTTGACCTACTTATTGATTTTTAATATAAACAATTCTCCAGGAATTGTTTCAGAATGCGTCAAAACGGATTTCCATGAAGATAATTTTGGAAAATTTCATTTCTAAAAATTTTGTAACCATTACGATAGTTTTTTCTAAAATTCTCTGAAATACACTAATAAAAAGGAAAAATAATCGAGTTGTAGGTAACCAGCTGAGGTTTGACCTATACCTTGAATAACAGCTTGGCTCTCTCTTCTGAATATAAAGATACCTAATTCTGCAACCATTTCAGGATATAGCAGGGGGAAAAAAGAAAAGCAGCGTGTACGGAAGATGCCCCAAGGCAGTGAGGGTAGGCAAGCCTAACCCTAAGAGGGTACGTTCAAAGACACTGAAGCCCTTCTCCAAATAAATTGGTTTAGAAACTCGTATACCATCGTTGTCACTGGTATACACGACAAGCTTATCTACTTACTTCCGCATTATCTATTTGCTATCCGATCTCTTTCCTCATAAAATGTTTGCTTCAAGATTATTAATGTTTTATTAAAGCAAAGTTTGGGAGAGAGGGAGTTGAAAAGTGTAAAATGCAGCCCAATCCACTCCTTTTTAAATACAGTGTACAAATTGTATAATAAAGTAAAAGGTGTGTGCATTTGATAATCTACACATATCCCGAATTGCTTCTGGGCATGATTTCCCTTGCAAGACTGTTGATGGTTAACCGGTGTTGTCTACTTGGTCATGGTTAAGTAGGTACCAAGTGAATAATTGTTGGGATGTCAATGTGAAGCTCAGTAATCATTTGCTACTGATAATGACCACATCTTCGAAGTCAATCTAACATTTCAACTCTATATTTTCGTGGAAACAACCTTTCCACGAATTTGCTGCGAGTGATTTAGTTTAGTTCCTGTGAAGTGAATCTGTATTATGTACTTGTCATCTTTATGTTCCCATCTAGAGATCTATGATCCCACGTGTACCTACATATCCATACGCCTGATTTAACTTCAAGAGCGCGTAACTTTGAAATACGTTCTAAATTATTCATTAACTAGTTAGTGTTCTAAATGAGTTATTCCGTGAACAATACTGCCCCCCCTCCCCCAGTAAACGCTCTTCCCACTTAATACTAAGTTCTCTTGCTAACGAGCCTAAATAATTTCCAAGAGCTTTCAAGGAAAAGAGAAATCTTCCAGGATGAAAAATTGAAGAGGGTAAAAAGTGCCGCACCAACAATTTATTGTATGGTCAGTTTTAAAGTTCAGAGTCTGTAATAGCCTGGCGGAGGTTAACTTTCTACGGAGCCTTCGACTCTTCAAGAAGAGTTTAATTGGAAGCGATTTCGTTGCGAGTGAATTGGCGGGAGAATACTTGCTGGAGCCTTTCGCTTTAAAAATGCAACGCCCAGGGAGCTTCTTGGAATAAAATTAAGTCTAGAGAAGGAGAGGGGGGTGCCTAATGAGGGAGTTATAAGTTATGGTGGCAACTTTTCTCCCGAGCCAAAATAGCCCTTTCTTGGATAATTGTTTTGAATGAAACGTTTCGGAGGTGTAAATTGGAAAGAATGCGGAAGGATCGCGATGTTTCCAAACTGCACTTGAGAGTTCACGGCTACGTTCATCCCCCATCTTGACCATTCGCAAAAACCTTTCTCTTGAAAAATCATGGAGAGGTAGAAGAAACCTTACCCATTGTTGAGAGCCTGTGGGGAACTTATAACTATTCAGTTGTTTGGATACACAATGGTAGGGGTAATTTCAAGTTTAGGCATCACGATATAATGGGGGTAGAAAACAAGGGGGTGAGACGATAGAGTGGAGAAAATTACCCACACGGAGAACGAACTGAGCTTGATGCTTTTGATCGTCTCAAACTCCATGATGGTTGATGAAAAACTCTGCGTTTGTTTCATAGACAAGTACCCCAAACGCGTTAACTAAATTTATATAAAAATTCATGTAGCATATTCGTATGAGTGAATTTCCATAAATTACATTTCGTAAAAAATCAGTTCATTCATAAAAAAATCAAGCATTCTAAAAGAAACGATGAACGTGTGGGTAGCACTTTTTGAGCACATTAAAGTGATAAAATTAAATATGAATGTGCTAAAAATATATATAAAAAACGTGAAAGACGGCTGAAAAATCATTACTTTAATGTATATATATGAAATATATATACCCAAAGGCGATTAGGGGGAAGCTCGTGACAACGAGCTTCCTGTCCCATCTCAATGCGCCTTCCCGTTATGATGTTAGAAAACGATGAGCCTCATAACCACCGCCGGTCCATTGGCATGCGGGGTTCTAGGGGAGGCGCTCCAGGGCGCCCTAGGCAGGAGCATAAGCCTTCCTCTCCCTCTTCCAATCCGTCTTCCTCTTCCACTGCCCCGGGGAATACCCACGAGAGTGCCCATTGCAAGAGAGCCTTCAGTTCGAAGGTTATGAGAGCGCCTAACTGCAGGAACTAGTGAGGTGGGCTGTTGAGAGGCCTGATGGGTTGGAAGACGAGGTCGCGGCTTATGTACATAGGATCTTCCCAGAAGTTGGGGATGCGACCATGGTGAGGCATCAGGGAGAAAATCCTCCTGTTGGTGCCTCGTGGAGGCCGCAGAGCAGCCAAGGAAGCGATGAGGCGGGAATACCAGCGGATCCAGAAGTTGTGGAGGAAGCATCCGCTCGTGTAGCTGCGGAGGTCCTGGAGAGAGCTGGGGATGAACAAGTTTTACCCCCTCCCCAGGAGTTGGTGGAAGTTTGGGAGCCACTCTTGAGTGCTCACAGCCACAACACTGATGAGCCGGTGGTTCCCCCAGCTTCCACCAGGGATTCCTTACGCAGCATTATGTGCACGCCCATGCTTCATGACGAGGCACAGAAGTGCCGTGTCAAAAACTCCACTTCTGCTGGACCTGATGGTATTTCAGCCTGAGGCTGGAATAATGCCCCGAAAGATGTCAAGTTGCTTGTCCTCAACCTGTTACTTCTTCAGGAAGACCACCCAAAAGTGTTGACCCGTACCCAGACCATCTTCATCCCAAAGAAAGAAGGAAGTGGGCCTGGAGGCTACTGACCCATTTCTATATCTCCAGTAGTTTTCCGCCACTTTCAAAAGATTCTGGCATCTCGCTTCCAAGTGACTGGTGTCATAGGTGACGTCCAGAGAGCATTTCGGCCAGCAGATGGCATATCGGAGAACATAACAGTTCATCAAACTATCATTCCGCTGGCCCGCATCAAGAAACGGCAGCTCCATCTTGCCGCCCTGGACGTTGCTAAGGCCTTTAGCACTGTAACCTCTTCATGAATCAGTAGACAGTAAAGAACTCCGACAGTGCTCTGAATCCCCATTTTCTTCCCAGTGGGTGGAATAGGCTTCAGAGGGCATTGGGGCCCGCAACTGTCGCCATTTTCATGCTGTGAGGTGTTCGAGGAGTAGTCACGGGACAATAGATACCCTTTGCCGTGCCTAATGGGGCAAAAATAAAATCTGTATCATGTGGTGCAGCAGTGTCCCCATTCTACGTCACGATGCGGTGGTATCACCACCCGAGTCCTGAGGGGTTCTTACTTGAACTGGTGGTCATTCTATAGAGGTACTTCCTTTCATCCCATTCTTCCTCCTCATCCTTCCGCTACTTCCCTCATCCCTAGAGCCAGCGTCGGGTAAACGTGCGTGCGTGCGTGCGTGCGTGCGTGTGTGTGTGTGTGTGTGTGTGTGTGTGTGTGTGTGTGTGTGTGTGTGTGTGTGTGTGTGTGTGTGTGTGTGTGTGTGTGTGTGTGTGCGTGCGTGCGTGCGTGTGTGTGTGTGTGTGTGTGTGTGTGTGTGTGTGTGTGTGTGTGTGTGTGAACCTTACAGTTCTAAAAACTGTCATTTCGCTGGCCCGTATTAAGAAACGGCAACTCCATCTTGCCGCTCTGGACGTCGCTAAGGCCTTTGACACCGTTAGCCATTTTGCCCTGACCGATTGTCTTCGTGGTGTCGAGGCACCTACTTGTTTAATTGAGTACGTTGCTCGCCTGTACCACGAAGGCGTGACGGTCCTCGAGGCACGAGGTGAGATGTCAGGGGATGTTGTCATTGGGCGCGGGGTACGTCAGGGGGATCCTCTGTCACCACTCCTCTTTAACCTGGTCGTGGACACGGCCTTGGGTAAGCTGCCAGCTGAAATAGGGTTCGATCTCGCCCCTGGGGTGCGAGTAGGTGCACTGGCTTTTGCCGATGATGTAATCCTACTCGCCGAAACCCGTGAGGGCTTGCAGGTCGCCCTCAATGCCTTTGCTGAGCAGCTAGCCAGGTGTGGTTTGGTGGTTAACCCAGATAAGTGTGGGTCAGTCTCCTTGGTCCCGTCGGGTCGCCAGCATCAGGTGAAGGTGGTGGATGAGGAGTGTTTTGTCATAGGACAGTCACCCGTCCCCACCCGATCCGTGCTGGAGGTTTGGCGGTACCTGGGAGTTGACTTCATGGGTGTGGCCACCATTGCCGCAAGCCGTGTGGACCTTGGTGGGGCACTAGCTCGTATCACCAAGGCTCCATTGAAGCCACAGCAGAAGCTGCGCCTCCTTCGCACGTACTTACTGCCAAAGCTGACCTATGGGCTAGTCTTTGGTAGGCTTACTGCGGGGAGGCTGCTAGAGTTAGATCGTGAAGTTCGCTCTGCTGTGCGCTCTTGGCTAGGCTTTCCACCTGGTGTCCCAAGTGCATATATCCATGCACCGGTCAAGGCCGGTGGGCTCGGTATTGTCTCTCTCTCAGCTAGCATACCATCTTTACGCCGCCAGCGCCTGCTCGCCCTTAGGGGCTCGAGCTGGGAGGTCGCTCACACTGCTGCTGACCTTGACTTTGTCAAGCAGCAGTTGTTGTGGTGCGACCGAGCAACACCAACTGCTCCCAAACCCAGCTCATCTGCTGAGTTCGCTGCTGCACTGCATGAGTCAGTAGATGGTAAAGAACTCCGACAGTGCTCTGAATCCCCCATTTCTTCCCAATGGGTGGAATGGGCTTCAGAGGGCATTGGGGCCCTCGACTACCGCCATTTTCATGCCGTCCGGGTGGCCACATTGGCCACCTCGGTGAGGTGTTCGAGGAGTAGTCGCGGGACAGTGGATACCCTTTGCCGTGCCTGTCGGGGTAAAAATGAGAACCTGTATCATGTAGTGCAGCAGTGTCCTCGTACTCACAGTGGCCGCATTCTCCGTCATGATGCGGTTGCCAAGCAGATAGCAGGCGCTCTGTCATCCAGCGGTTGGGCTGTTGAGAGAGAGAGACTATATCACATGCCGAGTGACCGGGGCAAGAAGCCGGATATCGTTGCTGTCAAGCCCGATGGGTCTGCCATTATCCTGGATGTCCAGGTTGTCAGTGGCAGCGTGGACATGGAGCAGACCTGGCGGGCTAAGAAAAGTAAATATGATAGAAATGATCTGCGACGGGCGATATCTGAGCTAAAAGGAGTGGCACCTAATAACATCAAGGTCATTGCCGCGGCCATGTCATGGCGCGGGGTGTGGTGCGGGAAAAGGGCCACGGAGTTACTCGAGTTGGGCATCTCGGCAGGAGTACTCCGTGGTATCACCACCCGAGTCCTGAGGGGTTCTTACTTGAACTGGTGGTCATTTTATAGGGGCACTTCCTTTCATCCCATTCTTCCTCCTCGTCCTGCAACTTCCCTTATCCCTAGAGCCAGCGTCGGGTAAACCTGGTCGTCCTCCCCACCTTTTTTATTTTATTTGTTTATTTTTCAACTTAATGGCGTGCCCCCTCCGTCTTTGAGGGGAGGTTTAAAAAAAAAAAAAGAGTGTGTGTGTAATCTCGTCATATTTCCATGATTCTTTTTTCGTTTAACTATGAATTTGGTCTAGTTTAGCAAGGTACATCAAGAGTTTCAAATTTCATGCTGGAAAGTTAATGATCGAAATTTACTCTCGTTGGAGGGTTAATGGGGGGAGGGGAGGTAATTTCGAGAAGCATGATATTTTGTTTTTTCTCATATTTCAACTCTCACCAACATATAATACAATCGATTCATATGGGCGTCATTGTAATGCTTGCATTACTTACCAATATGTTAATGTTATGTGGTTGAATGTAAAAAGCCTACTCTTCTCAATTAGAATTGGCTCCGAAAGAGGACCAATAATTATGTTCCCCTCAACATTTTGAACTCATAGTAGACTGAAGGAGAAAACTAGACCACCTCCACCCCTGAAAAGAGAGATATTAGAATGATTTCGAATGCCAAAACGAAAGTTTCTTCATACTGTTACAATTATAAGAACTCAATTCAAATTTCTAAAGTATATTCTCTACTATAAAATTTCTTAAGTATGTTCACTACATGCCCCATTTGGTTATGGAAAATTTCTAAAAATTTATTTGTTTGTTTACAAAATAAAATATATTGATCTGCATTTTATATTTAAATTGATTAATGGATTATTGTGTGCACCTTCACGAATGTATTTATTCCACAATTCCGTTTGTATCTGGGTCGATATTATGATATCTACGGTCTTGACTTTAAACAGAAAAATTATGGTCAAAACAGTCCGTCGGTGAAGGCAATAAATTATTTTAACGTTGATGTTGATTTGAATTTTGAGAGTGGAGGTGTTGTTAGAAAAATGTTATCCATGTACTCGTTCAACAATATTAAGAGCCAAGAATTTCATTTTGTTCGTATTTATTTATTTTTTCGGTGGTTTAATCATTAGTTTTTACATTTTTATTAGAATAATTTACTTTAAATTTTCAAAATTGATGATTTATGATTATTATTTGGTGATTGGAAGTCATCTAGTATCCAGTCGAATAAATTAATGAATAAACATTCGTTGTATTGTATAATTGTCTGTTACGTCGGATAGACATGATAGCTTCTTCACGTTTAATACTTGGACTTGATTATTGGAAAACATTATTAAAAGTAATCTAAAATAATAGTTATTATAGTATCTTAGTTGGTACTCATGACCCATGATTAACAGTCAGTGATAAAATCAAGGGGAACCTTTTAGAAGCTCCGTGCTATGCTCGAAATGAGTCGCATAGTATAGGATTTCTGCCGATTTTTACATTCGTGCATCTGATCAGTTCACAGCAGAGCCAGTCACCATGCAATCCATGAGAATAACCTTGAGATCTCTTTTGGTGCGAACTTTGTTCATCACATCGTGAGAAATAGAACTTTACTAATTGACTGTATGTTCCGCAAAGGATACATTATCGGACGAAACAGTAAATCCTGGAAATCTCATTTTAAAAAATCAGATTGTGATTCGGTATGCTTTCTTATAACATCATTGCTTATTGGTCACCACTATGAAAAGTGAACCCCTCCTTCCTGTCCTCAAGGAATCAACCTTAGTTTTGTACAGTTTTCTTGGTCTATTCAGTGTTAACACGTATTTATCGAAACTAGAAGGTATTTATCTAATTATTTTCGATTTCTGCTAAATGTATAATTGAATAAAATGAAAAAACGTAGAATCTAAAGCATTCGTGAGATTCAGAGGTCTTTTGTAGAAGTCAGGAGCTAGTCGGTTACGACAGATACCATTGGTAAATTTACCGTATTTTTGGCAAGAATCGGCAAATAGGTAGAATTTCACGGCAAGGCTGCAGCGAGAAAGGTTAGGTGAATGACGTAGGGAGGGGGGGGGGGGGTTGCGCACCCCGAAAAACGTCCTACCTACCCATCGACGGGAAGGAACGTGTGTTCGAACCAAACGGCCTCAATATATTTCCTATACAATGGCCAATGAGTTATAGATTGCCTTATGGTTTCACTGAAAGCACCAATATGGACACGTGCGCATTCTCACAAGTTATATCAAAAGGTGGGAAAAGAGTGCTGGAAGGAGGTTGCAGGGAGGATCGCACATTTATTTCTTCTATTCAACCGCCTTCACGAAACTCAACCGATTTTCTCCCAAATTCCCCTTTCTACCTACCGACGTCGCATTTCACCGCCCAACACTCTAATCAGAGTGCTAACTACATGGGATCCAGGGGCATTTACCTTTTCCTGCCTCCAGTTTTCTTATCATGTCCCATCGGATTAATGAAAGCGACTCAGCATTCCGCTCCTTGGCTTTTGTTTTTAGAGCCGCGCTTTTCAGTTCGGTCTCGCCCTAAAAGCTTTGTAGCAGGTGTGGCTTTTGAAGCTGGTGCCAGTTGAGCTCTGCACTAGTTGAATGTGCTACGGAATCTGGGACAAGGAGAGAAAAAAATCCTGCTGAAAAAAAATTGTATTCTTTTCCCATTCCATCTGTGCCGGAAAAACCTACGATGTATTCAGCAGTAATTGGTCTATTGAAAACGTGAGTGGGACACAGTTTACATAGCAGCGCTATTGTCATTATCGGTTTTCTACATTATTTTATAATTATGACCCTTCCCGTCTCAAACGGGAGAGTACGTCTATCGTAAGAAATATCGTGGTGTCGAACATGCTGTTCCCGATTATCTCAAGTGGCGAGTCCTTTTGGTTGTGGCAATGGTTGTGGGGGATGGGGGGGATCATACATCATACTTGAAAATTGACAAGGACCTCGTAAAAAAGTATGGAGCAACGTCCAGATATCGACAGTACATGATTTTATGTATTTAGTTGTAGGTAAAAATGCATATTTGGATATATCCAATTTTGGTTTATTATTTCCAATAATAAGCCTATGTGATCGTGTAGCAAAAAATTTGTATAACCCCCCCCCCCCCCTCCCCCCCAAACTTTGTCACTTTACTTTTCAAGGTGCGTAGAATCCAAATTTGAAATGTCCGTCCGCCGTCCGGGCCATAAAAGGCCTAAGAATTGACTTAAAAAACCCGTTCTTTCGCACGTAGACTCTATTTGGGGTCTAGTTGGTCCTAACGTTTAACCACCCCGATCGCTTTACTCGCATAGATGCTATGGGCAAAAAACGGGCGAAAAAGTGTCTTTTTCGAGGCTTTGAGTGTTAGACTTACGCACGCCTGAGACGCTTGGCAGGGGGTCACGGTTGGTGGTGAGGGGGGGTGGAGTGAGAGGAGGCGCCGCGGCTCCTTGTGGTGTCTGGGGTGACCAGGGGCGTAGCAGAGGGGTGTAGGAGAATGGATATTTATTACTTTACGTTTTATACCCATATAATACACCGCGGCACCATGAGGTGGTTACGGCGTTCCTTCGAGGCATGAATATATGTTTTTTTCTTGGTCATATTTGTGTGTTAATACCAATGCTTTTCCTACGCATATTTAATAAGATATCCACTCGACTTTTCGTACGTACTTACTATTTGAATAGATAGGAGCTCAAATCGAGAATTATAAACATGCGTATATTATAATTATAGAAGTATAGGTTGTGGCAACTCGAAATAGGACACGCCGAGGAGTCTGGACGGGCCTTATGACGTACGCAAGCCAACTAAAACTACGATCATACTCAATTGAAAAAATAGTAAACCTTTGTGAAATAATTTGCAGCGTTTTTAAATTGGTTATTATCATTCCATGGGTGATTAAACTAGTAAAATAAAAATATCAAACGGACGGGATTCGAGACATACTGCGTAATCACCCTCAAGATCCTGTAGCGCATGTTTTAAAAAAAACCCTTATCCGTATTTGGATCTTTTGTCTCGAGGAGCGTATCACTGTTTACATTACAGGATTGTTTTTATCTTGAAAATATATAACTTGGGGAAGAAAGGAAGTCACCCTCATTCCATTTGATACGGTTGGGGTTACGAATGCGGTTTGAAAAAGGCAAAGACGATTACTTAACAACAACGTCAACAGCAAACGGGAGCGGGGAAAAAATTGCATTACGTCCCTCCTGCCGCAATGATGGATGGCTAAATGAAAGAGGCAAGGCGTATAGAATTTCGTTTAACGTAATATATCTGCATTTTATCGGGATAAGAGTGTGAGAGGGTGGGGGAGGATATTAAAGGAATGCGTTGGACAATCGGTTTGGCATTATGTGTCATTTATCAAACAGGGGCTGTAGGTGGGATTCTTCTATCCATCAGCCGAGCTAAAGCTGGGTTTTGGCTCTGGAAGGTGTCATCCTCACCACGGCGGTTGACGTCTTTCCAGGGCTCATCCAGAGATGAAAATTTATCACTTAGGACATCGGTGTCTTGAGGGGTCCAACTCACCCCCTCAAACCGCTTTCTTCCATCTTTTGAAAAACCTACATATTTCAATGGTGATGAACTCAGCCGGTTTAATTTAACGATATTTTTTCCGAGTCTATGTTGGTTGTGAGAACTTTGCGATCACTTCTAGAAGGTGAACATTTAGACAACTTAGAATTTTACGTTTTGGGCCGTCCTGAACAATTTTGAATATTTGTCTGTGCGTCCGCAAATCCTTGTAATGAATGAAGCTATATTAACATATAGTCCAGTTACAATTAAATTCATAGGAATTATGTGGGTAGGATCCTATATGGTTGTTTACTAAACAAAAATATCCTCTGCTCAGATGCACACCTATGACAAATCAACCTATGAGAAAACAAACTTTGTAGTAATGAGCTGAATAATTGACAAGATTGAGGGTTAACAACAAACTACCGATCTATGCCATCCGTTCTATGATCAACTTTTCTTTTTTCTTCATCACCTCACTCTCCTGTTTATACTGGGACTTTTATTAGTGTTTAATGGACAAATGGCGTTGTAAATTTCTTGGTTTCTAATTGGAGAGCCCCAATAAGGAGTGAGATTAGGATTTTCCGATACCCCC